>JANVYB010000003.1:7800000-8188372 GCA_027406005.1 Colletotrichum horii
GTCTGACCTCCAAGTTGGCCTTGCCGGCCATGACCTCGACGTCCCACTTCTGTCCCACCGTCGACTCGAGCTCCTTGTGGCACTCTCGTGACATGTGCAGGCCCTGCTCCGGGTCTGCCAGTCGGTAATGCCAGGTGAGGGCGCAGCGCTTGCGCTCGATGAAGGAGCCTGTGTACGTTAGCCATTTGGGTCGTCTTCGCTTGAATCTTCAAATCACTCACCAGGAACTCTGTCCGTGTAGGACTGGAAGACGGCCATGACCTCGGACTGCCAGCCCATGTCGAACTCGTCGGCCAGGTTGATCCACTCGTCGGAACCGGGGTTCTTCATGAAGCTGCCGTGCTCGGCGCTGAAGCCCAGGCCAGCAATGTGGCCGAGGTGCTGGGAGAGGAACTCCTGGTCGCGGCCGGAGATGATCCAGACGGCGTTGCGCTCGTCGCTCGTCAAGGCCTTGAGGGTCTGGAGGACGCGCTCGGAGGGCACGGCGGCGCTGGGCTCGCGGACGATCGGGGTGAGGGTGCCGTCGTAGTCGAACATGAAGAGGCGCTTGCCGGCTTCGCGGTAGGTCTTCAGCATCAGGGCGCGGTCGAGGAGAGGGGTGGCGGCGACGTTCTTCTGGGTGCCCAGGACGTGGACGTGCTTGCGGATGAAGTGGTCGATCCAGCTCTGGACGTTCTTGGTGGTGACGTGGTTGTAGAGGCTGGCCTGCATGGCCATGCGCCTCTCCGGCGTCATGGTCAGGGCATTGTTGATCTCGATGCCGACGCCGCTGAGGTCCCAGGGGTTGATGTGGATGGCGTCCTTGAGGCTACCGGCGGTGCCGCTGAACTCGGAGAGGATGAGAGGGCCGTGGCCTTCGCGCTGGCAAATGACGTACTCCATGCTGGTGGTGTTCATGCCGTCGCGGACGGAGGTGATGAGGCCAATGTCGGCAGCGCGCAGGAGGGCAAAGTACTCGTCCTGGCTGAGGTACTGGGGGTAGTGCTGGACGGGGGAGAAGCCCAGACTGCCATACATGCCGTTGATGCGCATGACGAGCTCGTTGACGCGCGTGGCGATGCGGTTCTCGGGGTCCTCCTTCTCCTCCTCGATGCTCGTGGGCGAGGTGACCTGGATGAGCACCACCTTCTCGCGCCACTCGGGGTACATCTCGAGGAAGCGCTCGAACGCCTGCAGCTTCTGGGCGACACCGCGGACACTGTCGAGACGATCCCTGCCGACGATGATCTTCTTCCCCTCGTACAGCTTCTTCAGGGCGTTGTACTTTTCGGTGACGGCGTCGGTCCAGGCGTACATTTCGCACTTGTCTGCGTTGATGCCGATGGGGAAGACGCCGACCTGGACGCGAGCGCCGTAAGCGTCGACGCCGCCGCTGTCGGAGGGGAAGCCCAGGACGCGGGTGCAGCAGCTGGAGAAGTGGCGGGAGTAGCTGTAGGACTGGAAGCCGACGAGGTTGGAGCCCAGGACGCCCTCGAGCACCTCCTTACGGCGCGGCAGGCATCTCAGGAACTCGGAGCTGGGGAAGGGGGAGTGGAGGAAGAAGGAGATGTACATGTTGGGGACGCGCTGGCGCAGCATGCTGGGGAGCAGCATGAGGTAGTAGTCGTGGACGACGACGACGTCGCCGGGCTTGTAGAGCTCGATGATGCTGTTTGCGAACTTTTGGTTCATGCGGTAGTAGTCGGCCCACTGGAGGCGCTCCTTGCGGCCGTCGGTGGGCTCGTGCTGCTTGTAGTGGAAGAGGGTGTAGAGGTCGTGCTCGGCGTAGCGGCGCCAGCGGCTCTGGTCCTTGAGGAGGAGGCCGTCGTCCTGCTGCTCGTTGTCGTCGCACAGCCAGACGGGGACGGTCTTGATGGTGCGGTTGTGGGCGAGCTGGTTCTCGAGGCGGACCTGGTCCTCCTTGGGCAGCCAGAGGCCCTCGGTCGGGGGCGGGGTCGGCAGGCGGGCGTCGCCATCGACGGGGACGGGGGCGGAGAGGGTGTTCAGGCTCGAGAAGTGGACGGTCGTGGCCGGGGGCGTGCCGGGGGGAGAGAGGACATCTTGGGGGGTATCGATCTCGCCGGTCCAGGCGACGACAGTGTGGTTCCAGGGGGTCTCGTCGGAGGAGAGGTAGGCAAAGGAGTCGAAGAGGGCGGACTGGCCGCGGCGAGGCTTCAATTCCTGGAGTTGGTGGTGATGATGTCAGCGGGGTCATGCCAATGTGAGTGTCAATTGACCAAGGGAGCAGACGAAGAAACCTTACCCAGTCGGAGCCCTTGCGGTACTTGAGAGAATGGGGAATGTTAAAGGTGGCCGAGATGATGTTGCCGCTCAGCTGCAGGTCGGGGTTGGAGGCGCGAATCTGCGACAGCGACTCACGGCGACCCATGGCGGCGAGCGTCATGCGCTTGAGGATGTCTTTGCCGGTGGTGGTGGCTGGCGACGTCGGGAGGTTGTGGCTGGCGATGGAGGGCGTCGCGGCCGGGACGGGCGTGGAGGAGGAGGAGGGAGCAAAGGCGACCTTGCTGGTGCTGGTGCTGCGATGGTTGCTGCTGCTGTTGTCGCCGGCGTGAGTAGTGTTGGTGGTGTTGTTGTTGGCGTTGTGGGAGGTGGAAGAAATGGAAAAATACGAGGGCGAGGCGGCGCGGGAGGAGCCTTCTTCGGGGGAGTCGCGGTAGGTGTAGGTGTGCTGGTGAATCCCCGGCGTCACGGCGTCGGAAAGGGCGATGCTGCGCAGCACCGGGTTGGCGGGGTTGACGGGCGCTGGGTTCAGGTTGGACGCTGTGTTCGTAGCAGCAGCACCACCGGCTTCTGGCTTTTGGTTTTGGCTGCTCATGATTCAGTTCAGTGGGTGCGAATGCGAATGGTTTGGGCTTAGCGGCCAGCAGATTAAACAAGTCGGGCCCCAGGGGTTTGTTTAGGTTGTTTGCAAGGAAGAATACTGAGAATAAAAAGAGGGGATACAGTATGATAGTAGTAAGTAGTAAGAGATGGATGATGGATGATGGATGATGGAGAAGACAAAGATCAAAGACGACTGAAGCTATCCCCGTGCAAACCAACTTGCGTTGATCAAGGTACGCAACAGACTGAAAATGGGAGAAGCCGGGGTAAAAATGTTGTCGAGATTCAACAGAAAACACACGAGAACTGCTGCAGCCGAGCCGAGCGAACCAGCTGCACACACCCCGACTTTGACAAGAGACACAGACAGACGGTGAGCAGAGACAAGACAGAGTCCGGGGACCTGGGCCTGAAGCCGTATCGGAATAGGCAGTCCAGGCGACGACGGTGACGGTGAGAGATGTCGGGTGGGAGACGGGGGGGTTGGCGCCAGGGGTGAAGGGACAGACACAGTCGGGGGATAATGTTTTTGCTGTTCTTCTGCTGTTGCTTTTCTGTTTTGTTCTGTTCTGCTGCTGTTGACAGAACAAGCAAGAGAAGGAGACTGCCGACTCTCAAAAGGTCTATCCGTCTCTGATCCTGCTGCGCGCGTCGCCGAGCCGTGACACGATGCTGATGTCGATGCTGATTATCTCGTGAATGTATCGTCCCCCGTATCCCCGGCCGCAGGGTACTTTGCAACTTGCCCCCCCTCTTCTTCAGGACGAATTGCTCCTATCCTGACCCCCAATGCCCCCAATCCTGGCCCGGGCCAGAACTCCAGAGACCCAGAAGAGGGACTGGCAAGTCCAGCGAGTCCACAGCTGCGTGGGACGAGCTTGGTGATTGGCTGCCGTCGCGGTGGTGTATTGCTTGGTAGTTGCTTGTACACCGCAGGTCAGGGATGTCGTCTGCTGCTGTCGTCTGTCTTCTGTCTGTCGTCTTTCTGTCTGGAGATGTCGAAGAGAGGTTGGAAAGAGGACAGATTCTCTTTTCTCGAGTTGTCTTCCCCAATCCCGACTACTTCCTTCGTCTTTACCCCTCTCTTCTCTAGCTCCGTGTCTCGGAGATGGCTCTCGACAGACCGATGCTCAGAACAGCTACTATGCAGTAGACAGCCACGATGCTCGACCACCCAGCACGCCTTCAGCTTCAGGGCACTGACGGCGGCACAGTACAGATAGACTGACAGCGGCAGCCAGGCCAGGCCAGACCAGACCACTGCTATTTCGGTGGTGTGGAGGGGAAGCTGCTGGAACGCGCCAGAGTTGGTGGCATGTGTATCGTCGAGGTAGCTGGTCCGCGCTCGGGAGGTATTCTCGGTGTATCTGGTCTCCTGAATCTGCATGTGGCGATACATATGACGCAGTACTTCCCACCCCTCGAGCTACTCTCCCAAAACTTGGCAGAAGCACCCAAAAAGGGCTCCCCCCTGGTTCGGACGGGACGAATTCACAGCACCCGGATTGGCTCGTCTTGGGGGCGCCCCCTGTTCGCTGGCTGTCAAAGCTGGGTCGAGCTGGGCCTCAGACCGCGCTGTTCCTGGACTGCTGCGCCG
Organism: Colletotrichum horii; assembly: GCA_027406005.1. Lineage (NCBI taxonomy): Eukaryota > Fungi > Ascomycota > Sordariomycetes > Glomerellales > Glomerellaceae > Colletotrichum > Colletotrichum horii. Next base: position 7,804,421 of record JANVYB010000003.1, read on the forward strand.
GAGGTAGAGCACCGGCCCTGCGTGCTGCACCGCTGAGCGACATCCTGCCGGGTTGATGCCTCTGCTTGCCGTTGTCTGTGTGCCCTGATGATGTCTTTGTGATGCAACCAAACACCGGAAGACAGAAAAAACACACAAATCTCTCATAAATGACCGAGAGCTCTGCTTTGCAAGTGCGTGCGTACCTACTTTTCCTCAACCCGCATCATTCTGCGTCTTCTCCAGAAAACAGGGGACAGCCGAGGGGGGATGCTGGGGACTGAGTACGTAAAGCAAAAACCGGGGGGCCGGACGGGATACCCAAGGAGACAAACAGTGAAGTCTTCGTAATCCCCTTTGCGCTCCCAGCCGAGTGGTTGAACCATTGGAACCGGCGGCAGGCTTTCACTAACAGCGTCTAGAACGCACAACACACCGGATGCACTTGCCCCAGAAGTGAGCTGAGATGGCCACAAGCCAAGACTACTCTACTCACATGTGCCGTGTTGGCTGTGTTGGCCGTGGTGGTGAGCTGAGCGGAAGGTGTCCGCCAAACTGAAGCCATTGCCGCCACCGTCTGATAGTCTCTCTGCCTCTGCCTCTCTCTCTGCCTCTGAGAGTGAAGAGGAGCCATGCAGAAACGAAAGACCGGCCATCCCCGACGGCATTCGCTCAAGAAAACAAAAGAGCCGCAAACTTGACGCAGAAACAATCAACCAGAGAGAAAACTCAGACCCACCTGACGTAATTCGAGGCAATTTCCTCCCCCTTTTTTTTTTTTTTTCCCTCTCGGAAGTCGATGGTCCACTGCTCTGGCTAGTCTCTCAAGACGGCCGTGGTAGTGACTGATAGAGCAGTTGACTGAGTAAGAGTGAGGCTCTCACAACCCTCCTGGATCGGCCGTCGTTCGTGGCGCTGTCCGTCGGCCTGTCGTCGATATCGCCGCGCTGAAAAGACGGTGAGCGAGAGCAACGGTCCTAGTGGTCCCTCCAAAGAAAGGCCCTGTTGGTGCCGTCTGCTGCAATACGACTGCAGGCGCTGCTTCAGTCGTAAGAACGAATGCTTTTCCCGGTCACGTCTATCGCTGTCAGGCCACGTCGGGTGCGACCAGATCAAGTGATGCCCACGGGGAAAGCCAAACGATCAGTCCAGAAAAGAATGGGAACCCAAGATCTGTTCTCTCCAATCTGGGGGATCAGAGCGAGGATTGCGGATGGGTTCCACCGCTCTTTTTAACACTGACCGATAGCATGGCCGTCTTTAGAACCCGACTTTGACTGGTGGTGACTGGTCTTTTTCTCATTCTCATTCCATGCATGAGACGACGCAGACAGACTAGGCCGGCGTGGTTCTCGACCAAACCCTGAACGAAGGGACAGCCCAGGATGCAACTCTACGACGCTGTAACCTCGGCCATGGATTGCTCTTTGCCCGCGCACCTGCGCCATCCGTGATCCGACAGCATCGTTCTGCGGCTTCATTCGATAAGCTACACCGTTGAGACACGCTGGACGATGGCGTGAACCTTGCCCCCTGTGTCTCCAACCCACGCTGGCAGTGGTGTTGTCCATCCATCCCATCGGAATCGGGAATGCGATCGCCAGCTCTTCACTGAACTTTGCGGTCCCGTTCTTGATGTTTGTTCCATGCCGTAGGTTGGTGCGCCAACAACGAGATATTCCCCTCATCTAATTACATCCCGACCACCACATCGTCATCGGCTCGACCTCTCACTGGCTTGTCGCAGCCGTCATGCTTCATCAAACCGATACCTAATCGACGAGAATCGGTGACCCGAACCATCTTCTTCCCATGCATGTGCACCTGCGGACAAGGACACTTACGTGATGCCCTGCATATTGTGAGTTACTGCGTACATACAACCTCTATCGCTGAGCCGTGTCTATCCTATCCGTTCAAATCTTGGCAGCAGCAGCATCATCCTCGCCCAGCAAATCTCATCAGCCCATCGCCGCATGCCCGTCTTCAGCGCCTCCGTCGACGAAGCCGCTATGCCAAAAGGTACCATCTCGGCCGTTCCCTAGCCTTCATCCACGCAGCCCAACTACCACCACCACCACCACCCTCATCACATCAGCCTGAACGGCGTGCCCCTCCAACTGAGCCATTTTCGCCTACACTGCGCTTTCCGTATTTCCTCCCCTACATCGCCCGATGTGAAAATGCACCTCGTCTGATCTCGATGGCCCAATCTCCCAGAGGCACAATGGACGAATCCCCCGCCGTCCGCTGAAGCACATGGCGCCAATCCCGCGTCTTCAGTGGCTGCTGCCCGACGGTGCGACTTAAGCTGCGCCGGGAAAGACGGCCACGTTTTCTCCCCCATGCACTCGTGTTGTTCCTCTGCCGCTCCCGCCATTGGGCTGCTGCCGGATTCGCGTGCATATTTGCGCATGTCAGCTTTCAACTTTGCCATCTGGCTTTCTCTGGGCGCAATTGAGTTCTTGTCGGCTCGCCGCGCCGACGACGCAAGCCACCACGACGGGACAAGGCGGACAAGGGATGTGTGATGGCTGCGAGTCAACGCGGATGTAGAGCCTCCATCTGGAATTCGGTTTCCTCGCGAATCTGGCCCATGTGTATTGTTTCGAAACATACCTAGCCTACAGCGAATCGTTGGCGCAAGTCATCTAGATGGCGCACCTTCGAGACAGTCGCAGACTGCGTCGCCTGTAAACTGACCAGATTGATCCCACATACGTATAGTAGGGCTGTTCAGCAGTTCCCTCTCAGTGTGTGCTCGGTCACCAATGTTGGTGAAAGCACGCGAGGGAAATATTGCCGTGTACGGTCTCATCCAGAAGGGATCTCAGTTTTCGTTGATCGTGGCGTTGAGCAAAGCTGTACCTTCCTATGTCTAGGCCACTTCCACGTGCTCGGCATTCTTCTTGTCAAGCACACCCTCATCCGCCGCATCTTCTCTCGAGCTCAGCCGCGGCCCCTTTCTAAACAAGAGCTTGTCCCTGAGCGAGTCCTTCTCGAACAGCTCGTCCATCTGCTCCAGCGCAACACCAGCCGTCTCGGGGACAAAGAAGAACGCAAAGGCCACCATGATAAAGCAGAAAGTGCCGTAGACGAAGTACGTGCCGAAGCCGTTGGTCCCGAGAGTGGCAAACATGCTCGGGGTTGCCTTCGCTACGACGAAGTTGAAGAGCCACTGGCTGGCCGTGGCCATGCCCATCATCAGCGCTCGGAGGCGGGCGGGAGGGATCTCGGAGGAGTAGGTCCAGACGACCGGTCCCCAGCCAAACTGCAGAGGGTCAGCTTGTGCCATGACTGAAGAATGTGGTCTTGGGAGTAGAAGCAATGTGTGATCAAGAATTCTCAAAGCTTAGAAGCTCTCATCGCGACGTGGAGAGTAGGAGACAACTACAGTGAGGTGTGACTTACTTGATAAACCTAGAAGATTGTCAGCACTTCAACTCCGATAAGCATATTCTATGATGGCCACCACTTACTGCTGCGAAGATGTAGATGGCAGCGAGTGCAACGTATCCTGGCGCGCTCACAGATTCCCCCGTCACCGGGGGATCGAAGCGAATATAAAACCCAACATAGAATAAGGCGAAGCCCTTGAGCAGAGAAGGTCAGCCTCATCGTCTGGTCAAAGTCTCACAACGAACCTCACCTGAACGATTCCCGTCCACAGAAGACTCTTCCTCCTGCCAAGGGTATCCGTCACAAAGACAATAAAGATGGCGCACGAGACCATCTTGACGATACCGTAAACGCCCGTCGCGAAAAGGCCAGAAGCCGACCCGGACAACCCAACGCTGGCGAAGATTCGCGGGCTGTAATACGTCATGGCATTCGTTCCGGTGAGATTGGACCACATCATCAGTGTGATGCAGAGCAGACTCCTCCTGCGGTACGACTTGATTGTGAAAGCCTCCCTCAACAGCGAGAACGACGACGCGTTCACCGCGAGAGCGCGCTCTTCCTCTAGTTGTCTCGAGATGCCGTCCATCTCTTGCACGATGTAGGGGTGGTCTGCGGGCAGGTTGCGCAGCTTTGCGAGGACCGCAAGGGCTTTGTCGGGGTGGCGTTGGGCGAGGAAGCGGGGTGACTCGTTTGCGAGGAGCATTCCCACGAGGAGGATGACGGCGGGGAAGGCTTGTAGGGAGAGGGGGATGATGTACTGGCTGTGGCCTTTGATGTGGAGGAGGGAGCCGTAGTTGATCCAGAATGCGAGCTGCCGGATCTTGTTAGCATGTGAAGAGCAGGATGGGGTTGATAAGACGTACCGTGAGACCGGTCACAATACTCAGCTGGTAAAGACCCGTGAGAAGACCTCGAATACCACGAGGCGCATTCTCCGAGACGTAGAGCGGGTTGACTGAAGATGCAATACCAATGGCAACACCAGCAACGAGCCGGCCAACGTACAAGGCCTCGATATGTCCACTAGCAGCTGCCTGCAATGCAACGCCAACGAAGACCAGGATTGAGGCGATGATAAGGGAGTATCGACGGCCTACTCGGTTGGCCAGCCACATCGAGAGCAATGCGCCGGCGAAGGCACCAGCTTGGATGACTGAAACCACGTTTCCCTCCAGGCTGGCGAGGACAGCCTTCGGTTTGTCCATGAGTCCGTATTCTCTACATGGAAAGTTCATTAACAGTGTCTCTTTTTGAGAGTGTGACAACTCACTTCTTGAATGAATCCATCGTCAAGACGCCCCCGATAATGCCCATGTCCATGCCAAAGAGCAAGGCTCCGCCGCAGGCCTGTCAAAATTGTTACTTTCTGTGCTATTTCATGTTTGAAGCGCTGCTTGCAACCTACCACTAGACTGATGAGCACAACTCGGGCATTGTAAATTTCGGGAGGGTCCGACTTAGTCGCCTCATTGCGGACAATCTTCTGCAACAAACCCATCGTAACTGTTGCTTCAAGAGCTCGGCGGATTGAATACAAAGGACAACCTGTCGAGTTTAGGGGAAACAGACTCGGTACTAATGCGACTCAAAGGTCTTGACATCCGGATAGACTAAATAGGTAAATCGAAAGGCCGAAATATCTCTTCACCCTTATCATCAACTCCTCCAACGGCAATAGACGGCCGGCCAAGTCACAGACCTCGGGGTTCGATCAGAACCGACGTCTCCCCTGCACCCCGCAAGCTACCCCAGCCCGTCGACCCCACAACCCCAAATCCGGGGTATGGGGGACGACAAGCAAGCCGGAGACCTGTCGGCATGAGGATAACGAGTCAGAAATTGGTTGGATTCTTGGGTTGAGCTAGCGTCGGCTATAGATGGATGGTGGCGTATCGCACGCGGACTGAAGGATGGGTGTAACTTGGCGTGTGCGTGAACGGCAGCTCTCGTCTGTCACCCTTGGGTATGGAGTGATATGTGTACCCTTGCAGCACCGCATTGCTGAAGTCGTTTGCTTCCATGTCACTATCCTAGCATCTGCCGTACTTGAGGCTCACGGTGTTTGGTTTTCCCACAAATGAGATGCTCTGGATTGGGTCTTTTTACCATGGAGATTACCAATCTGTCCGGTCTTGTTAGCGTTTGGAACTTTCTGTTTCCCATCGTCGGTGATGTTGATGGCAAGCTGACCACAGGAACGAGTCTTTAGTGTCACCGCGGCTTGCAAATTAGGCGACTGTTGGTAGGTGGGGTATTTAGTGATGAAATCGAGTGAATGCAGAGATACTACGCCGCCTTGGAACGAGACGGTGGTCATGTACATGTCACAACCCATCTCGGACGCTATCGTGTCATGTTGTTTAATACCAAATCTGGAAGGTCTGTGTCGGGTTCAAAATGATCAGGCTATCAAAATCCTAAACGTCTCGATGGATGAAAATACAAATAGAGAGTAGCTAAGATAGTGCGGAAAGCGGCATACGCTCTTTACTGGTATCATGAAACGTTGAAATTATGCACGGCGAAAACGATACCTTCTCCAGTGTGTTGTATATCATCATTCTACTCCACGTATATGACAACGGTCTTGATATATCAAAGTCTCCATGGAACACTGCTAACACTCTTTGCCAAGTCGTCATTTACAACCCATCAAGGGGTTTGTAAACTTTCATCCAGCGCTGTAGCACACGATCAGCTCGATTAGTGTAGATATAGGGGTTATATCGCCTACCCTATCATATGGCTTCTCGGGGTCGACGAATCGTAGATCCGTAGCCAAACGGATCCTCGCGTCAGGGTCTTTGTTTTTACAGCTGGCGTGAACCATGTACGGGTTGTGGAAGATGACGTCGCCGACCTCGTATTCCGCGATCAGCCACTTCCTCTTAGACTCCTTGCCGTATGTCACTGTGTCTCGGCTAAGGAAGCCGCCATCGTTCATGTTCTTGTTGAAGGCACTGACGCGCTCTTCGTCAGTCAGGTTATGCGCGTTCTTCGTAAAGTCATCCTCGGTCTTCATGCCAATGTCAGTCGATCCTTCAAGGTACATCAGGCCGCCCCCCTCGAGCGACACCGGCCCGATGGGTACCCAAGCGGTCAGACTGGTCGGAGGACCAGCGCGGAGATACATTTGGTCGAAGTGAACTGGTGTGAGCTCGCTGTCGGGAACGAAGGCTCGGAGCATGGTGCGTTGGAGCATATGGGGAGACTGCCAGTCGGTGAAACGGCTGACGAATTGGCGCAGCTCGGGGAACTTGCAAAAATTGACGTAAAAGTCGGCCTCGTGCGCTGAAACCATGAGCTCGGCGTACTTGTCGCTTTCCGGGTCATCTTTGAGGCCGAAGAGACGGCGCAGATTACCAGGCGGGAGGTATTTTTTGGTGTCTTTGCCAGAGAATGTGCCTTCGACAGGATTCGTGCCGGGACGGAGGAGGCCGCTGGGGCTCATGTGTGAGAAGTATTCGCGACGGCACTTCAGGACCGGCTCGTGGGGAAGGAGATCTTTGATCTGTTGTTCCATGTGTCAGAACTCTTGTGGGCATTGGAATTCCAAGTGCTATCAAAGGACATACGAGCAGATATCCATCGCGTTCGAAGCGCTCCCGCATCAAGTTAAGGGGAGTATCACGGTGGGTAGGCTGAAGGTATTCAATCGAAGCGGGATCCATGGGCCCAAAGTTGGACTCCAGACTCAGAGTCTTAGGATCGGCCGGGAAGTAGTTGCCGTAGATGTCGTTGTCAGGGTCGTATGCTTCATGGTGGTCAAGCTGTTTGCCCTTCTGCGTTGGCAGTGAAGTCGGGGCTTCGGACTGGAGCACTCCGGGCGCCATGGTGCATATGAAGGGGATGGATAGAAATGCAAAATTTGTTACTTTCTAACGTGATCAGATGCTTTGGGAATCGCAATTATAGGTTGAATAATACAGACGAACGTGGTCGAAGACCGTCCTGCTTTATACCGCCTCGTCCGGCTGTTTTAGTGCAGTAAACCAAGAGCTTATTGCCACAAGTTTTGAAGATGTTGAACCAAACGAACCCATTCTACCCAATGACGTTCTTCCCATAAATCTTTACTCTTCAACAGCCAGGTCGAGCATCCTCGGCCGTCTGCTACCGTACCCCGCGTCGACCCCGCCGTCTTTAGTCGTCTATAGCCGGCGCTCGGCCATCTATAACCGTCCCCAGACCCCGCATCGGTCGTACGAGCGGCCCCAGATTCTCACGCTCACCACCCCGTAATTTTCCCCGGACCGGGACCTCGAACATGACCAAAGCCACCGGTGTAAGACAATACCGAGCGTGTGTCAGGTGTCGCGCGCGCAAGACGCGGTGTGATTTGTGGGTCGATCCATCTCCTGGCCGATCGATCACTTCAACAAGGATGATGTCTCTCTGAATTCGATTCACAAGACGTTCTATCAAAACTTTATTATTGACTGGCGTTATAGAGACAGTATCGGTGAACGAGGAAGGCCGCCGTGCGCGAAATGTGTCCGAGAAGGAGTCGACTGCTCCCTAGCTGGGTCTCGACGTGGCGGCGACTACTCTCAGTACCGAGGTAACAAGAGGCAAAGACGCGATAGTGACGTTGCCACGGCGCCCTCGGTGGTGTCCGTAGCATCTTTTGTCCCAGAAACAATCGTAGAGACGCCAAAGCCTCGAGAACAGCCACTGCATCGGTCCCTCCAGAATCCCTCTGATGCCCTGCTGATCCTAGCCCGGGCTGCAGAGGACGGCGACAATGGTGAGCCAGGAGATGCCGGGCTCAACAAATCGACACCTGGAAATGCATCTTCCATCTTAGACTCGATGATATCTCCGGGACAGCAAGCCCGGACTGACCAGATCTCGTCTTTAGCATCGCCCGGAAGCCAGCTTACGGCGCACCAAGCTGTCGAAGAGTACCCCCCTGTCAAGGAGGGAGCTTTGGACTTGGTCACACTTCAAAATCTCATACGGCAGTAGGTCTGAATGTCAACAAAAGAGACTGAAACGCTCACGAAAGCAAGCTATGCCGAAAATTATCATCCATTCTTCCCGATCGTTCCCGCCAACGTGCTCATGCCACAGTTTCTCCCCGACACCATCAAGCACGAATCGTTCCTGCTCACAGCCGCTCTGGTAGTAGCTTCAAGAGATCAGTCCGACTTGACCGAGCTACATCAGTCAATATGGCAACACATGCGACGCCTTATCCTCGATGTCGTTCTTGGCATGTCCACAATACGCAGCGTAGGATGTGTGGAAGGGCTCCTGATCCTGGGGGAGTGGACTCCACTGACCCTGGGACAAAACGACGACGGGGGAGAAGGTGCAGCATGGTCAATACTCGGACTGGCTGTCAGGCTTGCGTACTTGCTGCGACTTGAAGATTCCTCTTTTAGGGCAGACAAAGAAGCCGACCCAGCAATGTTGAGAAGACGGCTGGCATGGACATGTTGGTTACAACTCCCTTTGCTCGGAGACCTTGAGAATTTTCTATACTGACCTTGACCCAAGTTACATACTTGTCGGACCGCCAGATCTCTATCCGCATGGGCCAAGCTTTCTGGAGCAGAGGACCCGCGCTATCTGCGCGATTCACCGCTGACGACTTCCCATCGCTACAGCCACAATACACCTCAGGGGAAGATTTTGCGTCTCTGCTACAGGCACAGGTTGAGTTAACGACTTTGTTCGGTAACGCCCACGACATTCTCTTTGCATCAAAACAACGTACCGGAGAACTCATGACCCGGGGTGATTACACCAAATACATTGATGATGCAAGCCGCGCCATCGTCGCGTGGGATCTCGTTTGGAACGGACTGACCTGCTCCCAGCATCTGAAATCATGTCTCAAGATGATGGAAAAGTATCTTCGTCTTTACGTTAATGCCTTTGCCTTCCAAGCTGTTCTTTATCGGGCATCGGCATCCGGCACGCAGGAAGTCTCAAAGTCGGCCTGCTTCCCACACTCAGCTATGGCTAGTCCCGATGCTCGTCATGTTTATGAGGCTGTAGATGCTGCCGAGGCTCTATTGAGAATCGCCATTGAAGATATCGATGCCGAGAAGTATTTGCGGTACATGCCAGCTCGCTTCTACCTGTGAGTGTCGATCCAATGCTTGCCAGGGGCCTGACATCGTCTCTGACAACTTCAATCAGATACGAAATACATTCGTCTGTATTCCTTTATAAAGCACACGCGTCTGGCGCCGTCTCATCTGGGAAACATGCGCAGACAGCAAACTTGATGCGACGATTTATTGGAGTGCTTGAAATAGCAGCCACAGACGCAGACCACATCGCCGCAAAATACGCCAAGCTCCTCAACGGTCTCTGGTTCCATCGATCAGATTCGTCTGCAAAAGCAAAAAGGAAGCGAAATCCCGGTAGTAGTGTTCACGCAGATGAGCTCCAAGAAATCAACGCTATGCAGACTTATTCGAACGAAGTCGACGATGCGGAATCGAGCCACCTGCCTTCGTTCGACGAGATTGGACTGCAGCCTCTAGACTGGATCGAGTCTGTTGAAGGACTTTTCTCCATGCCGGCTGCTTTCCCTTGGGATCAGCCAATCTTTTGACGTTTCCGTGTAAGCGGCTGCGACTGAGGCTCGGTCGGGTTAGGTGGTGTGCAAGAGCAATGGAAGTCAGCACTTAGCCTGTCACGTCTCCCAGGCTGATCAATTTCATACATCCTGCATAATATTGAACGAGTGTGATTGGTTGCCTCGCACCTGAAAAGGAACACCTATCGTCAAAATTCTTGCTGTCTCTGAGGGCCTTTGGTGGACTTTGGCACACCAGGATTGAACAAGGCATCTTGTGGATGTGACAATAAGCCATCTCGATGTACCAAAATATTGAACTCTTGCTTCATCGGCAAGACCTGGACGACAAATGTTGTCACATGAAGCAAGCGTATGCAGGGGAAGTTCACCACCAATGTCAGCAATCATAAGCCGAAGTAGTAGAAGATATCCTGTTGTTGATTAAATGTCCATCCTATCAGCTCACAGTATAGAAGTCACTTTGAATCGTACTAGGTGAGTAATCAGTTCAATGTGGACTGGTTCCATTATGTCATGCTCATTATGACTAACTAGAAGTACATGATGGTATACAAAGCACGCTATTCATAACCCAAACACTCTCATTAGTTCATGCGGTACACGGCATCCTTTTTGAAGTAGCGGCTGATGTCATTGTCGTTGCCGCAGTGGGAGCACGTGTGCATGACCTTGGCACCTTCATGGCCTGGGCCGTAATGGTCAGGACCCATACCGGAGGGAATAGAGGATTGAAGCGAACCTTGGTTGAATGGGGGAGAACCATTGCGTCCACCGACGATGCCCTTATCAGCACCAACTCCTTGAGTCGTAGGAGACTTGTTGTAAGGGTCCAACATGCTGGTTCTAGGAACACCAGGCTCGTGGCCGGTAAGTCCGGAACCGGAAGTGCGGGAGTAGTCGTCAGCGCCACTGCGAGTGTTGCTCGCACTGTAGCCAGAGTCGCGGATGTCATCGTTGTGGTGTCTGCGAGACGCCTCTGTGGCAGCAGCACCAAGGCCGGCTCCAGCAACACCGCCGGCAATACCGTGACCAGAGCGCTCGTAACCCATATCTCTGTCTCTCATCCTGGTGTCGTAGGGGTCGCTGTTGTGGGCACCAATGAGGGAAGGGTTGGTATGTGTTGCGTGCTGAGTCTGGGCGCCAGTTCCCGTGTTGCCACCGTGGCCGGTGTGGGTGAAATGAGAACCCTCAATGGAGCGGTCGACGTTGGAGGTGGGATCGTGGTGACCGGCAGGGACATTTGGGTTGTAAACGCCGCCGCCAACAGCCTCAGGACCCTGGCCTCTAGTGCGATCGTAGGCGCCGTACTGCTCGTTGGGACGAAGGGGGAGATCCTTGTTGGCGCCGTAGGGAGCACCACGGTGATCACGGTCGGAGTCGACGCGAGGGTCAACAGCGTTAGCAACGCGGCCAGAGTGAGGGCCGTGAGATCCCTCGGGATCGTCGTAACCCGTGCGAACATTGGAGTTGTCCAGGCCAGATGTCCCGTGAGTGCCGTGGGTACCATCCCTTTAACGTCGAGATGTGTTTTTTAGCGCGGTTTTTCGAGGTGTGGACCCACACCGCAAATCTTGCCTAATCGGGCTATACAATAACAACACGAATAATTGTGACATCTTCACTATTTCTACATGAGCGCGATATGTTAACTAGTAGTAAGAATATTATGATTTTTGCTTATCTATAAGCAGAATTAACTGAATTTTATAATAAGTAATATGCTAAAAGCTCCTAGCGAAACTTCAGCTGTAGAGACTGGCAACCTAAGCACTTAACGCCTAAAAGTAGCCTTACTACCTAAAAAAAGTAGCCACTTTAAGCCCCTCAAAATATATAAATTTAAGCGCTAATTTAGCACTCTGCTAGTAACACTACTTAACCTTTTACTACTCTTTTTGCCTGTCAACCTTATTACTTATTAGGTAGTATAGATGAACTTTTGCGCTGTAGTGCTAATAAAGCTATAGCAGCAGTTTAAGCTGATATTAACTAATAAGATCTACTTCTTTTTTAAGATCTTGCTGTATATATATACTAACTCTTAATACTAAATCAGGGCCTATTAGTTAACTAGCTGCTTTAATATTTACTACTTTTTCACTTAGTAGATTATAAAAAAGCGTTTTAAGATGCTTTTTCAGCAGTTTTGCTGCTAGAATCTTAATAACCTTAACCTCTCCCTCTTAAAGGCCTATGCATATGCTAAGCCTTAGGCAGCCTATATATAATAGGTTTTATAGTTTCTACTCCTCTCTTCCTCAATAGTTATTATTAATAAAAGTATAGTTAGATATATAGGCTGCTCTAGCAATATAACTATAGTTAAGTTTAAATCTATCCCTATTAGCTATAAGATATAAGGAATCTCTAACTAGGGCTTTCTAACTTTATAGCTCTAGTACGCTTATATATAAAGCCTCTAAAGCCTACTTCAATTAAAGAAGGTAGCTTTTAATAACATTTAAAAAGCAGTATATAAACTAGCTATATACCTGCTGCTATATAGCTATAAGTCTTACTACCTTATTATTAATAACTTATTTATAAGCTTTTAATTACTATATATACTATATAGTAACCTCTATATTGCTGCTATAAACACCTGCTGCTAGAATGCTAGCATCTATAAGCTACTTATTAATATAAAGAAGGCAGAAAAGTTAGCTAACTGCCTACTATAGGGGACCCTCTATACTGCCCTTATAGAGGACTGCTAAGTTAACTAATTCAGCTAGAAAGACCTCTCTTACGCTCTTTTTATATCAACCTACTTTACTAGCAAGAAACTACTTATATCTTACTGTTATTACCTTCTAAAGTTATTAGCTATATATTCTAAAACAGCCTAAGTACCTTTTGAAATTATTAGAAGTTAAACAACCTTACAGTTAGTTTTATAGCTATTAAAAGCTTAGCAATAAAGTTAAGTAAGCTAATAAACAGTCTTAAGTAAATATAAAAAATAAGTTATTAAATATACTACTAAAAAAGACCTATTACACCTACTATTTATAACACTTTATAATAAGAAAAAGAGGGAGGTTAATACTAATAACTAGCTATATAGGCAGTATATATAAAGCTATTAAGTCTACTACAGCAGCTAGCAAGCCTTAATTTATAGCTTTAAAGTTAATATTATTATAAGCAATACTTTTATTTACTAATAAGATCACCTTGCTATAAAAGGCTGAATAAAATCTAAAACTAAAATTAAGTAGATTAAAATACTTTATAAGTCTCTCTTTGCATAATATAAGCTAATAAGCTATATGCAAAAGAAGGGCTATAAAGCTATGCATATCAGCTGCATAGTTAGTAATGCTGTCAGCTTAAGCACTTAAAGCTATACTTTAATGAGGAGGCCTAAGCAGCAACGCTGCACTACTTACGCTAGCAAAACGATGCTATGAAGGCCTTTAACAGCAAAAGATCCTAACGTTAAGCAGCGCGTTAGATAGTCAATTTTTAGCTATAGGCAGTGCAACATAGCCCTCTATAAAATAAGCAGTTGTTAGGATATGTAGCACTCAGCAGAAGGCTAAAAACGCCAAAAACAAGGTCTTTTCGATTTATACAATAAATTGACATGTTATATAAGCATAGTGTTGAAAAATACAGGCCTCTGATTGGTCGAATGGCTTCTGATCGTCGCTGCGAGAAAAACCGCGCTAAAAAACACATCTCGACGTTAAAGGGATGACGTGAATTTGCAGGGACTCGTGAGCCTAGCCCCAGCCGCTCCCGCGGTAGCGGGAGCTTGTCTTAGGCTCCGGCACACGGATCCGATGATCTTCGCCAGAGAAAACAGGGAAACGGTCGCTCCACCAGTGAGGCGACGGGCCATTGGCAGTCGTCATTTGGGGTGTGCTCGGTGCAAACACCCGCCACACGTTTGCGTTACCCCAGAATTTCAAGTTTGTTGGCGGTTGGTATTACGGTGGCTTTGTCGTGTGGCGTTGTCTGACGATTGATCACTGCTCGATCTTGCCCTGTCTGGAGGCGAAACGTCAAGAGGACGACTTTGGCCGGCCTAGACTGTTAATTTCTTGCGTTGGCAATGACCAATTGCAGGGGCTGACGCGTCCCGTGTCTTTGACTTGCTTCTTTGCATCAAAGCGGGCATCGGAGACGGCACAGTGACACGGAAGAAGACAACGGTAGCAACATGACGATGTTCCTCCTTGAGCCATATGAAGGGTTTAATTTTACCACATTGACTTATTGTCACTGGAACCTCGCAGCACCATATCTCTGTCCGACTTGAACCAGCCCCCTATCTCCCCGTTTGAAGGAGCAGGGCGGGACTGGCAGATTGCTTTGTTGCCTACGGCTACGGCACCGCGATAGCAGGTGATGGGCCTGAAACGTCCTGTCTCCCCTTGGGGTGTCTCTCATATCTTCCTTGCTGTGCGTGTTCAGAGGTTCCTCTTACCAACTGTTTCCCCAACAGTCATGCGGGCGCATCGACAGGTCTGTCAACTGGGTGTTTCACTCCACGTCTTCATCGTCTGCATCAAGAACGCCGAGCCCATGCAAGCTTTTGGCGTTTTGCTGGGCTGAAGGGACGATCATTTCCGACCCCTAGCCGTGCAGCCACATTTGAGGCTGCTGAGTGCAGCTGGATTTGGGGAATCCTACGCTATTTTTCGGCTGAGCCCAACCAACACCCTGCCCGCATAACCACAGCCCCTACGACAGTGGCTTCAGTGGATTTCATAGCTCGGGCGTGGCCTGTCGGGCGAAATGAGCCCCCAAATGAGTCTGAGCAAATGGTGGTAGCCTAACAGGCAAACAAAGGAGATGATGAGCCATAAAGACTGCGTCGTCCTGTCACCGAGCTGCGTTTGAGTTGCCAAGATAAATTCCTTCGAAAATACATCCAAGCCTCCGTGAACCATCAATACACCAGCTAGAGCACGATGAGCGGACGTGGACCACTTTCAAAACTTATTGGCGGAGCGGTCGATTTTACGAAGGAGTATCGAGCGGACCAGAAAGAACGGAAAGAAGCCCGCGAGAGGAACGAACAGGTCGGGGGTTCATCGAACGCGTCCAGTGCTCAACAACATCAAGATGCACTCGTAGACGAGTCCTCTAGTGACGACGAGGAGGACTGGGCCATTGAACTCGACGAAGCCCAACAGCATCAACAGTCGGATCAATCTCATCAAGCAGACGATAACACCGATCCTGAAGAGCTTCTGCGACGGTTCATTGAACAGCACCCACCCCCGCCCTACGAAGCGGGCCAGCAGTCTCACGCGCTACTCATGCCCGTCATTCTCCCACAGCGTCGGCCAGAATCACGCCACCGCGGTTTCGTGAGAGCCTATGCGCCAGTGCTCAATGAGTGTGACATCGACCAGACAACATGGCTCGAGTTTATCGACGGGTTCGAAAAGAGCATCAAGTTAAACCCGTGGTTCAATGTCTTGAACGCAGGGGTGATGGTTGCCGGTCACGCCCACACTGCAGTTTCGGGCTTCAGTCCAATCGCAATGCTTGTCACCTTCGCAATCCACACGAGTCTCGAGACTTCACGCAGGACCTACGTGAACTACAGGTACAACGGATATCTTGATACAATGAATGAGAAGTTCTTCAAGCCTCGCGGTCTATTCTGTCTCATTGTGAAGTACAAGCCTTCGAGCACGGAACTTATCGAGGACATCGATCTCGAACACAACATCGCAAAGGCTGTGGATAACAGAGACGGGCAAAGCAAGTGGAAAAACGCCATGCGCTCAGCCTCCACGACGACAAAGAGCGAATTAGAGATTCCAGAGCCGGCGCCTCTTGTCTTTCCGCAGCTGGATGCCCTGGATGATGGGAAGAAGCAGAACGCAGTCAAGGAATTTGGGCAGTTCGTGTCTACATATTTCGATCGCAGGGCTGCCTCCCACTTCCAGGCCCAGCACCCCGATTCCAAGATTCCGCAAGCGCCACAACTGCAGCAAAGCAAACCGAGCACTTCCTCAAGTAGTGGGGGTCTCCTCTCAATGGCAACGGGTGGGAAAGTTGTTGGGCCTGTTGGCCGCATTCAGCAAAGGCGCAACAACCGCCGCGAGGAAATGGGTATCGATGATAAGGTAGGAAGACAGGCCAGAAGAGAAAGAAGAAGAGAGCGAAAGAAGAACAAGCCATTGAAGAAGATGATGAAACAGGACGCCCTGTACTTGATGGTGGTGAATCTGCCTACCCAAGAAGAGATGGATGCAGTGGCGGCCCTTAGGCAAGAGTGAAACTTGCAAAAGCTTGAGAATATCACAGTTAGGGTGCCGTTCAATGATCTAGAAATGCAATCTATGCTATAGCTTTAGTGTCAATATTGCCCAAGATCTTGGCGTCTCTAGTCTCTTGAGATTCTGAATCCTCAGCAATGGCATCGAGAATTCGGGATCCCTCGAACTTAGCCGCAATTTCCTCCAATTTGAGACCCTTGGTCTCAACGAATGTGAAATAGGCAATGACAAGGAACACCAAGTTCCATGAAGCGTTGATAAGATAGAATTTCCAACCCAAGTCTGCCATGGCATAAGCCATGCAGAATGACGCGAGCAGCCTGCTTTATGTCAGCAACAGTCAGTGGGAGATAAATGCAGTCAACGAACCCGAAGCCAGCATCCAACATGCGAAATATGGCAATACCAGTGGCGCGGAGCTTGTATTGAGAAACCTCAGTGGGGTACAGGCTGGTCATTGGCGTGATTGAAAAGGCGTAGAAGCCTTGGAAAAGGAAGATCACGGCAATGGTGCCACATATTCCGGACTGGTTGGTACTTTCGCCATACTCTGGGGCCATGTTAGAAACAATGTAATGGTGGCGCGTGGAAGCTAGACCGGCTTACTTTTGATCAGACCTCCGATAATGTAGAGAGTCGCAGACATGCCTGCGATTCCAATGAAGCTTTGGATTCGCCGGCCAAGGACGTCGAGCATGAAGCTACCAAAGACAGCCACCGCAAAAGACCAACAGTTGAGAATGACTTGGATCTGAGTTTGTTTGACGGTGTCTTTGATACCCGCCTGATCGAGAATCTTCGTGAGGTAAAACCTGCAACGGTTAGCGAGGCCGTGGACCTGGAATAACACCCTGGTGCAGCGTACGAGATGATGAAGTTGCCAAACATATTGATCATCGGACCAAATGTGCACAGAATGGCAAGCCTTTTCCTGTTGGCCGGCGTCGCGATGATTTCTCTCCAAGGATTTCGAGGATACTCTTCCTCTTCCTTCTTCATGATGGCCCGTATTTCGTGTAGATTCTCCCGCCCCTGTTGCATGTTTTCAACCCCCTTGCCTTGCATGATGATAAGCACCTCCAACGCCTCGTCATCCCTCTTGTTTGCAATGAGCCACCGAGGAGACTCTGGGACAAAGGGGACCAGAACGACGGCGAGAAGGCTGGGTACGAACTGCAACAGGGAAGGCAAGCGCCATGACCAGGTGCTCAGGATGTTTTGGCTTCCGTAGTTCACGATAGCAGAAGCAAGACTTCCAACGTAGAAGCAAGAAAAGAACAGCCCCAAAATACGACCACGTTTCTGCGGAGGAAGAAGTTCGCCCAAAAGGGTGGGTGCTGCGCCGTTGCTGACAGCAGACCCAATGCCGACGATTATGCGAGCAACCACGAACATGGCGATGTTCTGTGCTGCGGCTTGGAGGATGATGCCGATTACGGTGATGACCGAAGCAACAAGAATGGCGCGTCGCCGGCCAAAGTAATCCGGAATGGGCTGCATTAAGAAGGCTCCCACGATACTACCCATCCATGATGCCGCATTGTTGAGGCCCTCGGTTGCAGTCGTCAAGTGAAAGTATTCGGTGTAGGACGGCAGGATGAGTAGCCCATTCATGACAGACGCATCGTACCCAAGTGTCTACCAGATATTCGTCAGCGAAAGAATCGATTGGAATGATTTCTAAAGTTGAATACTTACCGCAGAGTTTACGATGGCAACCGCGAGCAACAGCGGAGACAGCAACTTCAGGTTGGCCGGTACCAGCTTCGAGACATGTTTACGCTCGAAGCCCATTTCGTGAGTAGCTGGATCCAATTGTTCGAGATTCAAATCAAATCAGTCGATGACTACAAGCCTGCGAAAAACTTTTGGATCACTTCTTTCAAGTCCTTATATCTCATCAAGCATGAGGAGATCTGATTTGTGATTGTTACATCCTGATTGGCCGTCCCCAGACTTCGGGCGAGCTCGGGTGAGCATATCGGAGGCCCACCACACCGACCCGGCATGTTTAGTGCGGCCGCTTTGGGTGGTATCGTGGGGATGGATATGCAGGGTTGGCATTGAGTCTAAATACTCGCCCGAACTCGGGCGAGGTTCCATGTTGCCCGCCGGTTGGAGGACGGAGCGTGGAGGAACAGGCACATGTTGCATAGAACAGGGTCTCTCTCAAGTGATTGGCAAATCTTCATGAAGAGAAGATAAGGTATTTAACGGTGTCTCGTCGCAAGCAACTGCTTAATCTCCAATTACCTGCGTCTCAAGTTGTTCTAGCACCATCTTCGACTAACTTCTTTAAACTGCCGCTCAAAATGCCCGGTCAAGTTCGGGAGTGGCCCGCATGGGCTGAATATACGGAGCAAGGGGTAACCGAATCGAAGGACGCCGACTTCATCAACGCCAAGAAAACCATTATCGCTCACTACGGCGCTGAGTCTCTGAGAAAAAGTTGGCTGGCTGTTTGCCAGCACCTCAAAACTGTCACTGAAGAGATCATCAGCAAGGGCCACGGTATAATTCCTGTGCTCGATGCTGCAGACCTGTTGGAAAAGGGGTTCACAAGCGAGCAAAAGGCTGAAGTGAAGCGAATTGGGTCATTCGTGATTCGTGGACTCATTGACAAGTCAGAAACCATTCAACACTACACTGATCTGAAGAGATATGTTGCCGACAACAAAGAAAAGATTCAAGGGTGGCCAGCAGAGAGTCCTTCGATGCTGATGTTGTACGACTCTCATATACAGAACGCCCTCCGAGGGAATCCAAACCATCTGAGAGTCCAGGGTTTGCTGAATAAACTCTGGCACAACTACGACGAAGATACGTCTCCTGATCCATTGGTATACTACGACGGCATTAGAGACAGACCACCAAGACAAGACTTCCTTGGCCTTGGCCCACATATCGACGCTGGCAGTCTTTGCCGATGGGCGGACAAGACGTATCGGGAGGTGTATGGTAACATCTTCTCCGGCAGGCCTGAGTTGCACGACTGTTACGACCTCGGGCTGCGGAAAGCCGCCGACCAAGAGCTGTACCCTGGCATCGCACATTCTTCCGTGTTCCGCTCTTTCCAGGGTTGGACAGCGTTGACAAGAGCGGCCCCGAACGAAGGGACCCTTCTTGTGTATCCGAACGTTGCGACCGTGGTGTCGTACGTTATGCTTCGACCTTTTTTCAAGCCTCCAAGAGACCCTGCAGATGTGATGGATGCAAGCAAGTGGACTTTGGATGATTCCACAAGCTGGTTCCCGGGAACTTTCAAGACGGAGAGCCAACGCTTGAGTCGATCATCCCATCCGCACTTGAGACTTGAGGAATGCTTGGTGCATATCCCTACGATGGAGCCCGGGGATACCGTTTGGTGGCACACTGATGTAGGTATCCATTTCGGACCTCGAACGATTTGAATGCTGACGGTGGTTGTACAGGTGTGCCATGCAGTGGACCCAGAACACCATGGAACAGAGAATGCATCCGTTGTATACATAGCTGCATGCCCATCGACCCCTAATAATAGGGCATATGTCAAGAGACAGCTTGAAGAGACTCGTGCGGGCCGGCCGCCGCCGGACTATGCCGAAGGGAATGTCCTAGATGAGAGGACGCTTGAGGGATACCTAGGACTTGATGGGTTTGATGGATATGTGAAAACAGCGTTTGGTTTTGACTTATGAGTTGGAAATCTCATCAAAGCATTGGGTCATCCATATGCTTGATAGAGTCACGCAAGATATCCGATGCGCGATCTGCAATCGCATTGCGGGACTTGACCTCATCGAGGTATCGGATAGCTAGTTGTACTTCATCACTGAAGTTGACCTCGAGATCAGGAGAAGCCCTACGAGACTCTCTTAGTAGAAAGATAGCTGCGACAAATATATGCAAAGATAATGCCCTGCAATACTGTTGTTAGCTGGTACGTTCTTCACGAGCATGAATCCCGTACCATTGTCTTCGCATCGCAGCTGGCTGGTCCCAGTTATGTGTGATCCAGATAATGTCCATGGCGGACCTTATGCAGACTGTTCTTGCCCACTCGTACTGCCCAGGAGACGTTATCCACTCCTTTTGAAGCGCCCTGTTGATACGCATGCGATGATGGAGTAGCACAAGACTGATATCGAACCGCTGCCATTTGATCCACGGATGTTCAATCTCTAGGTTCTGCATTCCCTCGTGCTTACCACCGTCTGGTTGCAGGTGCTCTGGTAAAGTGTTGATGACCTCTGCTAGTTCGTCATCAGCTAGTCGAACAACCTCTGCAATCGGCCGTGACCCTTCTCGCAATGCTGACCGAAAGCGATGGTAAACGATCGACGTTCGTGCCATGAAAATGTGATACTGAACAGGCTGGATACCGCCGGGTATGTCATGCTGAGGATCGCGTGAAGGGAGTGGGACATCGAAGTCACCTTCATCAACCTGTGGAACATGGTACGGAACCGCCAGCCTGACCTGTTCGTGAGAATATGCACTAATGTGACCTTGAATTCAGAACTAGACTTACCATTCGCATATCACAAGCGTCCACCACAGCCGGTGTTGAGCCTCTTGACCCATTTCAGTTGGAACATCGTCACCTCGAGATCCATCAAGCCCAAGAGTCTGCGCAGTACGAATGGCGCAGCTCCATAAATGTCTGCTCAGCTCGGAGTCGCCGAAGTTGTAGAAGCACATACCAAGTACTGCAACGGCTTGCACAATACGAAGCTGGGCAATGCGCATAAAGTCTGCCCGATACATGCAAAACAAGGCAGATTCGTACCAGTCTTGAAGAACACGTGGGTGGTCCTCTACAAAAAAGGAGTACAGCGTCAGTATGAAGATGAAACGTTGGGGTTTGTGAAAAGTCATGCTTACTTCCAGGCAGTATCAGACATGCCTCTTCATCATCCATCATTAGAAGAGCTGCCTTGAAAGCCCCCAAGCATTAGCAAGCTTGTTATGCGGTGGTTAGCTTGCAAAGACTCACCGTAATCACACTAAAGTAGAGAGACAGCCAAGCCGGGTCGCAGTCTGATAGGAGAGTGCCGTTCTTGAGAGCAGCCATGAAGTTGGAATGCTCTTCATGAAAGGCTGGATACTCGAGAGCATAGTGCACCCAAGAATTCCATTTCTTGTCATACGCAATGAGCTGCTCACTGGCCTCCTGATCGGGACAACACGAAGTGATCTCGTCCCAGCTTGACATCCGACCCGAAGACTTTGGTCTTTGTTTTGAATCAAAGACCATTTCTTCAAGAACATCATGACATTCTAGAAGGCGTTGAGGCTTTCGAGGTTTCAGTAAAGGTGAATTTGGGGTATGATGCACGCTTGGTTGGGCAGACAGAGCATTTCTCAAGCGCTCGTTCTCCCGCATCAAGTCTTCGTACGTTGGGGCATCTGCGGGATCCTTTCCCCTGGGTTACATAGTAAGTATCTCTGGTGTATGTGGATTGGGAAAATGATAAGTAACCTTGTGACCTCTCCGCGAACAATAACTGTTTCTCGAACGCACTTGTCTGCGTCCCCTCGACGGATGCATCTTAAACAAGGGGAGGCCTTGTCGCACTTGACCTTCCGAGATGCACATGACCGACAGCTTCTTGGCGCTCGTTGCGTAGTACGCAAGGGCTCTGCTGTGTCGTCTGTCATGGCTGCGATGTCCCGATTGCTCGTTGCCGAAGTTGTTAGGTGACCTACCGGCTTACAAGGACTTCAGGAGGTGGGGTTAAAGGGGTCTTGCCGGTTACGGAAACTGAGCCAAGGAGTCGGGTAGGATGGTTTGCGTCCTCAATAATCGAATTGGAAACAGCAGGTATTTGTGAATTAGTCAGTCTATGAAGTAATCTGTCGCTCGGCCGCGGCCCATTGATGTATGTTGTGAGCAACATTTTCCAAGGGAAAGTTGAAGCGATTCGGAAACTCGACCGAGCTCAGCCGAAAGCTGCTGCAGTCGATAAGATAAGCGAGACCTCGACGCTTACGTACCCACAATTCGCCCTAAATATCCCTGTGCTCCCCCTCATGTGCTGGCCACATTGTCAATCGACTTTCATATCATTCACACTCTTTCCCAATCTCTTGGACCTTTAGTAGGCAATTCGTCGACAATATTGCATAATTCAGAGGCCGAGATCATTCAACCAGAGATATAGGATTTGACCACCTGCGGGCTGTTGTAAAATGACTCAAGGGCACGCTTTTCATGGAGCCATCATTCACTCGCTTGGACCCAACGAGGTCGAGATCCTGGAGAATGCTGGCCTTATTGTGAACGGCGATGGTGTCATAACCCAATTCTTCCGAGACATTTCAGCGGAGGAACTGTCGAAGAAGGTCCCTGACGCTACCCAACTTCGCCCAATCCCCAAAGGCCAATTCTTATCACCGGGCTTCATCGATACGCACAATCACGCTCCTCAATGGGCCATGAGGGGCCTTGGCCAAGGCCTGCACATCCTCGACTGGCTCGATCAAGTCACGTTCCCCCACGAAGCCCGATTCTCAGACCCCCAATATGCTCGAAAGGTCTACGAAAGCTGCGTCGATGGATTTCTCAAGCAAGGCATTACGACGGCGTCTTACTATGGCTCAAAACACGCCGAAGCTACGCAAATTCTCGCAGATATCTGCCTATCCAAGGGCCAGCGAGCCTTTGTAGGAAAATGCAACATGGACCGCAACGCCCCCAGCTATCTCCATGATACCTCAGCGGAGTCGTCGCTGCAGGAGACGGTGGAGTGTGTGAAGCATATCAGGGACATCGATCCTACGGGAAAGCTCGTGCGCCCTGTGCTTACACCGCGCTTCGCAATCTCTTGTACACCCGAGCTGCTTGCTGGGCTGGGAAAGATGGCTGAGGAGGACACGGAACTGGCAATTCAGACTCATTTCAACGAGGCCGAGCAAGAGATCAAGGCGACACGTGAGCTGTTTCCCGATTTCTCCAGTGAGGCGGACCTGTATCACCACTTCGGGCTCCTGAACCAGCGTTCGATTCTTGCGCATTGCACGTTCATGACCGATTATGAAATGCAAAAGATCAAAGAGTATGAGTGCGGGGTTGCCCATTGTCCGATCTCCAACATGACGGTTGGTGGTGGCTTCATGGCGGCGTCCATTCGCCAATTCCTGGCAAGGGGCATCAAAGTCGGCCTCGGTACTGACAGCGGAGGTGGATTTTCCTCTAGCATGCTCGACAGCATCCGCCAAGCCGTGATCGCCTCGAATGCTCGCGAGGTTATGTCCCGCGGAAAAGACAAGGCACTGTCTTTGAACGAAGTCTTCTACTTATCGACGTTGGGGGGAGCGACGGTCTGCTGTCTAGAGGACAAGATTGGCAGTTTTGCCGTGGGCAAGGAGTTTGATGCTCTATGGATCACTTGCCCGTTGGAGTCCTTCGGTGTAATGACTGTCAGGGAGGAGTCAGATACTCTGAGAACGGTATTCGAGAAGTTCCTAATGACAGGCGATGATCGGAATATTGCACGTGTGTACGTGCGTGGAAGGTTGATGAAAGATTCGCTCTCCACATAAAGGAATGCTTCAATTATCAAAATTAGATCAACGCTCGAGTTGACACTCAAACACGGACTAAGTAATACACCACATAACCTAGACAACTTCATTCGATCCACTTCGCTAGAAATTCAGTCACTGTTTTCTGGAACAGTTCGGGCTCATCCGAAGGCGGGCTGTGACCTGACTTCTCGAATATTGCCAACTCGCTTTGTGGGATCCCTTGGCTGATCTCCTCGCCATAACAGACCGGGACGACAACGTCTAGTCTGCCAGTGGCTACGAGAGTCGGCGCTGTGATATCCTTCAGCCTCGATCGAATATCGAAGCGGGGTATGTTGTGCGAAAAAGCAAAGTTGTGGGTTTCATAATGCAAATGATGTGTCTCTGCGATGGAGTTGCCCTCGAAAGTCGACGATGCAGATTTTAAATCTGTCGACTCATCCTTGGGCGTGTAGATGCCAACGATTTCCGCAAAGGCATTTGCAAAATCCTGATTATCGCTCACGCCGCCGCTTACAAGACGCACCTGTCGATCCGCATCTGGGTTGATGCGATTGCTGGTAAGAATGGTCTTCAAGAAGTTGATGCTTCCGCGAAGACCATTTGCCCAGGTGTCTCGAAGTACGAGTGCAAGAAGACGGCCTGGATGGGCGATGGCGTATTGAAGGGCCACGAAGCCACCGTATGAACCTCCTGCTAGAATGAACTTCTCTTCTCCTGCCCATCTTCTGCAGAAGGTCAGTCGTTTTCTTCAATCCGGTGCCAAGAAGAATTTTCACTCACCGGAGCTCATCCACATCGGCGACCCATCGGGCATCAGTGTATGGCGGCTTCAAGTCACTCTCACCGCTTCCTCTGGCGTCGTAGACCAGCACTCTGAAGTTTGAGGCAAGAAACCCAAACGATGATTCAGGCTCCCTGTGGTCTGATAGGCCCGGTGCACCATGTAATACAACGAGAAGGGGCTTTTTCTTATCGGTGTCACCGAGCAACTTGACTTGCACGTAGGCTCCATCACTTAGCTTGACCGCATAATGTTCAGCCATGATGGAGCTTAAGCGCCGAATTTTTTCGTGAAAGAGACTTATCTCCCACGATCAAATATGTTCTGGTAGTCGAGGACTGTCTCGGCGAGCGGGTGTTGAGTGCAGGTTTTAAATCACAAGGACTCCTTGTGCTTATCAATCAGATGAGTGCCGCAGGATATAGGAGGTATCGCGTCATGACGCTAGCACCCGCATGCGAAGTACTGCAAGAGGAAGCAACCCCTCCGAAAGTCCCATCGAGCACGCTGCTTAGCCATCACAGTAGAGAGCTTCAGCACAAAAGTTCCCGCCATGCGGCCAGCGCAGCACCCCGACCAAGCCTAATCAAACAATCAATCAATCAACCAATCAAATTAGAGGCTTTTTTCTATTCAAACAGTCAAGCTTATGGCGCTAAAAGCTTGATAGACTTAATCAAGCTGATGTTCCCTGGAATAGGGTAAATCTAGCCTCTAGACCAATCAGAATTTTTAAAAGATTTTTCAAAAAATAAAAATGCATATTACTAATAATACCTAAAGAAATTTACTATTAGTAATATAAAGACCTATAGTAGGATTTAAATTTATAACTTTATATTTTATTAAATAAAGTTAGAAATTATATTATTTAATTATATAAGTATTAATAGATATTAATAAGATAATTTTTATTTAATAAATATTTTATAATATCTATTTTGTTTTTAATATATACTACTATAAAGCTAAAATGCACTTTTAGCTAGTAGGCTTAATTAATATATTTTTTAGCTATCTTACTAAGGCTTAAAAAAAGCTTATTTTTTAACCTCTTTGCTAGCCTTTAAAAATAACCTTTTTTTAATATCACTAATAATATTGCTGTTGCTACTGCTGCTGCTGCTGCTGCTATTATACCTCTATACCTTAAAGATCTATCTATATATACCTCTTAATATCTTTTTTAACTTCTTATTAGTTGCTATAATACTTCTGCTAGCTTATAATTAATATATTAATTATTTTATTAGCTGCAAAATATTAACTTCTTATAAGATTGCTGCTTAGATTTATATATTATCTACTGCTACTAGCAATATATTAACTATTAATCTAGCTATATATAATACTTTTAAAGCTCTACTTCACACTATATAGAAAAGCTAATAGTTTATTAATATTAATATTATTATAAAAAAAGGTTCTTAAGGCTATACCTCTTAGATTATAAATAAAAATATCTTTATCTATAAGATCTTTATTAATAATAAAAAGAATAGTACTTATTAAGTTTGCTAATATTATAATAAAATAGAGATTTTTAATAAGCTATATAATGCTAATATTATAACTGCTGCTACTTAATATCTTAAGATTAAATATAAGGTCTTTTAAGGTTGCCTAGAAAGCAGCAATATATCTGCTAATAAAGCTAATAACTTTAGGCCTCTATCTAAACACTATTAATCTGTTTCTATTGCTATATCTAAAAAAAAGATTATATAGGTTAAAAAGTTAGCTATAAGCTTCTTTATTAATACTAATAACTCTCTTATAATATTTAGCAATTAGTATATACAGCATATACTTATTATTTTTAATTATAATATTAATACTTAAATATATTAGTTAAAAACCAGTTTGAAAGATCAACTTTAATAACTCTATATCTCTAAAAAGCAACAGATTAAAGAGAAGATATAGAAGGCTCTTATAAAGGTTTATATATTATTTAACCTATAGACCTCTCCTAATTAATATGCTATTATTGCTATCTTCAGCTACTTTATTAATAAGTTAGGTAAATAAATATAATACCTCTTAAATCTCTATTACCAGCCTAATACTCACTCTAATAAGAATATTGCTGCTATAATATATATAGTTATAAGAGACTAGCACTTACTTAATAAGATTAGCATTATAGTTTCTAATAATATTAATGCTAATAGCACTTATATTAAGGCTTTATATCTATTTATTTTATGTTTATATATAGAAATAGATGCCTAGCATTATTAAATTTAATGCTATAGCTATATCTTCAACCTTATTAGTTATGCTATTATTTATAGGATTAATAAAGAGGCATTTAAGCAAAAGTCTAACTATCTTATTAATGCTAATAAGATATAAGAGGATCTAGCCTATTAGAGGACTAAAAGACCTATTAGCAAGCTTTAAAATATTATTAAGTATATCAGATCATTATTATAACACTTAGAGGCCTTTTTATCTATTAGCAATAAAGCTAATAATAATAAGTAAGCTTTTACTCTATAAGAGAAGTTATTATAAAAGCTAAATTTAATATTAAGCAATACTACTTAATAGAACTTAATATATAATATAATCTGCTATACTTTATTTAAATATAGTTAGATTATTAGTTATATATATCACTTTATAAGCCTTAAGAATAAAGATAATTATATCTCTAATAAGGATATTCTAACTAATAAGAATTAATAAGTCTTTATTAAGTTAAATAAAATACTTAAGCCTCTCTATTTGCAGACTAAATAATATAAAAGCTAGAGTAAGAGTAATAAGTATAGTTAACTCTAAGAGATCTTAGCAAGCCTTAAGTATCTCTTAAATTAACTTAAGGATTAGCATAAGCTTTATAATACCTTTACTATAGAAGAGATTAACCTTATAGCTATATAAATATCTTAAAGTCTCTTATTATAGCAATTTTAATTAATAAAAGCATTATATTAATCTAGCTAAATATTAATCTTATAAACTCTATTAATTAATAGTATTTCTACTTATTTGCAGTCTAAATATATTGCTATATTGCTATATTCCTCTTAAGCTACTAACTTTAACTCTTATATATTTATATATCTATTAATTATTAACAGCTAGCAAATATTTAATAATTACTATAAAAAGCTTAAAGAGTTTTCTCTCTATACTGCTGCTATAATATTATACTTTAGCAGAGGTTTATAATAGCTTAAAAAGCATTAAAATACTTAAGAGACTTATAAGTAGCTTTATACTGCTGAAGAAGATCTTTAAGAGTATTAAGAGCAATAATATGCTGAGATAGCTGCTTATACTAATAAACCAGCTTATCTAAAGCTTTTATAAATGTTATTTATATTAATTATAGTGCTTCTAAAGCTTAAAAACTCTAATTATAGTTAATAGTTAGATAACAGCTTTTATAATACTACTATTAATAAAATTAATAAATTAGAAAAATATTTTAACCTTATAATTATTCAGCCTATTAACAATCCTATTTAATAGTAGATTTTATATTAATAAATCTTCTTAATGCTTAATAAGTTTACTCTTAATATTTTTGCTATCTTAGTAATAGCAACTAACTGTAAAAGAGCATTTAGCTTTACTAAACTAATATTAATATCACAGAAGCTATTAATAAAGCTATTGCTGCTTAAAGAAATATAATACCTCTAGAATTAAGTTTAAAGTAGTAGCATTACTATTAGTAGGTATTATTTTAAGCAGAAAAGTTAACAGAAGGTAAAATAATATTAGAACACTAAATAGATATATTTCTAATGTATTGAGATATCATAAGAGCCTTACTAACTTCCTAAATAGGTAATATTAGTCAAATCAAATCAAATCTATCAAATCAAGCAAGCTTTTAGTAATAATCCAATCAAACAGTCAAGCCTAGGGGTCAGGCTTAACTTATTTGATTGGTATGCAGCGCTGCATGCGGCCCCCATGCGGAGTACGATGACGAGATTCTCAATTCTTCCATCAAGCAAATCAAGAAGCATTCATATAGACCGATGTAGGGTTTTAAACCATATATTCATAACCGACAAAATGAAAGAGCTTCAGCGTCATAAGCCTGA
Source organism: Colletotrichum horii (assembly GCA_027406005.1). Lineage (NCBI taxonomy): Eukaryota > Fungi > Ascomycota > Sordariomycetes > Glomerellales > Glomerellaceae > Colletotrichum > Colletotrichum horii. Next base: position 7,832,969 of record JANVYB010000003.1, read on the forward strand.
AAAGCGTCCCGTAACCTTATTCCCAAAATGAACAGATCTAACTCAATATGTACACAGAATGTGTCTCGAGGGTAAGGTCAAACAACCAATTAGTTGGCAAAGTTCCAGCATTGAGACTCGTAGATTGGGATGTCGACCTCGTACAAAGACTTGGTATAAAACTGGGTGACAAAGGCGTCGACGTTGAAGTGGAAGGTGCTGGCAAACCATGCGCCGTTGACGCACTGGTCTCCGGTGGGCTTAGTGAAGGTGACTCCACTAGCACTTGTGTAGGTGAAGTCGAGATCGACGGCGAAAGCGTTAACAATCTCAGGCTTTGCCTCAATACCAGCGGACATGTCGAGCAGACCGTTGAAGAGCTTGACACCCAGAGCCACTGTCAAGTCGGCATAAGGGTTCAACTGAAGCTCAACCTGGGCGCTGATATCCGTGGTGACATTGGTCTGGGGCTTCCAGCCAGTGGCAACGGTGTTGGCCTTGTTGAGGAAGTCGAGATGGACGGCAGCCTCAGGGATAGAGCTGACCACACCAACAGTGGCGTTGACGGAACCTGAGGCGGCGAACTCGATGCCAAGACCAAAGTCGACCATGGGGCCAACGTCAATGATGCCCGGGATAGAGAAAGCGGAAACAGTAACGGAAAGAGGGTCATAGTTATAGAGGTTGGTGGAGTATTGGGCGTTGACCGCGGCGGTAATACCGAGGTTCAGATCGGAGGAGTAGTCGAGGTCGATGTAAAACTCATCCACCTTGAACTTCCAGAAGTTGTAGTGGACGTGACCGCTGAGAGTAACGGTGGTGTCGAGCTTGGCTTCGTTGGCAACGATAGTCAAGGGGTCGGTGGCAACGAGTGTGGTGCCAGAGAGGTCGGCAGAGATTGTGCCAGAGAGATCGCGTTTGGCGGTGGCAGTGCCAGTGTGGGTGAAATCGATAACGGCATCGTTCAGTTGGTCACGGATTTGGACTCTGGAGGATGATGCGGTCAAAGTGAGTGTGTTGTTATCGAAGGTGTATCCTGAGATGACATAGATTCCGCGCTCATGCTCGCTGTCGCACGTGCCGTTGTGGTTGGTAATCATGGTAAAGTTCTTTGCTGGCCAAGAACTCAAGCACGAGTTGTAGTCCTCGGTAGCACTGAACTTGAGAACGACACTAGTGTCGGAGCAGGTGATGTCGGTGATGGTATCAATGTGCTCCAGGAGAACTGAGGGCTGCTTCATCTCAGCATGAACCAATGCGTTCGTTGCGTTGAGACCCTCGTAGTCTAGAGTGACATTGATCTTGGGTGTAAACTTGGCAGGGCCGAGAGGAGTTGCCGGGACTGAAGCCTGCCGCCTAACGGGACGAAGCAAGGCCGAGCTGGCAGAGGCTACATCTCGTACCGGCAGAGCAGCTGAAATCGCCGTGCCCATGAAGGCCTGAGCGGCAAAGAGAGTGAATAGAGAGGATTGCATGTTGAGGAGGAAGTTGCTATGCAGCGAGAAAAGAGTGTATAGAGATGATAAAGAAAGCTTGATTCCGAAAAGACTGCGTGACTCTTATCGAGAAAGAATGAATGGCTCAATGAGTGACGACTGATTGCTGCTGTGCAGGCAGACACAAGATCTTAATTCCAAACCATGCAGAGGCCAAAGACTTTATACCTGAATGTGAAGCCTTCACAGGCTGCACCATCACTACCTCGAAGCATCACTATCATGGCCAGACGGGGAACAGGCCGTTGGGGTTATCGGATTGAGTCCCAAACGGGATCATAGTCCACCTCGCACTCATCACTGGCCGGGGTTGATAATACCGCCGCAAGAGTAGAGCTGAAAACCATTAAGACTGTGGAGTGTGGAGGTACTGGCTGGCCAGTCAAGGATTCAGGATTGTTGCACGTTGTATTTCGTCGGAGTAAAAAAAAAAAAGAAGTCTCGGTCCACTGGAGCCCCAGCCTCTTCGCCCGGTCCCTACGCTCCATTTTACAGACTACAGGCGGATGTGGCCGGTTGACGTTTCTATTAGCAATCGACTCAGCGGATCTATACCTCACGTGTCGGCCCATCACAGCTGTTGAACCTAAGGTCTGATAACCGAGAACGGTGTCAGTCTTGAGTTGGTTATACCCAAAACGTTTCAATTCTGGCGATATACACATGTCTGATGATAAGCCTGATAGGCTGATAAGACACCGAAGAGCTAAACACAGGTCCGGCGAACTTCCGAGAAGTCAAGCTTCTTCCCCAGGTTTACCTCGCTCTCGCTCCCTCGTGTCATTGGCATTCTATTTGTGATCACGGACCTGTGGAGCTCGCGGACAACGACCTCCATTCGGCTGCGGCCCGGGAGACGCGAGTCAGGCCCCGAGTCCCAGCGTGTCGTTCGTCCGATCACGCGTTTCAATCACGGAAACTCAGTTCATTCCGCATAAACAATTGTTTGAAACTTAATTGCTTTGCTCGTGGCTGCTTTCTAATGCTTATCATTCCATCCTCTCTCGATGACCCCAGTAGCTTCAAGGTATCACGCAGAGCTTCTGGCTGCTCTGCGGGGACCGACATCGGCACGTTGTCGACATCAAACGGTTTGTCCCAGGAGATTGAACCAGGGTTTAGCCTAGTTGAGGCTGTTATCCTAAATGGGAAGACCCCTTTACTGGAAACCCCACAGCTGGCCAGATTTTCTGCTTTAGGCACTGACGAGCTCGCCCCTCGGAGCCTCAATGGCTGAGCCTATCTCTGGGGAGTGCCACAAAGTGATCTGAGTCCGATGCCGTGGGGAAACATCTTGCTTAGCCCCCCCATGCTTGACCCTGCGAGGAAATTGGTAGGCAATGCTAAGCCTCATGGCATGGGACGAACGATACTACGTAGTATATGGGCCCGAATTCAGCTTTGTTGTCTACGGCGTCACGGTGTGACTGTGACGCGATAAATTGCAGGTGGGATCAGTGTGGCTTCCTTGCAGGTGTGTTCAGTAATGATCACTCAGCTTGAAAACACGGGCTGTGTGCTGAGCCAAGAAGGAATAAGCTATCGGACTTCTCGCCGGACAAGGTATGCACTTTATCACATTGTCCACATAAGTAATTGAACTCAGCGCTCTTGACTCGCCAATTAAGCATGAGTTGACATCACGACCCCATGTGAATATCCTCGAAACATCTAGCGGACTCATACCCTGACACGGTATTAAGCGCCGCGGCGCGGTAAAGTACATCTTGGACCCATATGAACAATCACGACCTTTCAGCAGTTGGATGTTATGGCAGATCTGAAGGACGGCCAAAATCTATCTTCCGATCCGATCGATGTAAGGGGGCGAATCTGCCTTTGCGAGGTCGACTACCACTGGCGAATTGTTGCATTCTGCATCTGAAACAGTGTTTCTGGAACGGAGTCGATTGCGCCATGAGGTCATAAGTACTGCGGACAGAGTATTACCACAGTCAAGATGGTTGGCTTCGTTCCGTCGGCAGACCGCAACTTCCCCGCACCGGCATTTGTTGCACAACCGGGTAAGCAATCCCGACATCCCATACACCCAGCCCAAAAGCTCGAACTCTACGTTCTTTCTACCCTCCACATTCGTACGCTGCTTTTGAGCAAGGGCCATTAATCTTGGGACCGCGCCCCCAAAGTCGAACATGCCATTCACCGGACCGCCGATGGACCCTGGTAAGCTGGCGTCAAGCCCTTTCGCATCCATGTCGCCCAAGCCCCTCGCTGATATCCGGGCGCAGTGTCCGAATCCCTAACGATTTGGGATTGGTTGTTCGAGAAGCAGCCCTATGGTAGTAGAGCCAATGCTTTCATCGACGGGTTGTCAGGACGTCGCATCTCATTTCAAGCTCTAAAGACATACGCGACACTTGCCTCTATCTCTCTGAACCGCAATTATGGTCTCGAACCCGGCACTAAGGTCGCAATCGCTTGCAGAACCTCGGTTTGGTACCCAGTTGCACTATTTGCAGCCATACGGTTGGGCGCCATTGTGGTGCCCTTGCCGCATGAAGCCAAGACTCCAGATTATGAGTACTTCCTCAAGACTTCCGGTGCCGAGATTGTCTTTGTCGATGAGTCAACCGTCAACCAAGTCCGACCTGCTTGTTCTCGTTTGAGCATTGATTCGGATCATCTCATTTCTGTTGACTGTGATGTCAAGGACCTGAAGTCCATTGGAACTCTGGTCGAAGAAGGCTGCTCCTCTCAAGTACAGGGGCAGGTTCCCCACTGGCAATTGTCGGTGACTCAATCAAACAAGAAGGCCTGCGCCTATTTACCATTTAGCTCGGGTACAACTGGATTGCCCAAGGCAGTGAGCTCAGCCCATGCTTCAATCAATTGAGAGTAGCAATGGAGTGCTGACTGAACGGCAGGTTATGATATCTCATGCCAATGTGTCGTAGCCACTCAGCTACTTGTGGCTTCATGGCTTCGTGTGGCATAGGCGTATTTAATACGCCTTCGCCTTGCATTTCTGTTTCTAAGAGATCAACCTGTTTTTCACCTATTTCTATAACCCCTATTATGCAACAGTTATAAGCCCAGCTTTTAACGTGACGCTTCACGCCTCCTAATATGCTGCGAAGTAGGCTGTAGCTTGATATAGTTTATTTTTTATCTTATAATATCTTTTTTAATAGCTTAACAGTAGCTAACTAGCGTACTCTTCACAAAGCAATATGACTGGCCTGCATAGTTTATATAACTGCACTTCTATATGCTTCAGAACAGCATATAGGAATATATTAACCTTTATAGCGAGGAGGTATCTAATTTGATGCAGTAAGTGCTACGCCTTCTTATGCTTAACAAACTGTATATAAAGCAATAAAAAGAGGTTTAATATAAATATATCTAACTTTATGCCTTTTGGAAGAAAGGTTATATTTAACCACCTGTATAACTCTCAATCTGCCACCTTTAGACCTCATCCCAATTAGGCAAAAATGATTAGCTGTAAAAGAACCTCTAAATATATTAGCTATAACCCCTGCAAAGTGAGGGAAAGAACCTTCAAATATATTAGCTTAAACCTCTATAAAGTAAGGGAAAGAACCTTTAAATCTATTAGTCCTCTCTAGCTTAAAAGACCTATATATATAATAGGTTGTTAGTAAAGCCCTCTAATTATATTATATTACTACTACTATTACTACTATTACTACTGCTAAAAGGAGGTGTAAGATAGAAAATAGAAGTCAGCTAGACTGGGCTTAAGCTTAGGCTTGAGGCTGCTTAAGGCTTAGCTTAATTCAGGTTGCCTTTATGTAATAAGTTGGCTATACCACTTTATAGCTAGAGGTGCACCTAGCGCTTATACTTAAGGTAGATTAATTAACTTACTCTATATAGGAAGCTAACTGTTTGATTTTGTTTTTTAGATTATAATTTAAGTTTATAATTCTTTATGCTGTAACTAATAGGTATTATCAGCTTAATTAGCCTTCTTTACTATATTAAAGAGGCTTTAGCTTTAAGACTACTAATAAAATAGAAAGACAGAAAGCTTAGCATTTAAGTTAAATAAAAACACCTTTTTTTCTTTTTTCATTCTAACCTTTACACCTTAGAAGGTTATTATATAATATTATAAAGAGAAGAAAGCTTAGCAAAGGTTGTTATTATATCTCTATCTCTAACCTTTATCTTAAGGTTATAGCTCCTTGTTTAAATTTACTAGCTTAATATAGCAGTAGGTAGCTTAGTACCTGCTGTTTGCTAGCTAAAGTATAAGAGTAAAAGGAATAAATAAAAAGAAAACGTATAAAAACCACCTATAAGAAATTGCAAAATCTACTCAGCAGCCTAGCTTAAGTTTCCTTATTCTATTATAGCCTTCTCCTCCCCCTCTAAAAGAAAGCAGCTGAGCAGTTTATCTCTATATCTAATAAAACTATATCTACTTCTTTTCCTATCTAACCTTTATAGCTTTAGTGCTATATTTAAGCTATAATCTTATCCTCTAGCTTTATAAGGTTGTTAATAGCTTAGAGCAGTAGCTTTATAGAGAAGAAGAGAGCTTTACTTATATCTATATCTATAGCAGCTAACTCTATAACTTAGTTATCTACTATAATATCATTCTGCATAATCTTCAAAACAGCAGTTATTATATTATTAAAAATATTAACTTAAGCGATATAGAAAGCTAAAAGATGCATAATAGCTATACTAATGCTGTTGATATAGCTTCTACTAATATCTTAAGTAGTGATTTTAGTGATAGGTAGGATATCTTTAAAGTACTTTGCAAAAGGCTGGCTAGGCATCTTATTACCTTCTTTAAAGCTTTAGTTAAGCTAGTCAGTATAGTAATAAGCTAGATAAGCTTTATATCTACAGCTATAAGCATAAAGCTTATAAGGGACCTAGATATTAGTAATACTATACTTAAGCTCCTTATAGCAGCTGCTAGAGCTATTAGAAACTGTAATAACTATAGCCTCCTAGAGCAGGGCCCCTAGCACCTCTTTATAGCTATTCTTAAAGAACCTCTTGCAGCTATAATCCTCAAATACATCCTTCTTAAACTCCCTTACAATCTCTATACCTTTAGTTATAATAATAAACAGCCTTTTAGTGTGAGCGCTTTTATAGATCTTATTAAATGCTAGTGTAATAGCTTAAACAGCATCTAAGATAGTATAGAAAACTACTTAGTAGCTTGAGGTGAATAGCTTTGTTATGAGGATCTTATTAGTAATAAGATAGCAGATATTATTATTATTTAGCTTGCTTTTAAAGGCTTTTTTGCTAATTAACTTAGCATTATAGCAAGAGGTAAAGTTTATATAGATAAATTTAATTATATTATTAAGCTTCTGCTGAATAGCTATAATAGCAAGCTAGATATTATTATTAAGCATTAAATAAAAAGCTATAGTTTTAAGAAGTAGGTCTAAAGTTTCTAAGCATCTGTTAGTATTATATAAATAAGAAGGAGCGCTAGAGATCTATAGGAGGCTGTACTTATTGTTGAGGATTTAGCTAGAGAGATGCTAATGCTAGCTTAAGAGGGCTGTTAGTAATACTTAAAGATAGAAGATTTTTGTTGCTAGTAATAGTATATAAGAAGAAACTTTAATTAGTTAGGTTAAAAGGTGATAAAGGTTGCTAATACTACTTTAGAAGGTTTATTAGTGAAGATGTTAAGATATAAAGATATAAAGCTATAAAGCTATTAATTATAGTAGTGTGAGAAGGAAGTTTTGTGAGCTAGGTTAGAGAGTGAAGAAGGTGTCTTTTTATACTTTAGATCTTAGAGGCTGTAGTGTAGAAGATACTACTAATAAATATTATAATGCTTTTAATGCTGTGATATTGCTGTTGCAAGAGGGGTGGTAGTATTTATAACAGCATTTTAACTATAAGTTTAAAAAGAAGTGAACTTCTTTTATAGCAGAGGTTTTAAACTAATATAGCAGGAGAAGGTATACACTAGGAGGCAGAAGTAGTAGGATGCAGTAGATATTGCTATACTAATAAACAGCTTATTATGATATATAGCATAAGCAGTCTTTAGCAGCAGCTGCAACAGTAATATATAGAGTAAGTCTCTAGTTTAATTTAAATTTGAAGTGAGGCTAGGTGAAGTAAAGGTGCTAAAGCTAACCTAATAGAAAAGATATACTCTAATAGCTAAAATAAACAGTATATAGTTAATATAGTAGTGCTTTTAAACAGTTTATAATAATATCTATTAGGAGCTAAAGCTGAAAGTAAGATATAGATAATGCTTTTACTACCTCTGCTAAGCCTCTCTACTAGCCTGCATACAATATTTTTCTAGCTTAAGCTAGGTAGATGCTAACTTCAGCTTATAAGCTGCTACCTCTACACTTTAAAGTAACAAACTGCTTTAGGTTTAATTTATAAAAATATTATTTATAAAGATTTATTTACTATTCTAAGTAGATAATCTATATTAAAATATCAGAGAGAATATAAAGAATAATTAAGTTTGAAGCTTACTTTAGATTGAAGTTGCTATTATTTAGCATAAGTAGTAGAAAAGTAAGTAATTAACTGAAATACCTATTTGCTAAGTCTAATTACTAATAAGCCTAGCTGCAACTTTATTATATTTTATATATAATACTATCCCCTCCCTCTTATAGCAGCCTAAAGGTTAATTCTTATATCTTATAAAACCACCTATCTTTTATTATCTTTACAGTTAGATGCTTTAGCATCCCACCTATACCTCAATTTTATTCTCTAGCTCTATAGGGTTGTTAATTGCTTAGATAAGCAGCTGCATTAAGAAAAATATAGATCTTTAGGTGCACTTATCTTTAGCTTTACCTTCTACAATCTAATAGCTCACTAGAATCTTATTCTGCACTATCTTTAGAACGCTTATCTTCTCATTATCTAAATAGTTAACCTTAGCAATACAAACAGCTAAAAAATATATTATTGCTATAGTAATACTGTTAATATAACTGCTAGCAATATTATAAACAGTCAGCTTATTAGCAGATTTAATACACTTAAAGTATTTAGCTGAAAGCTTGCTAACTATTTTATTTATAAGGTTTAAGCAGTCCTCTAATAACATAATATAGAAGTCGCCTAGGTAAGCATCCTCTTTATAATAACTAAGCTTAAAGAGGACTTAAATATTAACCTAATTATACTTCAGCTCTTTATAGCAGCTGCTAAAGCTATTAAAAATAGTAACAACCTCAACCTCCTATAAGATAGTTTTAAAAACCTCTTTATATCTATTCTTAAAGAACTATATCTAACTATTGCTATAGAATACCTCCTTTTCTTAGTTCTAACTAAGCTTAATCTTTCTATTTATAATAATTAATAGCTTTATAATATTACTTCTATAAAGTTTCTTAAAGGCAAATATAAAAGCTTAAACAGCATTAAGAATAGTGCAAAAAATAATATAATAATATAATATAAACTCTTTAGTCTTTAAAATAGTTTCTTTGCAAAAGCAGTAGATCTTAGCATCTATTAGCTTATTCTTAAAGATATCTTAAGCTATAGACTTAGTAGTATAATAAGAGGCAAAATTCTTCTGAATAAATGCTAAAGTATTATTAACTATATGCTAGAGGGAAGCTATTATAGCAGTTGCTTTCTGAAGAGGCTTTAGCTATCTATTAGTATTATATAAATAAGAAGAAGCGCTAAAGATCTATAGAAAGCTATACTTACTATTGAGGATTTAAGAGAAAGAATGCTACTGCTAGCTTATAGAGGCTGTTAGTAATGCTTAAAGATTAGAGATTATTGCTAGTAGTAGTATAAAAAGAAACTTTAATAAAATAAGTTAGAAGGTGATAAAGGTTGCTAATACTGTTTTAAAAGGTTTATTAGTGAAGATATAAAGATATAAAGGTATTAAGCTGTAAAGCTGTTAATAATAGTAATATAAAAAAGAAAGTTTGTCAGCTAAGTTAAAAAGTGAAGATAGTTTCTTTGTTATACTGTTCTAACTTTATAAGAGAAGATTAATAGTAAGTAGAAGAAAAGTGCTAGCTAAAGTGGCAAGTAAAAGGAAAATGCTAGCTAAAGTGGCAGATAGAAGGAAAGTACTAGCTAAGCTTGCTATAAAGGCTTTAATAGCTTATAGTTGCAAATAAAGATATAAGTATAGTTATTATTATAGCAGTAGTAATAGCAGTAATAGTAATAATAGTAGTAATGTTTGAGGTAGGTTTCTAGCTTAAGTATAGACAGTAAGTAAGGCTTTTAATAGTAGAGATCCTAGTAGAAGCTAGCAGAGCAGTTATATGCTAGCAAGCAAGAGCACTAAGCTGGGCTAAATATAGCGTTATTAGTGAATAGCTTATAATAAGAGAGATAATTGCATAATATAGCTAGTAATAACTATTAATAATTCACTATACTTATCTCCTTATATAGAGATATATAGTGCTATAAAGCTAGCTATATTTAAAAAAAGAAATAAATATTGTTAAAAGAAATAACTACTATTTAGAGAAATAACTACTATTTCTGCTGTTTAAAGTTAAAACTAATTCACTATAGAAGTGTTTTTAAATAGAACTCTTATATTTGCAAATAAAAACTATTTCTCTATTTTATATCTATTTATTTTCCCCTATTTTACTACTTTATACTATATCTAAAGCTTTTTCACTATAATAATAACTTGTATTGCAACTTCCTAAAGTATCTTTTATATCACTTAGAAATATCTATAAAGTTACAGATAATTATTACTCAGCCTTCTTTATTGCCTCAATAGATTTATTTATAAAGCAGTATATTATAAGAGGCCCTAATAGAGAGTATCCTATCTCTATTTATATAGTATACACCTCACTTACTAAACTCAGTCTATTAATTAATATAGATATTAGAGAGATATCTATAATCTTAAGCAGCTTTAAAGATGCTTTACAGTTTGCAACTAGAGGACTACACCTCTAGCTATTAGTTCTAGCTGTTCTTAGAAATTAGTTCTTTAACTTTATATTAGATATAGATAGACTATAATAGTAGAAACTGAAGTTTGAAAAGGTTAAATTCTATATCTATAACGTTAAAGATATAAGACCTAAGATGTAATTATCTAATAAAGGGCTCTTATATGCGTTTATATATTGCTTTAAGTTTATCTCTCTATATAAAGATATCTATAAGTAGGTATAAAAAAACAGTTTACTTAAGGAAAAAGCCTTTAAAGGCAAAGTAAGTTCTAGCTATCTATAATCTATCCTTTAGTCTGATATAGCTAATAAAAAAGATATAAAAATGCAAAAAGGTTATCTTCACTACTATTGAAAATATATAGTAAAACCTTTTTTAGCATTATTTAAGTTGCAAGCTATATATAGATTCTAATTATATTCTTATTTTCTTATGCTAAGTAGAAGAGAGAATAAGGGTGAAGCAGCAAACCTAAGCAATTTTAAGAGCATCTAATATAAGCTAGAGAACTAAGATAGAGCAGCAAACTAAAGCAATTCTAGCAGCATTTAAACTAAAGCAGGGAACTAAAGTGGAGCAGGAAATAAGACTTAATCTAATAGAGTTAGACTGAGATAAATAAAACTATTTAAATTAAAAGCTTTACTATATAGTTTAAGTAGTAAAGAATATTATATTACTTATAGCGTTCTATTTATGCAAGCTGCTGAAGTTAGAGATAGATCTTTATGCTTAGGCAGCTTAGCTAAGACTGAAGCCTATTAACTACTAGTATAATAGAGCAGAAAGGCATGAGAACTAAAGAAATTAACTATATAAAAAGAAAAATAATATAGCTTATTATTATCTTCTGATATCTATTTTATATAGTATAGCTAGCTAGACTAATGCTGTTCCTCTTTTATTATTCTTATAATGCTTTGCTAGTGTAAATAAATATTGCTATATTAGTCTGCAAAGTTAAACTGTATTAGCAAAAATATCTCTTAAGATGTTTACACCTACCTGCTTAATTAGTAATAAAGAAAGATAATCTATTCTATATGATATAGCTAGCTAAACTAATGCCTTTACTTATAAGGAATATAGTCTTTACTCTAATATATTCTTATGCTTCAGAAAAAAATATTATTAAGCTTAGTATAGAAGTTTATAAGGTTGGAATTATTTAGCATTTGCTTAGTTTTAGGTTTGCTGTCTCAGCCTATATCTTCTATTGCAATAATAAAGATCTACTTTACTTTCTGCAATCTATATTAATATAATGAATCTTTCAACTAAAGGTTCTTAGTTTCTTAGACTTATCTATTCATTATAGTAGCTAATAAACTGAATCTACCAGTTTAATCCTTTATACTTTACATTTTTATAATTAACTATCTTATTATACTTAGACTTCTAGATAATATATAGATTACTATTACCTTCTTTTAGAGCGTCTAGCTTATTAGCAGGCTTAAGAAGCTTATAATAAGTAGCTTTAAACTTATTAGTAATGAAGAATGAGAATTAGACACCTTTAGCTCACTCTGCTAGAATAGGTTTTTTACTTTATTAGAAAAGCACTCTTAAGCTAATTGCTATCTGTCTGCTAATTATAAAGATAGTAGAATGCTATATATTCTTAAAATCAGTAATATTAGAGTTAGCTTTAAGGTTAGCTTTATAGTAAGTTTTATAAGCTTTAATTATAGAGATATATTTATAAACTAATTTAGATATAACTTAAATTATTAGCTTTAGATTATAAAGCTTAATGTTAGACTTACTTAGCCTCTTAAAGTTAGTATTATAAAAACCTTAAATAGTTTTAGCTATATTAGATCTAGAAGTTCCTTTATATATAGAGAAGTTTTTGATTATCTGTCTATCTTAATATTTATCTTTAGTGAAGAGCTTTAGATTTAGCTCTTTTTAGGGTGTATTAGTTATAATTTCTAGGTTGTTATTGCTATTTTAGAAAGATATATTGACTAGAGGCTTTAATAAAATATATTATTAGTAAATACTTAAAATATAAAAGAAGTGAAGATATTTATATTTATAAGGGTTTTTATATGTTCTTAGTTTTTAAAAGCTTAGAGTAGTTTAAGTGATAATGCCCTAAATTAAGCTTTATATATATTCTCTCTAGTGTGTAGATAAAAGAGATAGAAAGTAATCTAAGAGGAATAAATAGCTGTTTAAATAGTTAGCTAAGTGCTAATTATATTAGTGAAGTTTATAAGGTAATATAAGATAAATATTCACTTTATAGATAAATGTTAGAAGGAATAGTATTATGTTGAGTAGGTAGGTAGGTAAGATGCAGTAGAGATTAGGTCTTGCAGCTTAGGTTTAGATAGAATAGAAGTAGAAATATTAGTCTTTTTAGTAAGTAGGTAGGTAAGCAGGATATAGTGAATATTAATGCTTTTAGTTTAGTTTGAGATAGATTGTTTTTATATTTAATATAAAAAGGCTGTTTCTAAATGCTATTAATATTTTTACTTTAGTTTTTAAGCTTTATAGTGAGGTATTTAGTTTTATAATAGGATTTTATTTGTAATAGTATAAAGTGTGTTTATACCTTTATATTAGAACCTTTTAGAATAAGTTAGCTATAAAGGAGGGAAGTAATAAAAAGCTAGCTAGATGATATATAGAGAGCAGTAGGTTATATGCAGTAGAAAGAAGGGTAGGTTTTAGAAATTTATCTTTTAACTGCTGAAAAGTAAGTGTTTATAGGCAAGAGATATTTAAATCTTTAAGGTTTAAGTAGACATTATAATAAACTAATACTTTAAGCTATAAATAATTAATTAATATTCTTAAAATCTAAAATAGAATAATAACTTCTAACCTTCTTAGTCTTATAAAAGATATATCTATCTGCATATAGATTTAAGTCCTCCTCTTCTTTAAGCTGTATAAGCTGCTATGCCTTAGCTTCTTAAAAGGGCTCAGCCTATCGCTTCTGTTATGCTTATTCTAGTTGTCTACTTTAATAGCTTTAATTAGTATAGTGTTCTATATCTTATCTGTTATAAAAAGATTATTTATATTTATTTCAGTAAGGGGGGGGGTTTTAAGAAAAGCTTGCAATTAGGTTTAGTTTAGTTAAGTGAAGGCACTAAGAGAAGCCTATATATATAAACGTCAGTTTTAATAATATATATTGAGAGTAGGTATAAAGGAGAGAGGCTTATTTAGTTTAGTTAGTATAAATAGAATAAACCTATTAGCAGATATCTAGGCTTTAGAGTTAAATATAGTTACTCTTTTAGTTAGAGATATAGAGGGGGCCTAGCTAGCAGAGGCTGTCTGCTTTATATTACTTACTGCTTAGCTTAAGTTAGTAATCTTAATAAAGGGAATAAACTTAAAGGGGTTATATAGTATATTAAGTTAGAAAGCAACTTTTTTGTTATAGAAACTATAGAGATTGCTAGTGATATAAACCTTCTATTTATGCTGCTAGAATAAAGTAGATACTGAGGAGTATTATAAGCATTTCTCCTTCTATTGCTTCTTATGCTTAGCATAGAAATAATATATATAGTTACTATATTAGCTAAGGTTTAAAGCTGCTGCAGCCTTTATACTGTTGAACTTAGTGTATACCTAGAAGACAGCAGATAAGTTTTATATTATATTATTTAGGCTAGCATTTAAATTATTAGCGAGAGAGAATTATAAAGTATTAATAAAACTAAAGAAGCAGATAAAGGGTAATATATCTAAGAATAGAGAAAGTGCATTTAATATCTATCTTAAAGCGATTTTATATTTAATTGCTTATTAATAAAGTTTACTTATAAGTGCTATACTTAGAGAGAGAGAGAGAGAGAGTATTTATAGTATAAAGCTGTTATTTAAGATAAATGCTGTGCGCTTATATATAATTATTAACCTATTATTAACTACATAAGAGATATAGCTAAAGTAAGGCTTATAGATAATTAAAACCTATTTATTATTAGTATATTTAACTAGCAGTATATAGCCTTTAGAGTATTAGAAGAGATTAAGTGTAAGTTTATTATAATAAAGGGGGTTGAGAAGCTTTAAGTAGTTTAAGTCAACCCACTTAGAGGGGTTTATAGAAATCTTAATATAGCTTATCTAATTCTAGAACTTAAAAACCTTATTAGACTGGTCTAAGGATTCTTGCTTTAGTATCAAACTAATTGCATAGAGGGTAGCTAGAGGGCACTATTCTAAAGGTATTATTAGCTAGATCTAAGGCTAGAATTTTAAGTAGTTAGTAGAAATAAGAAATAAGTCTTAAGATATATTAATTGAGATATAAGGTTAGATAAAGAGCTTAGTTAGAAGGAATAAGAGCATAGTTAAAGTTCTAAAGTGTTAATTAATAGAGTTTATATTAGTAGGAAGCTTAAAGATAATATTTCTAAAGATTAGATATAACTGCAAGCTTAAAATGCTCTAGGTATTTATAACTCTAGCTAATATAGATAGTATTTTAAATAGATATATATAATAGATAGAAAGAGAATAAACAGCCTAATAGTAAATTAAAAGAAGAACTAGTGAGGTATCTTAAAACTAGATATTGTTGATTTTAGGCGTAGAAGTAGAATATCTAACTGATAACTAGTTAGCTAGCTAGGTTATTAAACCTTAAGCTTCTCTATAGAAGGGGGAGCAGCTAGATCTAAGATAATATATAAGCTGTATATATATAGAGTTCTATTAGCAGTGAGGAGGTGTAATATTAAGATCAAAAGATTATTATATATATATAGTTTTAAGCTTTTCAGCTTATTCTCTTCTAACTAGTTATATTATAATAATAGCATATTAAGCATAAGAATAGCTGTTTCTGATAGCTGTATAGAGCTAGAATAGCTATAAAGCTAGTTATTAAGCTTTTCTGCTTATCTGTTTAACTGCAGTTATATTAGATTTAAAAAAGTAATTATATATTAAGAAGAGGTATATCTTAATAGGAATATTATAGTATAATTAAATAAGAGTAAAATATAATTATAAAATAAATTAAAAAGTAAATACTAAAAAGTATAATTAGCTTGCAATTTAATTAGATCTTATATATTGCTTTTTAGAAACAGCTATAGCTTATAATAGCATCTTTTTCTCTCTATTTATCTCTCTAAAACTAGCTATATTACTTAGTAAGTATAATAAATATATATAGTTTTTATAAAGCAAAAGGTAGAAATATATAAGGAAAGCTTAAAGGTTTAGTTAATATATAATATATAAGGTTTATTAAGTTATAGAAGAGTAAGTTAGATCTAATATATTATTAAGCTAAGCTTTAAAGCTGCAATATATACTGCTTTATTATAAAGCTATATATTCTTCTTCTATTTTAGTTTGTTTAATTATTTAGACTTTCTATTATACTACACTTAGAGCATTAGCTTTAGATAAAAATTCAATATAGCGCCCTCTTTGCATATATCTCTTAGCTCTTTTAAGATTATTCTTCCTATTAGAGATACTTAGATGCTATTACTGAAAAGATTGCTAGTGCAGTATGCTAATAGCCTTCTAAGGTTAGCAGTTTTTACACTAAGAAAGAGCTATTATAGTTTAAAATATAGCAGCTTACAGCTAGATATTATATTTATAGCTTAAGATATATAAATATAACTATAAATAATAATATCTTCCTCTAGCTTAATATTTTTGAGTTTTAAGAGAGGATAGTGTAGGCTAGACTAGAGTAATACTTAGTTAGATAGGGTGATAGTGTTTTAATAACTATTTAGTTATAGCATCCTACAGCTAAGTTAAGCTTAAGATATGCTAATATAACTTCTAATAATAATACCTCTTCTAAATTTAGTGCTTTTAAGCCTTAAGAGGGGATAGTGTAGCTTAAGCAGAAGCAGTAGTCAGCTAGAGGGGATAATAACAGCCTACTAGTTACTTATGCAGCTATTATTCTAATTACTAAGTCTAACTCTAATAGCTAATACCAGCCTACTATTAATACTAACAATAATATTCTATATATCTTTATAGACTATAAACTCTTAATTTATAATTATCTTAGATAAAAAGCTTTAATTACTACTATAAACCGCCTTATTAACACTTTAACTACTGCTAGATAGTATAAACCAGCTTTAGAATAAATAAGATTATATTTAATAAATAATTAATAGCTTTAACTATTATTATGCCTAATAGATCTATAACTCTATAGAGTATATATAGTATAAGCTAGTTAAATAAGAAATAGTTATTGCAAAGATAAAAGCTTTCTATAAAGAGATAAATAATAATAACTCTTTAAGTATTAGATACTGCAGGGTTTATTTCTAGTAATAATGTTCTGCTAAACTATTAGACTAGACTTAAGTAGAGGTTAAGCTGCTTTATAAAGCAGTAAAAGGTTAGATCTTACCTTTAGATAGAAGCTATTTCTCCTATAAAAAGTGCTTTCTAAGATATAAAGGCGCTCCTCTTATTGCAATATATAAGAAGTATGCTTTTTATCTCTAGAAAGCTAATATCCCTCCTGCTTATAGAGTGAACAACTTCACCTTTAGCTGCATATATTAATACCTAGCTGAGTTGAAGAACCTATCTCTATTAGAAGAGCAGCTTTTAGGCTAGAATATTCTCTGCAGATAGATTATTAAGTTTGATATTAATATAGAGAAGTAGATAAGTATAAAGTATTAAAAGCATAAGTAGGGCTATATTACAGTCTTTTTAAATAATATTAAAGGCTTAGCTATAAATATACTACTTCACCTACTTATTAAGAAATGCTGCTAGATCTATATCTGCTTTATTAGTCCTTAAAAGCTAATAGCTTCTAACTTATTATTTATGCTTTCTGTTAACTTAAAGAAGCTAAAGACTGTACTTATCTAGCTTAAAAGCAATAACTATTTATACTATAGTGTTATAATTAGTAAGAAAAACCTTACTAGCTGGAGTAATTCTTATGCTAAGATATAGGTTCTAGCTGCTCTCTTCGCTTAAATAGTTTAATATAACTTTCTAGCTGAAGATAAGATCTATATAAGCTATTATATTACTGCAACAGAGAGAGGTAAGCTAGATAAGCTTATATAAGATATAGCTGATGTTTTTATTAAGCTTAAATAGAAGTATATTAATATAAAAGCATTTAAAATTAAAAGGAATAATATAAAACTTAAGGCAAACTAGAGATAGAACTAAAGATTAAAAGAGATATAAAAGCATAAGATTGAAGTTAAACTTAAAGAGTTAAAGTTAATTAGCTTATTAAATATTAACTCTAATAATAACTACTTATTTTAAAAGTAGGTTTAAATATTTCAAAATGCAACTTTAAGCTTTAACTAAAGGCGCTAGTAAAAACTAAAACCTTAAAATAGCAGCATAAGTATATCTCTAAAGATAGGCAAGCAGCTGTTTATTATTAGCTGCTGAAGAGAGGACTTTGCTAACTATAGCAACTTAGACTTCTTTCTTAAGACATTCCTATACCTATTTCCTTAAGGCTGAAGAGACCCTCTTATATTAGCATTAAATAACTAAGGCTCTCTAGAGATATCTTATAAGTTAGAGCTTGATGCTACTTAGCAGCTTCTTAGCTTCTATCTCTAAACCTAAGCTTTATATCTCTTAAAACAATATAATAAGAGATATTTAACACTTTATACCTTATTATTATTGCTTTTAGAATAAGATAGCTAATTTATGCTGAAATAAAAGTAAACTTTGCTATATATTTTACTTTCCTCTTTATAATCTTTAATATATTAATTTATTTTAAGAACTAAAAAATAAGCTACTTTTATATAGAGAAAATATTATTTAAAAAGGTTAAAGAGATTATATAAACTTTCACGCTAGACTGAGTAGCTTATATTAAAGAAGAATACTAAGAAACTAAAAGAATAATAGATAGTGAGATTTCTTTCTTTATAAAGAAGTTAAATGCTTTTAGCTATTAGAAGCATATATTAAATAAAGAATGCTTGCTATTTAAAAAGAGGATTAAATTATTATATCTTAAGTATAAGATGCTATATATCTAGTTTACTATTAACTTAAATAACCTTACTAATAAAGTTAATATAAAGCTTACTGCTTCTTAAGTAGTATAAAAGCTAGGCTTAAACCTTCTGATATAGAAGTTTTAAAACTAAGTAGAGAGGATATAATATATAGTTAGAGATTCTATTAATTTAGCTACCTTCTTCTATTATAAAATAAAGCTCTTTTTTAAGCACTATATATCTTAAGAAGTAAACTCTATCTTTAGTAATATCTTATACTACTTTAAATATATTAAGATAAATAACTATAGTACTTTTCACTTTTATAGTTTCTTATAGCTAGACGCTAATATTAAGCTGCTAAACTTATTTAATAAAATTGCTGCTTTAAAAGGGAAATAATATACTAAAGAGATCTATAAGTATATTAATTTAGTTTTTTGTGAAGTAAGTATATTGCTCTTAAGAAGTTATAAGTAATATATACTAATACTGATATTTATTAGTGCTATAATGCTAAGTGCGCCCAGCAGTATTATTCTTACTAAAGCGTCTTTTTTTCTATATTATATCTCACTAGCAATATAAATAAGTAAGATAAGATATTTAATAATAAAGTAAACTAAGTAGTATACTATTATTAGATATATAGCTATAATACAACTTATATAAAATATAGTTATAAAAGCAGTAGTATAGAAACTAATATAAGCTAGATATTAAAAAGGCATCTCTTTTATTGCTTTTATGCTCTATAGATACTTTAAGAGCAAACTAAGTTTATAGAAGATAATATCCTTTATATTTAGAGAGACTATATATAAATCAACTAGTACTATTCAGCTTTAGCTATAAGCATATATTATAACATAGACACAGCCTTCCTCTTAATAAGTTCAGCTAGCTTATCTATAGTTTATTATACAATAAACTATTTAATTAAGCTAAACTTACCTTTATAGAAGAGAGCAGTATTAATAAAGATAGTTCTTAAAGAGATATTAAAGCATATAAATAAAGATACCTATTAGCTGCAGCTTAATAAGATAGATATAAATAATAAAGCTTATCAGTTTCTTACTAAAATAGCAAACTAGATCTTCACAAGCTGCAAGCTGTCTGCAGTTAAAGTATATAATAAGCTTCTAAACTTTAAGTTTAGCTATTACAGTAAGTAGTTATAATTTTATATTACTATAAATATATTATATTAGGTGGTGTTTAGAATCTAGCTAGGCTTTATGCAAGGTGTAAGGCTGAACATTTAATATCAGCAAATAGTAGAGATAATAGGCTTATAGGCTAATAAGCCTACTCTAACAGCCTTATAAGGCTATAGATACTGCAGCTAGCTTCTCTAAGACTTATGCTTCTATAAATACCTCTATATAGTGAAGATCTACTGCCTAAAAAGATATATAAAATTAAATAAGGCTTAATTTATTAACTTCAACTTAACCTCTAATAACAGCTACTTAAAATAGATATAAGAGGTATTATTAGAGAAAAAGCATTATATACTAGTTATTACTAACTATTTAGACTATAATGCTAATAGTATGCAAGAGGGGTACTACTAGAGGTAATAAATATCTTGCTGTTATATATCAATCTGTAGTTTAGTCTTACTAATAGAGTTATCTCTTTAGATTAGCAGTACTGCTTCTTACTCTATTTGCCCCTTAGAACCTTTTTACTTATAGCTTTTAAAAACCAACATCCTTATAGGTAGAGTTATACCTCAATCTACTAGCATAGGTTAAATTAGTGATTAAGAATGTTTGCCTTCTTTAGAAGAGCATAGAAGATACTAAAAAAGATATATAGTTATAAGTAAGTTAGAGCGAAAGTGATAAAAGTGTTAAGTTTAAAGAGCTTAAGAACTGTCTCCTAATAGGTTAGCAATAGATATTAGCACTAAAAAACTAATAGGAAGCTTTTTATAATACAGTTAAAAATCTGCAATTATAAGCAGATATAGTATATAAGTTTTTAGGTCTTAAGAGCCTTCTTACTTCTCTAACTACAAGAGACTTCTTAGCTTCTAAAGAGAAAGATATAACTACTACTCTAGTTACTAATCATTCTAAGGATTATAAGCTTATACTCTTAAAAGTGCAGTTTAATACTGTTAAAGCATTAATTAAACAGCTCTAAAAGCAGAAGATAAATACTATAAAAGGGGATAAGCCTGACGATATAGGTAACCTTTATCTAATAACAGCAGATATTAGCCTTAGCAATAGTTATAAAAGCAATAATAAAGCATTAGGCTTAATGCTGATAGTTAGGTGAGGTGCTGCATAAACCTAGCTTGATATAGAGCTATCTACCTCCTTTTTAGCTGCTGCAGAAGTGATTAAGCAGGCCTGCATATTAAACTAGAAATAGAATCTCACTTTATAATTTATCTGTAAAGCAGTTAACTAGTATAAGAGTTCTAAAGCTAAACAGCACCTTTAATATATTAGTAGTAGTAGAGATATAGGGAAGTTATAGCTGATTAATACTTTAAAAGAGGTGTTTATTATAAAGGAGATATAAAGTCAGCTTATTATTATAGCATTAATAAGCATAGCTGCAATAGAAATTAGCAGCAATATAATCTATTTAGTAGTAAGCCTTCAGTTTAGTGAAAATAGGTTATTAGACCCTTCTAATATAAATATTAATTTAAAAAATATAAACTGTTAAGTGAGGAGAGATATCTTTATAATTAATAAGGTTAGTATGCTTAGCCTTAATACACTTAATAAGATTGATAAGAGACTCTAGAAACTAAGGGAAATCAAAACAGCATTTAAAGGTATACCTATAGTTATATTCTTAAGGGACTTTATGCAGTTTCCTCCAGTTTAATAAAAAGGTTTTATAAGCAACAAAAGAACACTAGATATTATAAAGAAGAGTTATTTACTAAAGTATTAATTAGAGGAAGAAAATAGCTGAAAGCTATAGAGTATATTTAAGCATATTATAATCCTAAATGAGCAGAAGCAGGTATAGAAAAATAACTACTTAGTAGGGTTCTTAGAGTGTCTTTATAATAAGATATAAATAAAAGAGGATACTGAGAATTTTATATCTTAATATAAGCTGAAGCTTAAACTTAACTTCTCTAGCAATATATATATTATTATCCTATTAAACTAATATAAATAGGATATCACTTTTTATACAGCTTTAGCATATAGTGTTAAAATAGAGGAGAAGCTTTTAGTTTACTTCTTATAGTATATCTAGAAAACCTAAATGCTGAATAGCTTAGAGCAGGTTGCAGCTATACTACTTAGTAATAATAATAAGCTGATTATCTTTAGTATATTTCTATTTATCTATAAGATGCCTATAATAGTAAATAGAAATAAGTATATTAGCCTTAAGGTAGTTAATAAGATAGAGTTTATAGCAGTTACTATAGTATATAGCTTAAGACTTAAAGAGGTGGTAATAAATAATAAGTTATCTATCTTTTTAAGGCTACTTAAAAGTATTCTACTTTAGTCTAAAGATATAGATAGCTTCTCTTTCTTTATATTGCTGCTAAATATAATTATAGTGTCTGCAACTCAGATTACCTTAGAAGAGAAGTGTGCTGCAGTTTTATACTTAGGTCTACTAAAGGGTTATAAGCTTAGCCTTACCTAAGTAGGTCTACTATATATGTTTAAGCTAGCTATAACAGACTATAAGGCTTAAGAGAGGACACTAAAGAAGACACTTCTTAGCCTCTATAGTATAAAGGTTAACTGTAAAACTGGCTACTTAGAAAACTGCAAGATAATCAGCTTATATATGCAAATATCTTATAGAACTATATAGACAGATATACACCTAATACAGCTGCTAGATATTAAATATTTCCTATTATTATAGATGCTTCTAAAGCTATAAAAAGGTATCAGTTAGCTACAGCATTTAGCAGAGTTAACAGCAAAAGTATATGAAGATTAATTATAAGGGAAGTGTGGCTTTTTATTTATATCTAAAGTAAGGCAATATAAATTATAATATAATTAAGGTATTTATCATTTTAGTTTATTTATAGTTTATTACATAAGATTACTTTATAAGGTTTATATATTATTAGTGTTAATATACACCTCACTTATATTTATATTTATGCTGTTATTGCTGCTGTTATAAATATTACTTAAATCCTCAGTATCTATAAGTAAAGTAATAATTAGGACTTGCTGCTTATTAAACGTCTAATTTAATGCTGAAATCACTATAATCTCAGATAGTTTTTATAATAGCTAGCATACCTCTTAAGTAAGGTTAGTAATAACATTTTATATTAATATAATTTAAAACTAAGTATTATTATATTTCTTTTAGAGTGTGGAGTTAGGCGATCTTACTAGGGAACTAATATAGATGCTGATCTTAATTCTAGACATAAGCTGGAACTATAACTTAAAGCAGTAAAAACTAAAGAAGTTATTTTTAAAGCTAGATAAAGCAGCTTCTTATTGCTCTTTATATATTAGGTGCATTTAGATATTTCTTAGGCTGTTTAGGAGCATATTTAGTTAATATTTTTATAAAAAATGAAATATAGTTAGGAAAATATAAAATAGAGGTAAAAAGCAACTAATTAAAAAGATAAGCAAAAGGCTATATAATATATAGAATGAACATTTTAGACCTTAGTTATTTTATAAGCAATTTATATATACACCTTTTATTATTTGCTAGCTTTCTTCAGTTTAAATAATAATGCATTTTAACTATAGGCTGTTTATATATAAGCATTTTATGCATTCTAGCCTAACTTTAGTACTAGTTGCTTAAATAAGTATAAATAAAATACAGCTAGAGCGCTTTAAATCTAATAGTTTCCCCTTTTTTCTCTGAGATAGCTTTTGCTTTAGGGGAGAGTATAATAAGGTGATTACTCTTCTACTAGCCTGTAATAGTAATCTAACACTAAAGTAGTAAAAGAGGTTATATCTAGCTATAAGCACTTTATTAGCTTATAACGTTTGAGGAGAAGAGGTTTCTAACTTTATAACTTACTCTTATATATAAGAGGCATTTATTTTTAAGATATTATTCCTAATAGCTAAATAGCTACTAGCTTTTGCATTAATCTCTCTATTATTTATGCATCTTAAGGACTATAAATAAAGAAAGTAAAGAAATAAAATTAGTAATACTATATATAAGATAATAAAGCTATAGATTAAATAGTTACTTATATATATATTTATAATAAAAGGATTACTTTAAGTAGTTTAGATTATTAATAGTAGATAGTTTAATAACTTATATATATAATTAACTTAGCAAGAAAATACTTAAACCCTGCTGCTTTGCATATAATTAAGATGCTATATTTTAATAACCTTATTTAATTATATAATACTATGCTTATTTTCAAAACCAGACTATATGCTGAGTAATATTTATGCAAAGATGCTGAGTAAGGGTTATGCATAGCATATCTAGGACTGGATTTATGAGGGGGGTCTTAATGCCCTTACCTAGGCAAACCTCCCACGTCAGCCTTTCTTCTGAAAGGTAGTAGCAGCAGGCGGGAAACGCTGCTCCCCAGTATTAATTAAGCTGCTTATTGCTATACTTACTAGCTGAACTCTGCTAACATTAAACTACTGCTGCTATTTATATTTATAGTTGAAAATATTTAAAAAGAGCATATAAAATAGATTGCAAACTATAAGATATAAATTGCAGAGCGAAAAGAGCTTATAATAAGCTACTGCTTTATTTAGAACTAAGTTTATACTACAGTTAATTATAAGATATTATTAATAATATAGAGCAACCTCATTCTTATTAGAAACACCTTAATTTAAGCACTTATTTATATGCTTAAAAACCACTTTATACTAATAGTCCTCTTTATAGTTACTACTATATAAAATAATTATCTTATTTCACTATAGAAAGCTATAGTGATAATAAATCTAAAGGCATAATACTAAGAGTAATACTATGCATATTAATATATATAAGTATATAAGATCTTTAAGATCTAAAAAGTTCTTGCTTTATATACCTTTTTAGAAGCAATTAGTAAACGCCTTATGCTATTTTAAGCTGAATAAAGCTTTATTAAATTTATTATAGCAAAAGAGACTAATAAACCTATATATAGCGTTATTAAATATAAAGCAATCTTTACTGCTCTTATTAACTAGCATATAAGTTAAAAAAGCTGGTATAGTATTTACACTACACTTAGAGGCTGCTTAAAGCCTCCCCTCTCTATAACTTCAGAAAACTCTACATAAAGCATTTCTGCTTTAAGTAGAAGCTATAGAGATAGTAATTTCTGAAAATGCCTATATAGCAGAAAATACTAATAGTTAGCTATAAAGTATAGCTACTTAGAGATAGCATTATAAAGCAAATAAGCTAAGTATAAAGCTTACTTTACAGCTAATAAAAAAGAGACTATTCTAGAGGCACTCTTAAAGCTGAAGTGGAGCTATCTTTAAGACTACCTCTAAAGTGAAAAATAGATTATAGAGATGCTAAAGATACTGCATCTAATATAAGCATTACTATAGTTACCTTTAGATATAGTTGCATAAAGTAATATTAATTTGCAGAGACTACCCTCAACAGAGACTGCAGTAGAGCAACGCTTTAGATAATATAGCTTAAGCAATATTAATCTATAGAAACTGCCCTCAGCAGAGACTGCAGTAGAGCAGCATCAGCTTAGCAGAAGATAGACATAGCAACAAGGCTGATCTATAGAGACTGCTCTCAGCAGAAACTGCAGTAAAACAACATTTATATGCTGTCTATATAAGAGCGAGGCAAATAAGCCTCTTTTCATTTATATATAGCTTCATTTTGCAGCTTTACGTCTTAGATATGAAGCTAGAGGGGTATATTATAGCTACTCAGCTACTTATGGCTTCATGGCTTCGTGTGGCACAGGCGTATTTAATACGCCTTCGCCTTGCATCCCTGTTTCCAAGAGATCAACCCATTTTTCACCCATTTCTACAACCCCTACTACGCAACATAATATCATTACCCAGTGTCTCCAGATGGATACCATGGACCCTGGAACAAGGGAGACGATCCTGGCTCCGCTGCCTTTCTACCACAGTACGTGGCGTCGTATCTTTTTTCCAGTCTTTTTGCTAATGCAAGCCTGCTTCCACAGTCACTGGACTGCTGCAATTTCTGCATGTGCCAGTCATGTTTGATCAAGACGTCGTCCTGTTGAGTAAGTTCAACATGGCAGACATGATGAAGACTATTCTGTCGTACAAGTGCAAGGAATTATGGCTAGTTCCTCGTGTGTAACCTTTTTCTAACTAACTTTACCGAGCTAATTACTTCGCAGCCCTGTTGATTCGCATGGTCAATGAGGAGGTAGCTAGAAAGAATGATCTGTCATTCGTCAGGCAGCTCACTACTGGAGCGGCACCGCTGTCTCCACAAGTCATTGAGAAACTCGCCAAAGATTTCCCTCAAGCAAAGCTAAGACAAGCCTATGGAATGACAGAGAGTTGCAGCTGCCTCACGACTACTCCCAAGGATCTGCAGATCTATGCGAACGCTGATAAAGTGGGGAAGTTGGTTCCAGGCACACAGATCAAAGTGGTCGATCCCGCGTCTGGCAAAGAGGTTGGGTACGGTGAGGAAGGCGAGGTATGGTCGCGAACGATTCAGCAGTTGTCCAGTAGGCTTCATACGCTAATCACAGATTTGACATAGATATGGGCCCTCGGTCCTCAGGTTACCATGGGCTACCTGAACAACAAGAAAGCAACAACCGAAACATACGACGAAGACGGCTACTTACATACCGGAGATCTGGGAATAATGCGGCCGGATGGCTTCGTGACTATCCATGATAGAATCAAGGAGATGATCAAGGTCAGTATGGTGCCATAGAGAATCTGCTATGAATGTGGCAATTCTTGAACGACTATGCTAACATTCTCTCATCTTCTAGGTCAAGGGTCACGGAGTAGCCCCTGCCGAGCTAGAGGACACTCTTCATGGGCATGAAAAGGTCGCAGACGTTGCAGTCATCGGTATACCGGACGAGTACGCCGGGGAGGTGCCTAAAGCCTTTGTAGTACTAAGAGAAGGCGTCAGGGAGTCTCGAGAGACAGCGCAGGAACTAGAAAAGCATGTGGAGAGGCTAAAGGCACGGTACATGTGGCTTCTCGGAGGGATTGAGTTCATTGACCAAATCCCTAAAAGTGCCGCGGGAAAGATCCTTCGGCGCAACCTGAGAGAGATTGAAAAGAGGAGGCGGGGGACAAAAAAGACGGAGTCCCGTTTGTGATACTCGACGACCTGTCACAACTTTGCTGTAGCTAATTGATTCACTTATTCATGCATAATCTTTCCCGAGTCCATGAGTTACCATGACCGTGCCTCAAGACGACACAAGGAAGTATCAAACTGCCTTACATCCGATCCGATCTCTTTTACATCTTCCTCTAATAGTATTTATACCTGAAACAGTAATTGGTAAGCACTGTCGGCCGCCCGCGCATGCTTGATTTGACTTTAAAGGAGGTGACTTGGACGCTAGGCCATATTCAGTTCAATAAGACATATTGAACATGGAGGCTTGGTAAAAGCAGAGACTAAGCACAAACACTCGTTTAAATGCCTCACATTGATGCAGCCAAGATGGAAGTCATGGCCATTCAGTCGTCTCCGATACGCTACTTCTCTGAACGAGCCAAGGCTGGGATGCGGTGTGGATCACTTCGTTAGTGCCGCTTCAATTGGAAGCCGCCAAAGACCCCGGCTCCAACTAGATAGTTATGTCGAGTCTCTGAAGGGAAAAGCCCCATTCTTCGCGGGGAAGCAGCATGCGGTCTGCGTTCCGAGATCTGGCACCGACGGCCAATGCCGGGATACGAGCGGGGATCCTTGCTCCCGAGGGAAAGCGGGAGCATATGCTTAACAGCCCTGATCGTCACCCACAGGTATCCCTTGGACTGAGCTTTGATTTTGTAATTTCGAGTCTTGGATCTAGAATCTTCCGTCAGGCTGCAATCACGTCGAACCTTTGGCCCGGACAATTCTGGCCAGATAGTTAGGATGGCGCCTCACTCGGACGTGGATCAGGCGCAGCCTCATCCGGACACCGTACCATTACCATTCGATAACAAGGTCGGCGGAACTCCCTTGAATTATCAATATGATGGACCCTACAAGGTTTCCGAGCACATCCTTTGGGCACCACGGAAGCTCAGGGTTGCTTGCATTGGTGCTGGGGCTTCGGGGCTAACCCTGTGTTACAAAAAAGAGAAGGAGTTTGGCGAAGGCATTGATCTCGTAGTATACGACCGTGAGTCCATAGAAACTCCATCTTTTATCCAAGGGGGATGACTAACTTCTTTTCCCTAAAGGACACCCAGCCTGTGGCGGTGTGTGGTATGTGAACAAGTACCCGGGCTGTCGATGTGATATTCCGTCGCCGTCTTATCAGCTCTCGTTCTATCCTAAGCCGGACTGGTCCCAGTACTGCGTTCCTGCAGAGGAGATTCAGAAGTACTATCAATCCTTTGCCGAAGAGCGCGGCTTCACCGAAAAGTACATCAAACTACGCCACGAGGTCGTACAGACGGCCTGGGACGAAGAAACCAGCCAGTGGATTCTGCACATTGATGAGCTGCTTGATGATGGCGAAAAAAGACGTTTCCAAGACAAGGTTGATTTTCTAGTCGCCAGTATCGGCATCATGAACACCTGGAAATGGCCAGACATTCCCAACCGGGAAGCCTTCAGAGGCAAAATGATGCATTCAGCAGCGTACGATGCGTCTGTGAACCTGAAGGACAAGTCGGTCATAGTAATTGGCTCCGGAGCCTCCGCCGTACAAATTGTTCCTGCCATTCAACCAGATGCGAAGAGAGTGACATCATTCTATCGCACGCCGCAATGGGTCAGTGGCGGTGTACCCCTTGAGGGTTACACGGAAAGCGGCCAGAACTTCTCGTGTACGGATACACCCATATTCATACATGACTGAAGTCCAATCTAACTCTCGACGTGCAGATACCAAAGAACAGATTGAAGCATTTCGAAACGACCCAAAGCTTCACCTGGAACATCGCAAGAAGATGGAAGACAGTATCATCAAAGGGTTCCCCTTTAACATTCTCAACCACCCCATCCAGACTTTTGGCCGCGAGGTACAACGTAGTTCATGCTTCGGTTCAGATTTACAGCTAACTAATTTTGTATAGCTGCTTGAAAAAAGCATGACCGCTGCTCTGAGAGGTGATCAGCGGCTAATTAAGCGTCTCATTCCGTCGTTCCCTGCGGGGTGCCGACGAATTGGTCCGGCGGAAGGATTTCTGGAATCGTTTCATGAGGATAATGTGGAGTTGGCTGATGGAGACATCGCAGCCTTCACAGACAAAGGCGTTAGAACTGTTGATGGCAAGGAATACGAGGCGGATGTCGTCATCTGTGCTACCGGCTTCGACACGAGCTACCGCCCTTTCTTCCCCATTGTCGGACGCCAAGGCCGAAATCTCGCTGATGTCTGGGAAGATGACCCAGCGGCTTATCTCGCACTTGCAGTAAACGGGTTTCCAAATTTCATGCGTACGTTCTCCCATACGAAAACAGAGAGACGCTGTTGGTGCGTTACTGACCTGTCCATAAAGTTGGATCACTCGGCCCGAACGCCCCATTAGCTCATGGAGCTCTGACACATGTTCTCGAGGCAGCCCTCACCTATGTCTGTAGGGTGATTCGAAAGATCCAAGTCGACAATATTCGATCAATTGATGTCAAGGCCGAGGTTCTGGAGGAATACAACGAGCACGTACACGAATGGCTGAAGAGAAGGTAAGCCCTACGATCCACGGCATTGCCCATGCAACGCATTTTGTCAAGGAACACTGACAAAGAGCTTTTCCACAGTGTTTGGGCAGGCGGCTGTCGCTCTTGGTACAACCAAGGGAAGCCAGACGGGAAGGTTATCGCTCACTACCCTGGCTCCTTGGTTCATTGGCGCTTGATGACGAACCAACCCAGATGGGAGGACTACAACATCAAATATCGAAGTCGGAATCGATTCGAGTTCATGGGTAACGGGTTTACTGACATTGAGGTCGACAACAAGGACGTGTCCTGGTATTTGAACCCAGAAGAGATTGAGAAGCCATTGTTCACCTCTTTGAATCCTGTCTGAAAGTAAAATACCCTCAGAAGTGTTGCGCATACTTAGAAATAATAAGACTTGGTAGCTTTGAACCACTGTCTTACCGCTCAGCACGCCATTCGAAGCAGTGTTGATCTTTCACGGTTGTTGAGAAATATGTAGATGCCAAGAGCTCTGATAGCGGGTACAGCCACCATGAAATTGTTGCATTGAATCCGCTTCCAAGCCGATAGGCAAGGATTCAGTTTGTCCACCTTCCCTGTAAAGAACTCTCCACCGTCTTGGCTACCGGGTACACCACAATAACCCACAAGCTCTTACAGCTCAGTACAGAGAACCCCAAGGCCATGCACGAGATTAGCGCCAAGCTGCATTACTACATTGGCTAGCAATATTAGATACGAACAGAGAGTGGTGTAATTGGTTCCAGCAGCTTTTAGATCTCGTAGATAAAGACTTGCATGATGCATGCGTTGGTAGCCAGCTTTCTATTCCTCTCATGCAGGTCTCCGTCACCATGGCCCAAATCAAGCACATAGCTCTCCTTCTGGGCTGGGTTTCCCTGCATTCTTGATCCCGCTTGCTAGTGACGCGTCAGCGAACGATATCGTCCCAGATAAGTACATCGTACGTATCGCACCAAACACAGTCGACGCCGATTTCGACCATCACTTGCAGCGAGTTGCAGCAGTGCATGGGCGCAGCTTGATGCGACGCAATACAGCTGGTGTGGAGAAGACGTTCATAATCGGAAGCTTCCGCGCATACGCTGGGGAGTTCGACCATGAAATGCTGAGCAGATCAAGCAAAGACAAGAGCGTAAGTTGGGCAGTATCAAGCAACGAAACAGAGCCTAGTGGACTGACAGAAACGACAATATTACAGGATATCACGTTTGAAGAAGATCGCGTAGCTGAAACCACGGCTGTGACGACCCAGGTTGACGCGCCATGGGGTCGTGCAATTCTATCGTCCCCTGCACCACTGGTCGACGGCGGTAACGCCGGGTATCCTCACCACTTTGACAGTGGAGCTGGAGAAGGGAGCTTTGCGTATGTGATGGACACCGGTGTTACTGTGGCACACTCCGAGTTCGAAGGTCGAGCTTCCAAGGGTTATACCGCCTGGGCTACCACTGGCTAAACATACCTTTAATGACAGGTCTGGCCATGGTTCTCACGTAGCAGGTACGATTGGTGCTGCAACTTTAGGAGTAGCCAAGAAGTCAACAATCTTTGATGTCAAGTTTGGTAGAGGAATTGTGAGTACTCTCAGAGAGTAGTCGACGAGTTTCGACCGCTGGCTTAGATGACTTATATGGGCATACGACCACTGCTCATATACTAGACGGCTACAGATGGGCCGTCAGCAACATTACAAACACCTCAGGACGTATTGCGAAGGCGGTGATCAACATCCGTATAGGTATGTGACTCCCAGCGGCCTAGTCCTACTGAGTTAAATATTGTATCAGCTGTCCCCAAGAACGAGGCCATCAACGCCGCGATTGATGCTGCGTTTGATCTCCGGGTCACTACCATCGTTGGTGCCGCGAACGATGCGAACGATGCGAAAGACGCAGGAGCCAAGTCACCGGCCTCAGCGCGAAGGCAATTACCGTCGGTGCAGTCGCATGGAACTGTACGCGTGCTCACTGGAGCAATTCCGGCCCTGATGTTGACATATCCGCCCCTGGTCTCGACATCTTGTCTTTGTGGAAGACATCGGGATCTACGGCAACGTTCTCTGGTACATCGATGGGCTCGCCTCGTGTTGCCGGTCTCGTCGCATATTTGCGGAGCGTATACACACTGCCCGACGCAGCTACCGTACGGGAGAAGTTGACTGAGCTCGAGCTCAAGGGGATAGTCGGGGATGCGCGAGAGGGAAGTGCCAACTTGCTAGCACACAATGGGGTCGTTGCAGCCTGAGGGATTATCATTGAATCTGAAAGAAGCTGGATTCTGTTGGGACTGATAACGTACCTTCAGTTTCTTACATCTTCACTTGCCTAACACAGCTGCCGAAGTCGTTTAGCAGGAATGCAGCCAAGATCAAAGACACTCCCACATGCTCCCGAAGAACCTGGGAGCTGTGAGGCTTTTACTCGTCCTGGACCAGACACTTGAAATGCGGCTATAGACGCGTCTTGAACTGTTGTGAGCTGCACTGTGCCTCGGCTTCCCAGAAACATGGTGCGAGCATGTCCTTTCTTGCAGAAATGGTTGAAATGAGCCAAGACGAGCAATGTTCGGCGACATTTGCGGAGAACTGTTGCTGCAACGTCCAGGATTCCAGCAGCGGCTTGCTCTGTTGATCGAGACCCATCGTCCGTGTCTCCAAAAAGTGTCACCCACCACTTCTCCAAATACGTCATGCAGGAGCGAACTTGGGGTAAGAGCAATGATTCGATGTGTCTAAAGAACAGTCGTCTCATCGTCTGGTAAGAGTGGGGGAGGGTCCTCGGATGAGCTAGAACTGGCTACTTCTTCTTCCCCGCGCCATCTAGGAATGGTAATGATTCGCCGATTTGGGCCACAGCTCCAGGCTCGGAGGTTCGGGATTGATCCCCCTCCCACTCGGACTTCTCATCCCCCACTCCGGCCATCCTCCCGTCACACTCGAACCTGCCGGACACAAACTGGCCCGCGGCGGCACCCCCGCGTCTTGGCGAAAGTTTCCCGCCCGCTACCCCGCAGCGGCGCAGCCCCCATCTCAGTTTAGAAAGATATCCCGCGGGAGAGGAGCTGCCTCGTGTGGCAGCCGGTCACCCGGGGTCGATGTCATACAATGGCACCTATTCTTGGTGATTTCTTGGGCGATGATGGCTCCTTCGTGAGGGGTTCGTGAGTGGGATAAATAAGAATGGGTGCTGCCGTACTCCTCCTCGTCTTTTCTCCGATCCCCATTGTTCGTCGTCTGAAAGTTACCAACCTATACGCATCACCATGGCCTCTACTATGAAAGCAGTGAACTATCAGGGACCATACAAGGTCAAGGTTTCGGAGGTGTCCCTGCCAAAGATCTTACACCCTGACGATGTCATCGTCAAAGTCACAACGGTAAGATGAACCCCGCTTTCATCTGTTCTTCCGCGAAGAGGGTCGCCAAGCTGATTATCGATACAGGCTGCCATCTGCGGATCGGACTTGCAGTATGCCACGCCTGATACTAGTAATTTGAATGTAACGATAAAGTAGCTAAGTTTCTCGTAGCATGTATGAGGGACGGACTGCAGCGGAGGCTGGCATCACATTCGGTGGGTCATTCTACAACAGACTTTGAGGCCCCATGTGCCAAGTATTGACGAAGATTACAGGCCATGAGAACATGGGAATTGTCGAAGAGCTCGGCGCTGGCGTCACTCTTCTCAAAAAGGGAGACCGCGTAGTCATGCCCTTCAATGTCGCAGATGGGCGCTGCCAAAACTGCGAAGAAGGACGCACGGCTTTCTGCACCGGTGTCAACCCTGGCTTTGCTGGTGGTGCTTACGGTTGGCGTCCTGACGCTATTACTTCAAAGACGTGGACTAATATAACCACCTAGGATATGTCGCCATGGGACCTTACCCCGGTGGACAGGCTCAATATCTGAGAGTACCTTACGCCGACTTCAATGCCCTGAAGCTGCCTCCTGGAAAGGAGTTCGAAGCCGACTTTATTCTTCTTGCAGATATCTTCCCAACCGGTGAGACTCTTACTCGACTGTCGACTTGGTGCAAGAACTTACTTGATATTTGCAGGCTGGCACGGTGTTGAGCTCTCTGGCTTCAAGCCGGGCGAGAGTGTTGCTGTTTTTGGTGCAGGCCCCGTTGGCCTGATGGCAGCGTACTCTGCTGTGCTCCGTGGAGCATCAAGAGTCTTTGTCGTTGACCGTGTTCCTGAACGTCTCCAATCCGCAGAGAAGATCGGATGCACACCCATCGATTTCACGAAGGGCGATGCTGTGGAGCAAATTAAGAAATCGAATGGTGGCGAGGTTGACCGATCTGTTGATGCCGTCGGATACCAGGCCGTCAGTGCTGGCGGCAACACGTAGCAGCCCAACATTGTTCTGGAAAATATGATTAAGGTTACCCGAGCTTGCGGTGGTCTTGGAATTCCAGGACTTTACGTTCCGAGGTGAGATCTTCGATAATTTTGATGCGTGAAAAAGCAAGCTAACACGTCACCTAGTGATCCTGGTGCGTCGGATGACGCTTCGGCAAAGGGTATGATCAGCCTTAGCTTTGGAAAGCTATTCGAGAAGGTATGGGCACCCCAAAGCTTCGGTCAATTGGTGCTTTGCTAAACAATCCTAGGGACTTTCTCTCGGCACTGGCCAGTGCAACGTCAAGGCTTATAACAGGTATCTGCGTGACTTGATCATCGCGGGCAAAGCCAAGCCCAGCTTCGTTGTCTCTCATGAGATTAACATTGACGATGCGGAAACTGCCTACGAGAAGTTTGACAAGAGAATCGACGGGTACACCAAGGTCCTCATCCACCCTAACGGTGGCTTCTAACGAAATGATGTATGATGTACTCCGGCGGTGTTGTGGTGTTCAAAAACAGGCAGGTGGTGACATGGCGGGTGGTGGTGTTTTGACGCGGATGATCAGTTGTAAGTAGCTTATGACTACCTGAGCACATATTGAATCATATCCCAAGTTGTATTATGCATCAAAATTGTCACAGTGTGACTTGCTATTCCGCTCACCTCGTCCCAATTCTTTAACGATGGGGCCAATGCATTACTTCGTAATCTTCAAAGGTTGGCCAACGCACTAAAACGTGGTGCCATTCAGTGGCAAGTCACTCATACTGCAAGCAATTCATCTTCAAGCAGAAGACATATTGC
This sequence comes from Colletotrichum horii, assembly GCA_027406005.1. NCBI lineage: Eukaryota > Fungi > Ascomycota > Sordariomycetes > Glomerellales > Glomerellaceae > Colletotrichum > Colletotrichum horii. The sequence goes on from JANVYB010000003.1 coordinate 7,867,324, forward strand.
AGGGTGTCACGTTTGAACTTGGGCTCACAACGACAGTGCGACGCTGTGTTTTGAGTTTGTCTTCAGAACGATGGAGTTCTGTCTCGTCTCGCTGCTACTGACGTGATATTGTCATTTCTCATCGCCCAATATCCCCCCGAGCTTGGACCTCTACTCCGTTGTAAGGATTTACTGCGTATTTCTCGAGCTTCTGAGTCGAATAATAGTCCACGTGAGAAGAGGGGTGTGTTCCATGACTCTGCACCAGTCGCAAGTATGTTGCGGTGCATCGATTGGCACGATGCAAGCACACGTCAGACAATTGCATCGATGTATCTGAGTTTTCAGTGAGTATGAAGAAGCCGGCATTGTATTGATAGTTACGAAATAGTGAATGTTGTGTTGTCCTTCTGCGGATCTGGCCTGCAGGCAACTTTGAGATGTTGGAAGCCTGTGTGAGATGTGTGCGAGAATCATCAGGTTATGCGGCGCGGACGTCTATGTCCGCTACTTTAAGACGCCTTCTACAACACTGACTGGACATCAACTGAATCACTACAACTATTCTATCAATTGTTCACGACTTAATCATTTCAAGGCGGGTGCTTTTTTGCGGTCAACTAGGATGATGGTTAAACTGAATCAGACACGTTAAGTTTGAATGCGCGAGCGCTTTCCCCCATTCCTGCGTATTCTTGTCGCAATACTTTTGCTATTTCTTTACTCCTCGTAAGGCCTTCGGAGGTGAATGTCTGAATAGAATTTTGAACATGCTGTTCATCAAATCTTAGCCTAGACGCTCGAAGGACGGCAAATGCGTGATGCTAATTCTTGTAAGGTTACTTAGTTGCCACACGCGTTGTTGACGGATTACGTACAACGTGAAGTCGTGCTTTCTCATTCTCGTTAGTCGCGGCATGCGGAACAATGTGTTCACGCGGGTCAATATGCATAGAGCATCGGAATTGTTACCGAAAACTTACTCCAGTTGATCCCGCTTCTGCTGTGCCACTTCGACAAGGTGGTAGTAGACCATGAGCCCCTGGCTACCTTAGCAATGCAGCAATATTCATAGTATCCACTTCCTCGCATCGCTTCGCAGATTTGCATTATGTTCTGTGGGAACCGCTGTATATATATTCGGTGGTCTGTCGGTGCTTGATCAAAAATGAAGAGACTTCGACTCCGTCCTTCACATGACCAACACTCTACCCTATATCGCGTTCTTTGTTCATAGCGAACTTCAAATTCATTTATGCGGGCTTGCTAGCTGTGGCTCCTTTGGCTTATAGATTTGGAGGCCGCGACTGCACCGGTGTCAACGCCATTCATCCTCAATGCCAGAACGCCGATGCCGTTCCGTACCCCAGGGACTTTTTCTACGTCGGGGGTTGCGCTCTGGATACTGCCTCCGGCGAGCTCACCGCCGATAAACTCTATGTCGAGAAGATCAGCCCAGTCCTTTCGTTATGAGAAATTCCCATAGTCTTCTTCCATGGCGGAGGATGCAGTGGTACGTCTTGGCTCAACACCCCTGACAACCGCAAAGGCTTTGCTAGCTACTTCATTGAGGAAGGCTACGTGGTTTACATCGTCGATGCTGTCGGCAATGGTAGGAGCGCCCACATGGACTTCGAGGGATTTCCATTGACGGCGGGATCATCTTCAACTTTGGTCGAAATGGGATTCTCGGCTCCTGAGATCTACAACGGTAATCCCCAGTCTCAACTGCATACACAATTCCCCGGCACCGGGAGAGCTGGCGATCCAGCTTTGGAAAACTTCAAGAACTCCATGGTTCCATACACCACTAACAACATTACGTTTGAGAACGCCATGCGATCCAGCGGATGTTAGCTACTGAACCTTATCGGCAAGTCGTACGTGATCGGTCGCTCTGCCGGTGGTTCAGCAGGTATTCTACTCTCAAACGACTGTCCGGAACTCGTGGCTGCCAACATCAATCTTGAATCGTCAACTATTCCATTCTTCTAGTACACGTACGGAACTGCTGGGTTCTTCAACAATGCGCTGGCCAACGCCCCTATTAGTCACACTCCGCCTATTTCCGATCATGCTGAGCTCAAAAGGGTTGAGGTTGGAAACTCTACCACGGCCAAGCGCAGCTGCTTCCGTCAAGTTGAGACGGCTCGCAAATTATCCAACATCGCAAGCGTTCCATACCTCATGATCACGGCTGAGGCAAGCGTTCACGTCACTTATGATCACTATGGTATGGAATACATGAGGCAGATGGGCGCGAAACCTAAATGGATCAAACTTGCGGAGAGGGATATCCATGAAAACGGGCACTTCATGCATATCGAGAAGAATAACGGTGAAATAGCCAAGCTGGTGTTGGAGTGAATCGGGGATCAAGAGAATTTGATTTCATAAAGATGTTCATATCGACATAGAGCGTTTCTGGACGTCCGACGTACACGCACACATAGGTTAAACCCAATTATCAATATGCGCACCGCATCGTAAAGAGAATGATCGATTTTCTTCCTATCTCTGCTTGGATCCCTGAGGCTCTTCGTGCCACTCCGGCCTGTTATGCCATTGAGGCGAAGGGGCTCGTGGATCATGTGGTATGTACTCCGGGTGTTCATCAGCATGAGTAACATGAACCTCAACCTCCTGAGTGCGCAGAATATTCATCTCCACCACCGTAACGCGGTTCTCTCGCAAGTGATCCTTCTTCACGATGCTCTCGCTTGACTCCGAGCGATCTCTCATTTCCGCGATAATGGTTATAGACGACTTCGCGGTATGCTTTTTGCCCCCGTGTGTCCCGTCGGTATCGGAGGTTTTGCTGTAATGCCATGTTCCATCGTTCGTCCCGCCATCAGATTGACTTCTTCCGTATGCGTTGACAACCCTGGCCTGGGCCTTATGCCAGTATTTTTCAAACAGACCGGCCAAAATTGGCAGCGAAGCAGTCAATATTCCGAGTGATAGGTCTAGGCATGTCCACACCAAGACCCCAACATAATCCCAAGTAAAGTCGTTCGTCATCGTAGGTCGGATCTGACGTAGAAGACCGCTAAGGACTGTCACCCCGCCAACTGCCCAGATGACGAAAAGGCGAATCTTCTTCGCCCCGCCCATCCGGACTTTCCACAAGATGATGATTGGTGTGAACAGCAGCGTGAGTCCCTGAGCAACATGGATGCCACTTAGGACCTTGGACTGTATCCCCAAGTCTATGCATACGGGCACAGGCTCGAGGCGTCCACACAAGGCCAGGTCCCATTGAACTGCTGGCGGATTGCAGGCGAAGACGTTATAGAAAATTGCCAGCATCACATAGGCAACCAGTGAGCCCATGAAAATGTCCCACGAAATCTGCCACCAGCGGTTGGTATGATGTGCCATTCGACGAATAAAGATGGCAATTGATAGCTTTGTTATGCCAACAGCCACGTAGAATGCCGTCTTGCTAGTCATGGCAACGACCATGCCGAAGTTATACTGCTCGTACGTGATTTCCCACGTGTGGACGGCGGCCGCGCCTGCTGCGAGTGACGTAATATGGGCTATCGGATAGACGAGTGCAACTAGCTACGGCGGATAACAATGCATGTTAGCAATGCCGTGCAGCCGTCCTGAGTCGCTTTCTGCTTACCGCTGCGATGATTATCGTCCAGTCATCCCATCCGAACTGTATGGTGGAACCTCTCTTCAACCTCTGTCCGACCCTCCCGGCCGTGGGAATCGCGATGGCCAGAATAACAAAGATGAGGCCAGCCAGGACTCTGGGTAGCCTCGTTTCGTGTGTGTAATCCGACGGAGGTTTGGCTGCTAGAAAGTAACCGTTCATTGGGTTGGCATCATTCATCCCAATCACACGGAAAAGACCTTTGATGATGTAGTAATCGTGCCGTGTCGCAGGCGGTTGTCCCATGAAGGCCGAAAGCCCCGCGGCGGGGAGGCTGGCTGGATCATCTGGAATCGAGTCGAATGCATCCGTGGATGCCATCACAGGCGAGGAGTTTGAATGCCATTCGGTGGAAATGAATGCGGTAGTCAGGTCATCTCAGTCGCGCACGATGGGCAGGCTTATGGTTTTAAGCAAGTCTATTCGAATCTGAGTGCCACACCAAGAAAAACTCTGACAGAAGAAAAGCAACGGTCTGTCTGCACCAGAAGATTTCGCTTCTGCACCAAAGATTACGGCTTGCTGTGCCAGATGGGCACATTAGCGAGCCAAACTATGCTGCAGTGGTATGATCTCGAATCTGCATGCGATGGCAAAAGCGGCAGCGTTTCCTTGAGCGCAGGAAGCCGTGCTCTTGGCTAACAGGGATTAGATTTCGGTCTCTTTTGAGGAAGACGCGTTCTTCGGGTTCTCCATTAGGCTTCGTCGCCCTCAAGACTCCTTCCGGGTCCAGTCGAAGTGGCAATCACCTGAGGAGATAAACTGAAGCCGACTCGGCGTTTTGCTTCAGTCTTGAACTCTTCTTTTTACCTTCAAACGTTTCTGTCAAGACCAAAGAGACAATGTTCTATCAATGAACTTCTTGCCCCTAGTGATGAGCGGAAACAGGGGTTCCGGGGAATGCGTCCGGATCTAGCGTGGCACCCACCGGGCCCCTGTAGCCACGCAATGTGCATGGTAATTTCCCCTGATCCTTGCTTCTCCAGGCACTTGTTGGGCGTACCCCTCACCGGTCACGATTCCGTGGAGTGATCCAACCGCAATTACCAGTAATCTCGCAAAGTGAAAATGGCCCCCCGACCTTAGTTACAAAAGAAGCAAGCAATTTCATCCACAAGGTACATGAGCCTAACCATGAAAGTCCTCGGTTCTGTTCACCACCGCGAAAGCAAACTCATAAAAGCTCCGCTTCTCGATCGGTCCAGGTCCATATCGTCCCGTCAACTTGCAGGTCGCCACACACACACACACACACACACACACACACACAACTAATCGGCTAAACATAAGTTCAAGAGCTAGACGTGATTGTCTATGATGTAAGACAAGAAACATGAATCATTGGATATAGTGTAAGTCCGCAATATCTATCCGTATCTTAAATAGCATCAACGGTAGTCTAGGTCCCCGGCTTCTACCTCTTCTCACCCAACGCAATGATCTCCGCCTCGATGGCCTGTCCAAACCCATCCGTTGTGCCCTTGCCCCCCAGGTCGGGGGTCATGATTGATGCCTCAGACCGCGCCAACACATTTTCAATCGCCTTGAGCACCAAAGCGGCAGCATCTGTGTATCCGTAGTGCTGAAGAAGCATTTGGCCAGCCCACACCATGCCGACAGGGTTGGCGATGCCCTTGCCATAGATATCTGGGGCACTGCCGTGTACCGGCTCGAAAAGACTGGGGAACTTTCCGTCGGGGTTGATGTTGGCTGAAGGAGCAATACCGATAGTACCCGTGCAGGCGGGGCCAAGATCAGAGAGGATATCTCCAAAGAGATTGCTGCCAACCACCACGTCGAAAATGTTTGGGCGTTGGACAAAATGCGCAGTCAAGATGTCGATATGGTACTTGTCGAGGTTGACATCCGGGTAGTTCTTGGACATCTCCGCAACGCGGGAGTCCCAGTAGGGCATAGTGATGCTGATGCCGTTGCTCTTCGTAGCACTGGTAAGGCGCTTGCGGGGTCTGCTCTGAGCAAGGTCGAATGCATAGCGGAGAACCCTGTCGACGCCCACTCTGGTCATGATAGTCTCCTGGATGACAGTCTCTCTGTCGGTTCCCTCAAACATTTTGCCGCCAACGCTACTGTACTCGCCCTCGGTGTTCTCACGCACGATCCAGAAGTCGATATCACCGGGCTTTCGGTTGGCGAGGGGCGACTTAACACCGGGCATCAAGCGGCACGGGCGAAGGTTGATGTACTGGTCGAATTCGCGGCGGAACTTGAGCAAGCTTCCCCACAGTGAGACGTCGTCGGCGACTTGGCTCGGCATGCCCACGGCACCAAAGTAGATGGCGTCAAACTTGAGGAGGGTCTCTTTCCAGTCAGATGGCATCATCTCGCCATGCTTCTCGTAGTAATCGCAGCTCGCAAAGTCGAAGGTCTCGAACTGCAGTGAGAGACCGAAGACTTTGGCGGCGGCTTCAAGAGCGCGGACACCCCATGGCATGACTTCCTTGCCGATGCCATCTCCGGGAATAACGGCGATTTTGAGCGATTGAGGGGCCATTGTTGTCGGTTGGTGCTGGATAAGACTGGGGTCTGGTCGATCTGACTTTGGATTATTCGTAAAGAAATCGGTATGACGGTTTATAATTGCGACGACGATTGGAGCCGTTTGACGATATCGGAGGGTGTTGTTTCCGTGGGAAATGTCGTTGCCGCATTACGCCCGCTGCATTTCGGGGATGAGGGGATGTGGTCGCTTAAATATTTGGCCGCGGGTTCTTGGTCCCGCGCCAGCGACGTCACCGACGGCAGCTCTCGACGACTCGTCTGACATGTCCGAAAAGCCGAGGGCCTGTTGGTCAATTTTCGATGGAACTTCGGCTTTGTGTGCGAGCTGAATTGAATAATTCGGCTACTTATACAAGTAGGCAAATTAGCACAGCACTGATTCCCAAGAAGTACGTGAGACTCGCACACGAGCTTTGTGATCTGCCAGCTATTTGGTATCGCAATACTTTCAAAACTTCATAACATTTCGATCCAAAATGGTCAAAGTTGCTGTACTCGGTGCCTCTGGGCAGATTGGCCAGCCATTGAGTCTTTTGCTCAAGTCGGTACGTAAAGATGTGATTATACTCAATGTGCCTTGAGACTGAAAAAACGGTGTTATAGAGCCCTCTGGTGTCAGACCTGAGGCTTTACGATGTCGTGCACGCTGTCGGCGTGGCTACTGACCTTAACCACATTGACACCCCGGCTCCAGTAAAGGGCTACCTGCCTGAAAATGACGGCTTGCAAAAAGCCTTGTCCGGCGCAGAGGTTGTTTTGATCTCGGCCGGTAAGCTTCAGTCGTACAAGCTTGGAGTTGCAAGAGACTAACAGGGGGCATTAGGCATTGCTAGAAAGCCTGGAATGACTCGCGATGGTGAGCTTTTCCTGCCAAATAGGCGTGCTGATTGTTACCTGACACTTTCAAGACCTTTTCAAGACCAATGCCAGCATCATTGCAGACCTTGCTACCGGTGTCGCCAGGTTCTGCCCAACAGCCCTTGTCGGCATCATCACCAACCCTGTTAACAGCACTGTCCCCATTGCCGCTGAAGTTCTCAAGAAGAATGGCGTTTTCAACCCTCAGCGTTTATTCGGTGTGACAACTTTGGATGTCGTCAGAGGATCTAAGTTCGTGGCCGACGTCCTCGGAAACGATCCTCGGCAACTCAAGGTCCCAGTTGTCGGTGGCCACTCTGGCGCGACGATTCTGCCATTGATCAGCCAGTCTGAGCCCAAGGTTCAACTGAGCCAAGAGCAGATTGAAGCCATTACACACAGTAAGGCAACTGCCGCCTAAAATAAAAGCTGAAACTGACACGCCTACGTAGGGGTGCAATTTGGCGGAGACGAAATCGTCAAAGCGAAGGCCGGTGCTGGCTCTGCGACTACATGTATGGCTTACGCTGGATTCCGGTGGGTATTTTCCTGAGTCATTTTGAAAAGCTTATGTGACTGACGCAGGTTGTAGATTTGCCCAGGCAATTATCAAGGCAGCCCAGGGTCAGACTGGCATCGTAGAGCCCGCGTATGTGTATCTGCCCGGTGTACCGGGCGGTGATGCCATGTCCAAGGAGCTTGGCGTCGAGTACTTTGCCGTTCCTGTGAGCTTTGGTACCAATGGTGCTGAGACTGCTCACCCCGTTGGTTCTCTTTCTGATTACGAGACGAAGCTTCTCAAGATTGCTGTGGAGGAGTTGAAGGGCAACGTCAAGAAGGGAGAGGACTTTGCGAGAGCTTAGAATGTATTGTAGACTGAAAATAGCTCCATACGAGGATGTGTCATCTGCAATAATTCGGTTAAAAAGTCAACTCCTGACTCCGGGTATCTCTGGCGGACTTAATGCAGCTTGAATTTACATCCCAGTCCCAGCATCATTTACAATATCTATAAGAGATCCCCATGTTGCTCCGTCAAACATGTCGAAAAAGTTATCCGTGCTACCATAATGGTCCATTTGGCCTTGAGCGGTTCTCTGTCGATCTGGAAATGTTGTAGGAATTTGTGAGAAATATGTGCTCATGCTGGAGACATTGTTCTGGAAGCTCATGTCCTGGGAAGTTCCAAAGAAGGTCGGCTCTCCAGTGCTGAAACCCGGGGAAAATGTGCTGATTTGTTGGGTTGAGTTTGTAATATATTGAGGAGTTTCCATATTGGAATTCAAGTAGCCGTTTCGGTTGTCGTAAAACCTTGCGCTTCGCTGGGCGGATTGGGGCAATGGGGTCCTTGATCTGTTCTGTGCAAGCGAATGTGAACATCGAGAAGATCGCTCATGAGCCCGATCTAGACGTCCACGAGATCCCGCAGACGGGACTTTTGTCATTTGCCGTTTCGTTGTCCATGGACTTCCATCACTATTTGTCGGAGCTGGGCTCGGAGTCTCAACCCCTTCGGTGCGAGTTCTCTTGTGCCCCTTAGGTCTATGCTCAATGTTGTTCAGCACAGATAAAACTCCTTTGCAGTCCTTAGCCATACGCCATCGACTTTCCATGACCGTCAGTAACTTGAGAACGGTCCGAATACCGCTGAGAACTAGTCAGTAAAGTTGATCAAGACAAGTAGTTGAGAACGAGACTTACGACTTGGCTCTAGTCAGACCGTATGACTTCACACGAGCTGCGAGTGCCAGCACAAGACCGCTCATCCAGACGGCAGACATGTAGCCAGGCCAAAACAACGGTCCTCCCGTCTGATGATACTGCTCGACAGTTGGTACAATGGCCTTCGCAGCACTGATGCATGTTTGTAGTGCCGCACGAAACTCGGCGCATCTAGAGTCCAATGACAGCGATGGCCTGTTCAGTAAAAGAACAGTATAATGATAGGTGATGAACGGAAACACCGTTGGGTCTGGAGTGAGCTCTGGAATGTTTAGAATGGTTGGGCCAGGCCGTGGTTCTGTAAGGTCGTTGCCCCAGGCGGCAACGTCAGCTTTGAGGAAGAGAATCGTTTGGTTGTTCATGTCCCGAGCATGTATGGACCTGTGAAATACATCCAGAATTCTTCCAACCAGCTGCGAATGTCTCACGTGGTTTTGAAGGACGTTCTGAGTCTCTTGACGGTGTCGAAGAATGGCGGCAGCTTTGACCGAATTGGCGTTTGCTTCGCTATTTCCGGTTGTGTTTTGGTCCCCTTCTTCCACTTCTGTTGATGAATCTGAATCGTATTCTCCTTTGTCTCGGGATTTCGCACATCTTTCGGGGTGGTTGGCTGGCAGGTGTAGTATCGTATTGTCTGCTGCAGCACTTGCGGGAGAAAGAGCAGATTGTGCGACAGGTTCGTGAAGATCCCTATGCCCTGGAGGGCATACATCGATATCTGAGTCTTGAATACCGCTGGGGTGGCCTAGAGACTGGCTCACGAACCGGTCCAGAACATAAAAGCTCCAGAAAATTCGCTTGCGCATGGATCGTTCATCTGGAGATAGGTGGCCATATCGAACGGGGCAGCGATGCATGCCGGACTGGAATATGGACTTTGAGATAAGACCACCGACGGATGACGCATGTCGGAGAGACATGATGGATATAAAGTACACTTGAGCGCTAAGAAGTGCCTGGATGGAACAGGCATCGCTCCGTAGAGCCAAGAGGCTCAGGGTGGGTAGTAGATCGGAGCTTGATCGGATCCCTGCAGGTCCTATGTCCACTCCGACGTCGCTATCTAGTCTCGCAATGCTGAAGATGCATCTGAAGATGACTAGACGACTTAGAGACGCAACATTCCGTCGGTCGTGCTCGGTAGAGGCGTACAGAGCGTCTAACTCGGCGAGGCATTCGGGGCCTTGCAGAAAAGGAACCAAGGGATGCCAAATTCTGAAGTATGTCATCACGAGTTTCCTGGCGGTGGAATAGTCCGGAAGTTTGCTCATATCATTGATGAAGTCGGAACCGGTAGAAAATGGGGAGAGGTGGTCGTGTGACTGTGGTTGAGATTCATGGTGGCCCGCGTTGTCCGCATTCTCGTCTTGCTCGGTCTCGTTATCTCCTCCGGCCCCAACAATACAATCCTCTGGCGATGGATCATCGCGAAGTTCTGCGCCCACGTCATTGGTCCGCTGGCTGGCGTCTGCTGTTGCGCTGGTGTGTGCGGAAAACGCTCGTCTCACGGTGTTGATAAAGTAGACACCAGAGGAGCTGCCAACGAACTGGCTCTCGCCGTTGGCAAGTGCTCTGAGACTCCCGATCTCCGGCATGATTTCGAGTTATGTTCGAGGCGAAGACTTCTGCATTGGGCGGCTCGGCGTTGTGACGATCATGCTGCCGAAGGTGGCTCGTCCAGCGAGAAAAGGTGGTGTGAAAATGACCGGTTCTCTACCTAGCCGGTTGTTGGTGGGGTGTTGCGGGGTTAGATTTGTCCGCACGCGCAAGACGCTCAAACCCGGGCTTCCGTGCCCCGTGATGTCGGCGATAATGACTAGTCATGTAACATGTAAGCCAAGGACGAGGTGTATCTGCAATGTGGAAAGTCTATGTCAGACGAAGCTGGGCTAGAATTCATAGACAAATTGAACTTAAGTTGAGACACACTATTCAGTGGTTCGCAGTTTCACGACGCCTCTGTACTAGCACAACCCATGATAATTCCATCGGAGCCAGCGATCGCAAACTTTAGCATGGTATTTATTTCTACCAAAGAAAGGCACTTTCGTAACTTTCTGAAGGTCCCGTTTGTGAGGACTCTTGAGTACTCCTTTGAGGTTCTGCCAACGTGTGATTCTCAAACATCATTCCTCCTATGCCTTGTATCTGTTCCCCCGACACTCCATCTATTGGCTCAACGGCCTCAAAGCCCGCCCGCTCGCGATCTGGAGTCGCAGCAGAGAGGTTTGAGGTCGGACTTGAAGACTCAACAGCAGCTGATGTTACGTTGAATGGGCTGAGGGGAGTTTCCAACGCCTGCGTGGTTTCGTCGGGGTATTCATCGTCGCTGTCGAGGTCCTGGGTATGGCTGGCAGCGACTTGAATCGACTCCGACCGGTGCGATGCAACGGAAATCGATGACTTGTCCTCAGCCCAGCGCTGAATCTCTTGTGCTGAGTTGAGAGGAAATTTTGCCCAATAGACAGGACCGAATCTTTCTCGTCTCGCTGCATCAATAGCGCGGGTGTCTTTACCGTTACCTGTCTTAGGCATGCGGAGTTCAGTTAAGGCCCTGATCTGCTATATTCTTGTGTTTCTGGCGCCTTCGCTACAGCTGCATAAAATAAGCAAAAATGCTGTTTTTTGCTGCACTATTCCACTTTGGGCCTGTTTTTTGCTGCATAACTTAAGAAGAAGCCAAAATGATGCATGCAGATGCATAGATCTTTCTAGCTATTGTACCACACTAAAAATTAGCTGCTGGGCAGTAGGATTGATGCTTTTGCTGCTTAGAGAGGCTTGGTTGCTTAGCTTTCTGTTTATGAGGTTATAGAATGAAAAAAGCAGTATTAGCTCTGCAGAATGAGATCTTGAAGTTGTAGTAGTGAAAAAGAGGCTGGTGAGGATGCTAGAGAGGGATATTTTTTGTTGTGAGATATTTGATGAGTCTGTCGATATGGGGACTTTAAATAGAGGCTGATCTTTTGTTTGCTGTAGAATATAGTAAGCTTAAGATAGATGTTTATGAGCTTTTTGAATTAGCAATAGATGACAGCTTTAATAAGGTGTAGGCAGCTATTTTTATTGCTATCACCTTTAATGATATTATTAATGATAATAATAATAATAGGGTTAATTTAGTAATATTTGAGCAGATTATAATCTACTTTAGAGAGGCTGCTGAGGCTACTTAAATTGCTGAGGCTTTGCTTACTAGGTTTGATATTAAGTTTAAAGATACTTTCTAACTGTTGAAGTGAATATTTAACTTGCTGGCATGCTAGCTATGCTAGCATAATGTTGATAATATTTAATACTAGTTAGTTGAATATAAGTTATTAATTATATTATATATCTTAGCGTTTAGAGAGCTTTAGTATAATGCTGCCTATTAATTTAAAGTATTGCAGAGTGTAGTATTAAAAAGCTTTTATACTATAATTAATGCTTTTATCAGCCTCTATAAAGAGGTAATAACTTTGCTGTTAGAATTATATATCTTACTAAATATTAAGCTTAATGCTAAGAATGCTGTCTTTAATAGGTATATTAGTGCTGTTAATAGAATGTTAATCTCTGCTTATATACCAGTTAGTCAGCAGAGGAGGTTTTTCAATTAGAAGGGTAATATCTTATAGAACATCTTCACTATAGTGAAGTTTAATTATACCTTCTTATATACATTTGCTAGCATAGAGGGCAGTATAAATAATAAAACTCTGCTTAGTTATTGGAAGGGGGCAGAGTTCTTAGAAATTTTGGAATTTTTGACACTTTTGACTTAGAGGCAAGGAATCAGATAGGTGTTTTCATAGGCGTTAGGCGTTATCACAGGAGGAAATGGCTTATATAAATAGACAGAGGTTTGGTCAGCCTATAACGAAAAAGACTAAGTAGATAAGTAAGAAACACATTTGTTTTTATACTTTTTTTGTTTCTCTTAATGACTTTAGTGATTAATTCTTTGAGACAGCCTATAGGATTTTTCAACCTAATTTATAGCAAAAGTCTACTAAATCTTACTTTTCAGCAATTAAATAAAAATAGGTGTTTTTAGGCTCTTCTGGCTTTAGTTAGGCCTGCTTTTTATCTTCCTTATCATTTTTATTGATCTCTGCTATGCCTCTTAGATTATTTAAAACTAAGATAGAGTAGAATATTATGGAGATAATACTACTGAACTTCTTCTCAGCAGCTTATTTTCTCTTAAGGGATTATATAACTAGAGGAATAAAAAGAATAGAAGTTATAGATAAAGCATAACTTAGTTAGGCTTATATTTATATATTTATCTGTATATCTCTTTTAGTTATAAAGAAATTAATATATAAGTGCTTAGGAATTTTTCAGGGGATTTTTGCCTGAAGTGGAGTGCTTAATATATCTAATAAGTTTTCTCCCTTATCCTGTTGCAAAATTAGTGACTAGCATAGGGGGGTAAGCTAGACTGCTGTAGAAGATCTTTTTTATAGTTATTCTATACTGCTTTATTTAACTAGGGCAGGAAAAAGCTTAAAAGAAGAGGCAATTTAAATAATATTATATTAGAAGAAATTTAGCTAACACCTTTTTTGATCTTTATTTTCTTAAAGTGAAAAGTAGCAGCTTAGATATTTAGAATTAAAGATTAACTAAGTTTATAGAAGTCTAAAAGACTTTAAGAAAAAGAGTGTTTAATAGAGCAGAAGAGAGTAAGTAAGGTTTTATAAGAGTTTAGTTAATTCCCTTTATTAGCCTACTATCTGCCTATTCAAAATTATTATATACTGTATTACTAATTAACTGCTGTGATAATAATCTAAAGATGACTGAGATAAGCTAAACCTATTCTCTTTTGCTTCTAAAAGCTAAAGTTATGAGGGCAACTGAATTTGTTTTGCTCTTCTTATGAACCTTAAAAAGGATAAAACTAATTGATTTATTTTAAGAAACTTCCTTTTAATTAAACTTATTAGAAGGTTTCTAATGATGTGTTAACTAGTGAGAAGAAATATTAAGAAAGCTTAAAAACTTAAGATTTAAGTTATACTTATATATAAAAATATTAAGTATTAGTTTTCTTAAATTAAAAGCTGTTATAAGCGTAAAAGTATGAGAAGCTGAAGAGGAAAAATATTATAACTATACTAACTTTTTGAAAAAAAAAAAGAGGGGAATATTTTCTAAATCTAACTAAAGGTGTTTCTCTCTTCTAAGAATAATTCTATACTAATTCTAAAGAAAGGAAGATATATATATCTCCTTTATTACTCCTCCTCTATACTCTCTTAGATAGCAAATAAACAGCTAGCTTGAAGTATATTTCTTAAGATCTATAGTTAACAGTATAGTTTAATTGTAGATTTAATTAAATTTTAAGTTTAACTTATAAAAGAGGAGTATTATAGGGTGAAGTTATAGAGGATGTTGCTAATAACAGCTAGTCTCCTTCTGTAGGGAGAGGAGAAATAGGCCTAAGGTATAAAACAACTTTACTGTTAGGATAATAGAAAGGAAGAAGGATAATAAATATAAATATATTTTCTAAATAAGAGAGATAGATGAAAGCAGAAATAACAGCTAGAGCCTCTCTTTCCTTCTTTATCTTTTTCCTCACTTTTTATTATCCTTTTAAACCTATATTGTGAGAATTCTTCTGTTGCTTCTTCTGTTGATAAATTATTAGCTCTTCTTAAGTCTTATATAATCTTTTTACTTCAGCTTTCTTCAGAAGGTCCTTCTCTTACTTCTTCTTCTGTTGATTTACTTGTTATCTCTTCAGAATAGCATTACTAGACTTTAAAGCTCTAAAGACTTTAACTTTAGTTTAAGATAAATAACTTAGACTAGAAATAACAGATAATAAGGCTGATCTAGTTACTAGTAATACTTTAGTAAGTCCTTTTGTAGGTCTTTCTTTTTACTAACCTCAGCAAGAGAGACCTCCCTTAATCTCTAACTTAGACTAGAGTTTTAAAGCAATTGCAGAAGCTAAAGTCTTTGAAGTAATGGCCTCTGAGGGTAGTGCCTCTAGTGCAAATGAGACGCCTAGAGAGGATTCTTTAAAAGAAAAGGTAATGCAAAGCTGTTTAGATTTTACTAAATCTTAATAAAAAGTCTTTAGATTGTACAGCTTAAGACTTTAAGGATTTAAAATGCTACAGCTAGGTATAGCTAGAGCATCTTTCTTTATAGGAAATAATATTTTAAACTTTATTAAAAGCTATAAAGCTATAATAGAAGTAGTAAGTATTACTAATGCTTCTAAAGTACTAAGCAACCCTTTTTATATAGATATACCTTTCTAGGCTGATAACTGAGCTTGACTTGCTGGTAAGACTTAGCTACAGGCAAAAGAGTACTTAATTTAGCAATATAAGGCTATAGATAAAGATTGTTAGGATCTTCTGGATGATTAGATTAGCTAGATTGTTTCTTTAACGCTAATGATTAATAATTTAAACTATAAAGCAGTAATATAGTTTTTATAAAAGATTGATAATATTTAAACTAAAGCTGTAAGATATAACCTTAATATTATAACCAGTCTTTAAATTATTTAAATAACTGTGTTAAGATTTAATTAGTTAGCCTTAGATAGAATAGCCCTGCTTATAGAAACTAGTATCTATAAGCTATTTAAGAAAGGGGATTTTGATAAGTTTAAGGTTAACTTGATGAATTAGCTTAGCTTTAAGGTTACTTAGAAATAAATCCTCTGGATTGCTGCCCTTATTTATACCTTATTTGCTGCACTCCTAAAAGCTTTAAGAGGGGAGGCTTTCCTTTCTCTATAAGCTAAGGGAAGCAAAGCTAAGTCTGATTAAGGTGTTAAGAGTCTTTAGAACTAACTTTTAAACTAATAGCTTTCTAACTTAGTAAAGATAATAGATGACTGGAAAATCTCTATTAGAAGGATTGCATATTTCTCTTTAGCTGCAGAAGATTATTATTTAACTTCAGTCTATTTAGTTAAAGTTAATAAAGAAAACCTTAAGCTTTTCTCTTATAGGCTGTGTAGTTAGTGCTAGTATGCAGGCTGTATAGATTATAACTTTAAGGAGAGCTGTTATTTTTAAAAGATGGCTGATAAGAGAAGTGGCTTGATCTAATACTTTTGAAGGTGCTATTTCTATAGACCTTGAAATAATAAGTTTTTTATCTTTTAGATAATTGTTGTTTTGTTAAGATAAGAAGGCAAGCTTGACTGAGAAGCTATTATCACTTACTTTAAAAATCAGAATAGTTATAAGGCTATAAAGGCTTAAGCTACTGAAATCTTTAAGCAGAGTATTAGCTGCTTTTAGTCTATACTTATTAGAGTCTTATAAGACTGAAATAACTATAACTTAATTAAAGTTTTTTATAGATTTATAGAAGAAGAGAGTGTTATATTAAATGATAAGATGTCTAGTTAGGCTTCTGCTTTTTAAGTTTTAGCTGTTAGCAAGCTAAAATATAAAGATTATATCTATATATCTCAACTATATAACCTAGCTTAACTAAATAATATAACTAAAGAAGATTTGCTTAATTTTACAGCATCTAAGCTTATAATAACCTGGTTGAAAATATATAGAACTAACTTGTTCTTATAGAAAAAGATAAAGCTATTAGATCTTAGAAAAGTTAAAAAAAAGCTTTTAAAGTCTCTTTCTAAGAAAGTCCACTTCACTATATAAGATATTAAAGATATTTTAACTATTCTAAAGAAACCCTCTTCCTCTTAAATTTGCTTTGAGAGTTAATTAAATTTACTAGAAAAAGAGGTTATAGAAGAAGATATCTCTTATAACTAAAACAGGCAAGAAGAAAACTTAGATGTTAAAATAGGAGAGGAAATCCTTTTTAAATAGGTCTCTGCTCTTATTAATACCTTAGAACTAAAAGGAGCAAGTGAAACAGAAAGAGAAGCAACATCTAATAAAGTTATTAAGATTCTTCCTCTAAAACCTATTCTAAAGCTATCTCTTCTGAAAGATAACTTCCAGCTAGCTATATTCCTTAACAATAAGAATTAAAAGTCTGTTAAAGATAAGGAATTAATTAATAAACTTATCTTATATAAACTATATAGCTTAGTTAGTTTATTAGTTAAAAAGGTTTGTAAAATTTAGCTTAAGTATAGAGAGAAGTTTATTAGAAGGATATATATATTTGCAGATGATCTAAAAGGAGTTATTTATATGCCTATTCCTATTAACTTTATAGATTTTGCTAAAACCTTAAAGGAAAGAGCTTAATAAACTGACTAGGTTTCTAAATATAATGAAGTTGTTTAAACTTAAGACTGTTTAAAAGTTTTTTCAGTTGAAGCTGTTGTTTTTATAGCTGTTAATTAGATAGCTTTAATAATTGTTATACTATAGTTAAAAATTGCAGTTAGAAGTGAACGCCCTAATAACTACTTACTTATGTAGGGTGTTATTAATATTAGTGTGGAGTTTAGTTTTATAAGCTATTAATATGTCTTAAACTATAATATTCTGATTTCTATAACTACTTTAATAATGAGAATAATAGCTAAAGGTGACCTAAAGCTGCGCTTTATTAAGGTATATTATATATCTGTTTAAGTTAATAACTATAAGATTATAACAACTATAATAGTTATTAACTTTAAGACTGTTAACTATAACTTGCTCTTTAGTCTTCTATTTGCTGTTTCTATTAAGCTTACTTTTAAGTACTTAAAACACTTTATTACAGCTGTAATAAAGGCAAAAGACTGCAGAAATAATAAAGTCAGAAAGATTAGTATTTTAGTCAGCTTTATGCAATCAGATTCCTTGCGCTAAATTCAGCAATACTTCCCTAAGTAGGAAAACTATATAAAGAATGTTTATAATGCTTTTGAAGCTGCTAAAGGGCAGCTTAAGACTGATTAAGACTTTAGCAATATATATGATGAGGTTTGGGCTTATTATGTTAATGCTATTATAGACTATAAAAGAGAACGCCTTTTTGCTTAAGAAGAGAAGGAATTTAACCTTTTTGATTAGAAAGAAGCTACTCTTAAAACTGACTAATGCTCTACTTTAATCTCATTTTTAGCAATACTTAACGTTTTAAGGACTATTGCTAAAGCAGTAGTTACTTTAATTATAGAAACTATTTAAGCCTGCCTTTTAGGGAGTATTAAGAGTTAATGCTAGCTTCTTAATGTTCTAAAGGATTAGGCGCTTTATAAGTTGGCAAAAAGAGATTCTAAGCCTAACTAAGGCTTTGTTAGTATCTATATGATGTATAAATGCAAAGATAAGAAAATCCACCTAGTTGATAATTTACTTTTAGATAGATCTATTCTTAATAGGCAGAAAGATTGGAAAAGGATCTTAACTTGAGAAGTAGAAGGCTATTATTAACTTTCTAACTCCTTTTTTGTAAGCTATATATACTTATGATTTATGCAGTTTAACTGAGGCATTTGCTTTACTTCTGAAAGGTTTCTAAAGCTTAAAGTTATTTAGCTGTATTTTTTGCTAAGAGAGATTAAGATATTTAAATATATCTTTATAAACTGAGAAGAAGCATTTATATAAGATTTCACAGAATATAGCTGCATTAATCTTTATATAGCCTTGCTATAGAAGATTAAAACTATTCTATATGTTGTTTAGTAAGAGAAAGGAATTCCTATCCTTAAGGCCTTATAGAGCAAAGTTATTAATATGCTTAGATCATAAGTTATATGCAGAGTCCTTAAAGAATCCTATAGGTTATATAGAAACTTTTAGTTCTTTATTGCTAAGAAAAATAGCAATATAAGGCTAATTAACTTATATATAAAGCTTAATAAGATTAGTATTAAAAATGCTTTTATTCCTCTAGAAGCTGATAAATTCTTAGAAGACTTTGCTGACTGTGAGATTATAAGCTTTTTAGACCTATTTTCTAGATATAACTAAGTTTTGCTTAATAAGTTAAGCTGAGACCTAACTATATTTACTATACTTCTAAAGCTATTTAGAATATATATTTTGCTTTAAGGGGTGATGAATTTAGTTGCTCAGTTTATAAGAGTTATAATAAGAATTTTTTATAACCTTATTCTGAGCGTTTGTTAACCTTTCTTTAATAATATCCTTATTAGAAGACTTAGAATAATATATAATGATAACTAAATAATTAAGCTTTTAGGAGTATATCTGTACGTTTTTAAGCATTTTATAAATCTAGATATAGTTTTTTAGAATTTTAAGCTTGCTGGTGCTATAATTTCCCCTGAAAAATCTTAGATTTATCAGCCTGCTGTTAACCTCTTTAGTTATATAATAGGTAGTAAGAGATATAAGTTTGACTAAAATAAGGTGATTAAGATTCTTAAATAGGAGAAGTGTGATAATATTACTGCTGTTAAAAGCCTTTTTAGTATTATTAGGTTCTACTGAGCATAGATTAAAGATTGCAGTATTATTTCCACTTTACTAGTGAAGCTCTTTTGAAAAGAGGTGCCTTTTGAGTAGAAGCTAGAATAATAAGCAGCTATAAAATCCCTTAAGCTCTACTTAGTCAGCCTTCTACTGCTTTATTTAATTAATTATAAAGAAGAAGCTAATAAAATCTATTTATTAACTAATATAAGCATTAAGGGGTGGAGAGCTATATTTAGGCAATACTATTAAGGCAAAAGATGTGTTGCTAGGTATAAGAGTAAGATCTAAATAGGTGTAGCTTTTAACTATAATATAGGAAAGCTTGAGTTTTAGTTAGTTTTGCTTGCTTTTAAAAGGCTTTAAAACTACTTTTATAGCATATAATTTACTTTTAAAACTGATATAAAAGTTCTTATAGATTAAATTAGTAATACTGCTTTTAACCTGCCTAAAGCAGTTCTAACTTAGTAGATTATATAGATTAAAATATTTAACTTTAATATTTGCTATATGCTAAGCATAAAGAATAAAGCTGTAGATAGTCTTTTGTGAAAACTAGTAGGAGAATTTAATATTTATAAAGCTGAATAGGAAGAAGACTTAGATAAGATGATTAATAATTCTATTTATATACTTAAAGCTGAAGAAGACTTCTAACTAAAGGTAGAAGACTTATTAAGCTTTGAATAGGCTTAGTCTTAACGCTTAAGGCAAATTGCTAAGTATTTAGCTTTATTATTACGCCTTAAGACTGTCTTTTAGATTAACTTTAAGAAATTCAAATTATATGCTGTAAAGTATATATTTTGAGATAGTTTTTTCTTTTAAAAAGAAATAAAGTTAAACCTTATGCTAAAGTGAGTAGTTAATAATAAAGAAGAGCAGAAGAAGTTGATCTAGTATGTATATATTAAAGGAGGCTATTGAGGCTGTAATGTAATATATACTAGATTTTGAGAACAATATATCTAGGAGAATATATATTAAATGATAAGTGATGAGATTAAAGGCTGCTTGCTTTATGCTTAAGTCTAATTAAGGCGATTTAAAGACCCTTATATTTTTTCTATGCTTCTAGGAATCCTATTTTAGTATATCTATATTGATATCTAAAAGATTAGCAATTACTCTTTAGCTGAAGCCTGCAACATACTTACTAGATATATAGAGGCCTGTCAGCTTCTTAAGAATGTTAACTTAAGGATAATAGCTAAGTTTATCTGAGAAGATATTATTTGCTGTTATAAGATTTATAGACTTCTTATTATTAATAGAGGCTTAGAAAATAAGGGGTTTGTTAAGAAACTTAATTAAATCTATAGAGGATGATACCTTATTATTTCAGCATATAATTTGAAGGCTAATAGACTTATAGAAAAGGGCTACTAACCTTTTATTTATGCTTTTATAACTTAGTTAGACTTCAGCAAAAAGAACTAGACTTCAGTTTTTTATATAGCTTTATTTGCTGATTAAATATCTATTAGATCCTCTATAAGATACTCTCTTTTTTACCTTATTTATAAATATAACTCTATTACTCTAATTGAAATGAAAAGCATTATCTAGTGAGTTTTAGACTGGTTAAAAGTTACTAATACTAAAACTAAGCTTCTCTTCTATATATAGATATTTAAATAACTTAATTTAGATTAATATATTGCTCTTAAGTATATAGCAAAATGATATTACTAAGTTGCTGAAGACTATAATTAGAGAAATAAGTATAAGATATAATATAAGTAACTATAAGTTAGCAATATTATTCTTATATATAATATAAAGCTGTCTATTAATAAAAGTTCTTTTAGTAAGCTTAGCGTGTAATAGCTAGATCTCTTTTAAATTTAGCAAATATCTCTTTAAACTTTATTTTATTTACTTAAAATACTTATTAGACTTCTAATTAAGTGAATAATAGCTAGCAACTGTTTAAAGAAATTTATAGTAAATAAGGATAGCTATCTAGATAATATCTTTGAAATAGAAGTTTAATTAGACTTTGAGGAAGCTTTCAGCAAAGTTTTCTTTACAGCAAATCAACTAGATCTTAATGCGCTTAGCCTAGCAGAGATTTTAGACTTTAATAAGATGTCTGCACTAGAAGAAGCAGAAATTAATAATATTGATGCTATGAAAATGCAAATTGAGCAACTATAAGAATAAAATAAAACTTTATAAACTGAAATTGATATTTAGCAGAAAAAGAATAAAATAGTGGTAGGTATCTCTGCTAAAAATAAAGAGTTTGACAGCTAGTATAGGGATATAGAGGAGCTAAAAGACAGCTAAGTTATAGAATTTATTAATTTCTATCTATTTTTAGTAAGCAAACTGGCATTTTATTTGTTTATATTTAGTCACCTTTGCATTATGATTTATATTAACTATATATTTATATTGCTTCTTTTGCTTTTAATATATGTTGTTGCAAAAGAAGGGGGGATGTGTGATAATAAATAAAAAAAAACTAACTGAAACTGCAAAGACTGAAAACTACTGAAAAACTCTAAAGAAACTAATGCTACCTCTTAAAAATTTAAACTTAAGCTAGACTAATTGCTTCTCTAAGTATGACAAACAGTAGCTTTCTTCTTTTTCTTCTTATCTTTACTCCTCAACCTCACTTTTACTATTAAAAGGCTAACTTATTTATAAAGGTTTTTGCTGAGGATCTTATAAGAAACTGCTTAGGAATGCTGCTATAATTTAAATTTATGCTTTAGAGCTAACTTAGCAAATCAGTTAATTAACAGTCTATATGCTAGTGTAATTATCTTACTTTTAAGATATTTATGCTTAGAATGAAGTATTATATTAATACTTCTACCCTCTTTATGAAGGGTGCTGTTAGGAATACCTTTTTTTCTGTTGCTCTTTTTAATAAACTTAATCTAGCTAGTAGTCTCTTAGTTATAGTTAAGTTTATATAAGCATAAAGAGCTCTTTTTATAGTAGATATAGTTAGAATAAGCTTCTTTCTATTTAGTTTGGTGGGAAATATACTTCTAGAAGGAAATAGATATAGTAACCTAGCAGCTATTCTGCTCAGCTTTAAAAGATATCTTTACTTAGCGTTTAAAGTATCTATTATATAGAAAAAGATTTTAGGCGCTATATATATAAATCAGTAAGGCTTTAACTGCTTCTAACCTGTTTATCTTTTAGTATAGCTGTTCTTAAGGGCTAATATGATCTTCTGTGATATAAACCTCTTTTATAAAAAATAAGAACCTATTTAGTATTTCTTTTTTGTTGATCAGCTCTATATATATTGTTGAGAACTTAGCAAGCAAATACTAGAACTTCAAAGCGACTTTTTCAGCTCTTTTGTTAATAGTAATTTTATAGATAAAGTTTATTTTGTATTAAACCTAATTGATAGGATTTTTAATAGAAGTCTAAAAAAGGGAAAGAGAAGTTTATATGCAGGTTAGCAGTAGTCTAAACAGCTTTAAAAAGACAATCTATTATGACTAATAGCAGTGTGATAAGTTTGAATAGATAAATAGTTTCTTTTTTATCTTTGCGATTTGCAGAAGCTAATATAAGAGAGAAGGGGAAGGGCTTATATGCTTAGTTTAAGGTGGTAGTATAAAAGTGATCTATGCTGATTTTGATATTTATAATTATATTGCTTAGAAGTGGTTTGGTTGTTATTATGAAGTGTTAGTTAAGCTAGAGATTGTGAAAGATGATGTGTTGAGAGGAAGAAAAAAGAGATATAGCTAGGTAGAAGAGATGCACCTTTTTATATCTAACTGGAGGGGTAGTTAACACTAAAAACAGCAGCTGTAACAACTTAAAAGCTTATTTACTGCAACAATCTATTAATAAGATAAAAAATGATTTAAAAAGCTTTTCACTTTAAATCTAAGGTTAACTAAACTGAAAAGAATATATTTATTTAAGTTTTAATAGTAAGAGCGAAGTAGATATGTTAATTTAAATACTGCTGTTTATAAAAGGAGGTATTTAACCTTAAAGCAATTTGCAAACAGATTATGAGAAATCTTTAATTCTTCTATAACTACTATATCAACTTTTCCTTTAAAAACATATTACTATAAGCCTAACTAAGCATTTAGTAACTGCATTTAACTTTAGTTACTTCTATACTATTGAATTTTGCTAGTTACCTTTCTTTCCTCTATTTTGTGACCTTTAGCACCTGATTTCACCTTTGAAAAATTATTAAATGCTTTTGATAACTGCATTAATCTCACCTTCAAAAAATCATTTTATATAACTAATTAGTTTCTTTTTCATTCAAAAAGTTATATTTTTAGAAGGAATATTAACTGCTAATGCTAAATTCACTTTGATAATGTTTATAAAAGGGGGCATTTCAACCTGCTAACCTTCTACTAAATATCTTCATATATTTATATATATAATAACTACTTTTCTTTAATAGATACTTTTATATTTAACTACTACTTCAATTAAGCTTAACTATCACTTATATATCCTAAAAATCATATTTTTTTCCCTTCTACTTGCTTTTACTAACTTTTAATAAAAATTATTAGTATTGCAATTAATGCCTCTTTATCTGCTGCAAATCCACCTTTTTAACTTTTTCCTTCCTTTTAAGATATCTAATCACTATAACCTAAATAAATAGCAATATAAGCCTGTTCAGCTAATTTTATATATCTAAAACTTAATAACTCTTTCTCTAGACTATTATAAAACTTCATATAATGTCTTATTAAACTACTCTTACTATCTTTCAGTTTCCCTCTTCTAGAGACTATAATCTTAAGTCTTAGAAGGCTTATAAAACTATATAGGATGTTAATTAGATTAATAGCATTAAGCAGAAGCTTATAATTTATATTTCACACCTTTATAAAAACTAATTAGTTTCTTAAAGTGAGACTTTATAAGTAGTAGATATAGCTGCTCTAACTTTATAAAGAGAACAGCCTCTTCAGCCTTTTAATTTCTATTTTAACTGCTTTAGTGCAGTAAATACTAAGCTAAGCAAGACTAGATATATCTAGCTTATGCAAACTAACAAAAAACTCCCTGGAATTATCTTTAAAACAGCAAAGCCTATTAAGTCCTTTATTATGCCTTATAAGCCTTATAGAGCACTAAAGCCCAGTTAAGATAGATTTTTCTTAGCGCCTAAATAGATGCAAATTAATAACAACTTCACTAATATAATCCTAACTAAACGCTAGTAGGGTGGATTCTTTTGTAATAATAGTGAAAACTTAACTTAGGGAATTTAGGAGCAGGGTATATAAGTAAGGGTTCTTTTTAACCTCTATAATATGTCTAGGTTTTTATATTAAGGTGATCCCCTCTTAGAAGGCTATATTGAGGCAGCCTGTAATCTAACTATTAGAGATATTATTAAAGAGTAATATATAAAGGTTCTTATTATTTAGGTTTCTTTCTATAAAAACCTTAAAGTGAAGCATTACAGAGTTCTAACTAATAAGCTTGCTTTATGCAATTTTATTATCTTCTTATAATATAATAGTAGAGGAAAGTATATAAATCTAATTGTTAATTAAAGAAACAGCCTATATCTCTATTCAGATAGTATATAGGATATTACTAATAATAGCAATTTAGGCAAGTTAGAGACCTCTTTTAAGATTATAGTTAAGCTGGTCTGCAATTAGTATAAAATCTATAAGGTATTAGTAGAGACTTAAGAGCTTATTAATTATATTTCTTTTGTTATTTTATAGCTTTAAATTAAATTGAAAAAAGACTTATAGAAGTGTAGTCTCTATACTGTAGACTTTATTAGATATATTATTTAATAAGGCATCTTTAGTATTAAGGCTTTATATTTAGAAGCTGCTGCTGAAGCCTAAAAAGCTAACTTAAATCTTTATAAAAACCTTTTTAACTACTAAGTTAAACTTATTACTAAAGAATTTAGCCTCTATACTTCACTTAAAGGCTTAAAGCTAAAGCTTAAAACTAGATTTAGAAACTAGCTAAAGGCTTTAAAAGGAAAGAGGTAAGAAGAATAATAAGAAGATAGGGGAAATGCTAGCCTTAGAGAGGCTATACCTAACTAGATATTAGTTGCTTAGGAATTAATTAAAGTTAAGGCTGAAGATCTAGCTCTTCTGAAGGAAACTAATAGAACAGAAGATATAATCTATAATAATAACCTTAATCTTATAACCTTTATTATTAATATAAAAAGAAAAGACTGCTCTAAGGAAGTATTAAATAAAGTTAAAGATATATAGGTTAAAATAGAGAATAAGTGAAGGGAACTCTGCTGTGATAAGATTAAGAGAAAAGTTAGAAGACTTAAGTTGCTTAAGGCAAATAGATTTAGCGACTTGACTTTAAAGTAATTCCTTATTGCTTAAGACGACCTGATTGAAGATATAGCTTAGGCTATATAACCTTAGGATACTTTTTTAGTTCTAACTATACTAAAAAGATAGATAGCGCTCAGTATGTAGTATGCTAAAGAGCTATAGGAAGAAGATAATAATGCTGCTTATATAAAGCAAGAGATAGCTGCAAACTTAAAGCAAAGTAAAGATACTAGCTTAAGAGCTTTAAAGGCTAAATGTAATATTAAGTATATAAAATAAAGCTGATTAAGTCTTTTTCTCTTTAGCGTGCAAAAGATTTAAGAGATGTATAGAAGGAGGTAGAGTTCTTAGAAATTTTAGAATTTTTGACATTTTTAACTTAGAGGCAAGGAATCAGATAGGCGTTTTTATAGATATTAAGCGTTATTATAAGAGAAAATAGCTTATATAAGTAGATAGAGGCTTAGTTAGCTTATAATAAAAAAGACTAAGCAGATAAGTAAAAAACACATTTATTTTTATACTTTTTTTGTTTTTTTTAATAACTTTAGTGATTAATTCTTTAAGACAGCCTATAGGATTTTTCAATTTAATCTATAGCAAAAGTCTACTGAATCCCACTCTTCAGCAATTAAATAAAAATAGGTGTTTTTAGGCTCCTCTAGCTTTAGTCAGACTTATTTTTCATCTTTTTTATTATCCTTATTAATCTCTGCTATGCCTCTTAGATTATTTAAAACTAAGATAGAGCAGAATACTATAAGGATAATGCTATTAAACTTCTTCTCAGCAGCCTATTTTCTCTTAAAAGATTATATAACTAGAGAGATAAAAAGAATAGAAGTTATAGATAAAGTATAACTTAGTTAGGCTTGCATTTATATATTTATCTGCATATCTCTTTTGGTTGTAAAGGAATTAATGCATAAGTGCTTAGGAATTTTTCAGGGGATTTTCGCCTGAAGTGGAGTGCCCAGCACATCTGATGAGTTTTCTCCCTTGCCCTGTTGCATTATGCTTTTGTGAGATTGTTTAGAGCAGAGGTAGGTTAATTTTATCTTGCTAATGCTGGTTTTAGTAAAAGTAATATTAGTATTATTATACTGTTTGTTAGGCAGAGATATTACTTCTGTAACTACTTTAAGTTGAATATGAGGCTGCAGTTAAAGAAGGAGTTATATAACCTCGCTTATATAAAGCTGAAGAGTATTATTAAGAAGGTTTTCAGCTTAGTGAAGTGAAAATTTAAGATTATGAGGGGTAAGAATATAGCTGAGTATAACTTTGCAACTTAGGTTAATATTATATATATTATGATAGCAGTATAGAACTTTTTAGTGAAATCTAATAGCTTATGCATTATTAATATGCAGTAAGCAAAGGCTTTTGAGAGGGCTAAAAATTAAGTGAGATTATAGGTAGGCGAGAGACCTAGGTATGAAGTCTGCTTTAATCTTGCTGTATATCTATAGGAGGCATGTTGATAATATCTTGAGAGGTGGAGGGATAGGTTGTAGTAGTGAAAATCAGAGTAGATTATTATATAGTTGATTAATTTAGTGTTTTGTGGTATTTAATAGTAGCTACCCTTAACGAGTGAATATTCAGCTTACTTAGCGCCTTCTAACCTTCTTAACGTTAATATTAACTTTAACCTTACTACCTCTTTTGATTTTACTTTAATATTAACCTCTATAACCTTCTTCCTCACTCTATAGGTGTGAAAACCCTGCTGCTAAGATTAACCTAACTAATACTATTACTCTACAAGAATAGCAGTTTATTATCTTTCTCTTGCAGGCTGTTAAATGCCACTACTTTTATTATTACTGTTGAGAAGAAGTTTGAGGTGTTGATAACTTCTTTTAACCTAAGGTTGACTTTAAGTAAGGTTTGGTATATATTAATTGCCTTCTGAATATTATTAGAGCTGGCAGGGCGCTAGCAGCGCCTGTTAGTGAAAATCTGCTTTATATACTTACTTATACAGTCTGCTGCTGATATATAATTGTCTTTCCTCTTCTTTGCTAGTAGTATAGCTATAACGTTTTCTGAAATCAGCTGGATATTAATATTACTATCTACTACCTCAATCTCATTTAGATCTTATTATTAACTTATCTGTTTGCAGCTGCAATTATTTAATATTATAATAGGCATTTGTGTAGTGATAGGTAGTGCTGTGCTTAATACTGTAGTGGCTTATGAGAGGGGTAAGCATGCTGCTGCTTTAGTTGTTAATGCTCTTACTGACTGCTTTATAAGCCTGCCTACCTCCTTATATGCAGCAGGTTAGCAAGGGAGTATGTCTTTTGCTTCTGCAATATTTTTGCTAGTTGCTAACTTTAACAGCTAGATTAACTCTAGAAATATCTCTATATTAGGCAGACTATATTGCTCTACTTATTAGTAGCCTAAATATATAATATGCTAGTTATGCTAGCACTCTTAGGTTGTTAAGATTTTGCTTAATTTATTATTATACTTAATATTAAAGAGTTTTATTAACGCTTTAACTTTTTTGAATAAGGTATAGGTAGCTTTATACTTACTAGTGAGAGCTTTAATAGAGAAGAGATCTCTTAAGAACTTTGCTGCTAAAATAGATAGAATAATATCTATCAGCCTCTCTAGTATTGCTATCTTTATAATAATACTACTTTATTAGTACTTAAGAGTGAGGCATAAGAACTTATTACAGAGGGCTAGCATTTAATATATCTTTTTGCCTATTTAACTTTACTAGGTTAACTAATTAAAGCTAGATTAGCTAGGCGTTAGCAGAGATAAAGGCTTGTTAGCAGGAGGTCCCTCATCCTCTGAATTAGGAGGAGAAGACTTAGCTACTTAGATCTTATTAAATATTGTCTCCTGCATGCTAGGGGGGCTTTTGTTATTATTAAAGTACTTAAAATTATAGTCTATCTTATAGATTGCTCTGATGTATAAGAGTATGCCTAGAAGATATAAGATCTAAGTGTTTAATATTGAAATCAGCAAATTTAAGTAGCTAGAGCTATATATTAGTAATTTTATATTTGCTTAAGCATGAGGGGTTAGTAAGATATTTGTTGTTTGCAGTCACTTTGATACTTTTAGCTAATATTGACTTAGC
Organism: Colletotrichum horii; assembly: GCA_027406005.1. Classification (NCBI taxonomy): domain Eukaryota; kingdom Fungi; phylum Ascomycota; class Sordariomycetes; order Glomerellales; family Glomerellaceae; genus Colletotrichum; species Colletotrichum horii. Next base: position 7,895,824 of record JANVYB010000003.1, read on the forward strand.
GGCAGTATATATGCTATATCTACGCCTCTGAAGTAGAGCCCTTGAGGGGTCAAAAAACATGAGAATGTGGCAGATCAGGGCCTAAAGCAGAATTCAACTGCGCCTCTGAGCACTGTGACAGTAAGGCACAAAGAACGTTTTCCGTCTCAAGCAATCGCTTCTCTATGGTGTTTATGTAGTGTTTTGGGGGCCCCCTGTGTTCCAAATTTATTAGTATTTCGACTTTGGAAATGCGAGGTAACTTACCGTTTGCGTGGTTCAGGCCACTGACAGACAAGGTTGTTAATGCCACATTGCGCACATCTTGGTCTAGATATCAAGCTTAGCCGTGGTGAAAATCTCAAGATCCAGGAAAAGCCGTATGACCAACCTCTCCCCGCTGCACTTGGAGAGATAGTCAGCATCAATCAGCCATATGGCAGGAAAATGAGCCTGTATTACCTTGTGTTTCTTGGCCCTGCAAGCAAGGCACGCCCCACTACTTCGGGACGTCTTGGACGTTTGGTGATTTTTGAGTCTTGGGTGCGGCATCGCAGTTGTCGGATAATGGCAGCCGAGATCGGTTATTGGGTTATTGGCGTATCTGGCGTAAGACGACCAAGATTTGGGGTTGGGGAGCATACGCGGGATAAACATGGAGATGGTGGGCTTGTGGTCGCTTAATATTTCACCCGCGGACAAAGGGAAGCCCGCGGCCAAGTCGCATACAGGCTACTGGTGCAGGTCCCCCACACGACGCGGACGGCACCAAAAATGAAGCATGGGACAACTACGTCACTTGAGGGACTACATGTCATCTTAATTTTGAGGCAATGGGTCAATTGAGTTGATGCGTTTGATGCATTCAAGCGCCAAGTTGCTCGGGAACAATCGTCAACAGCTCTTCCCCGCACACACCCCGCCTGGCGTTCTCCATACCTAGCAATTCCATCTGCTTCAGGGTCTCATGGGTGTGTGTTCCCATGTGAGGCACAAGCAATGCGCGCTCGTTCTTGACTAATCGCTCATCAACAATGGGCTCCTTCTCGTAAACATCCAGTCCGACAGCAGCAACATGGCCCTCGTCAAGCGCGGCGGCCATGGCAGCTTCATCAATGACTGCACCTCGAGCAGTGTTGATAATCACCACACCGGGCTTCATCTTGGCAATCTCCTCCGACCCAATTAGGTGTGTAGTCGCCGCTGAGAGAGGAACATGAACAGAAATGATGTCGCTCGTGCGGAGAAGCTCATCAAACGAGACGTAAGGGGTTCCTGCAGCGAGCTCGTCCGAGAGTGGCTTGCGGTTATGGTAGATGGCGTTGAGGCCGAATGGCTCCGCCCGACGCTTGACTGCACGCCCGATGCGGCCCATTCCGAGGATGCCTAGTGTCTTGCCCTGGGGATCATGACCAAAGTCGAGACCTTTCTTGAAGTCTCCCCTTCGCAAGTTGCTTAAGCCAGGGTTCACTTGGCGGAGGGCGCCGAGAAGAAGGAAGATGGTCAAATCAGCAGTCGCATTGGTGACCGGGTCAGGTGCGTAAGTGACAGTGATCTTGCGCTTGGAGCAAGCGTCTACATCGATCTGGTCATAGCCAGCGCCGGTGTGGCAGATGTACTTGAGGGAAGGCGGGAGTTGACTGACGAATTCTTCGTCAAACTTTCCGGCAACCTGCCCAGGGTCAGGTGAAGGGACACTCAGATCAGATTGAGAGAACTTACAGCCCCACTAGCAGATGTTCTCCATATAGCTTGTATATCCTGATACTTGCTTTTCAGATCACTGAAGAATTCTGCCCGTGACTTGCTCGTGACTACCTCGGGGGTAGCAACGGTCTTTAGGGCCTCGTATTCTGCCACTGCATGGCGAACAGGGTTGAAGAACAGGATGCGGGGTTTCGTTTGAGACATTATCGATCGATTGATTCTTGAGGTGAACGCTCTCATTGTAATGACAACATGGGCTTAGGCTGTGAAGGCCTTTGAACATATACCAACGAGGAGGTATTGTCAAATGAGCATTACGTCGCGGGGGTGCATGACAAGACGCAACTCGGGAATCTCGCGAGGGGAGACAGAACGCCGCGGCTAAACTATTAGGCGAACGCCGCCCAGCCAACGCCTCGGTCTACCAACTTCCGCTGCTTTTCCACTGGCAACCCAAATTTGCTGTGCCATCAATCAGCCAACTTCTAATGGGAGAAGATTGTATTGTCATTGAAAACTTGAGCCTGAGTTTTTGGAGAAGCATGCTGCCGTCGCCAGTGTCACCGCTTAGAGTGGGCTGAGTTGCTGATATATGCGTGGACAGAACGCCACAACCATAGGCCACAGACATGATTGTGTGAATCTCAGCGGCCACGGAGAACCCAGTGTCTAAGGGTGCGGTTAGTCTTCGTAACTTAACCTTCTGGATTTGGTGGGTGCCAACACTGCCTAGAATATTTGATGAACCTGCCAACTACGGCAGCATGGGTGAATGCCAGAACCGTAGAGTCCCCATGTAAAAGACTGGCAACCAAGGTTCTGCGAGGATCATTAATGGCACTCAGTAGCCAGGTTTGCAGACAAAGAAAGCGAGGCGCTGTGCCGTGTTCATTTTCCTCGATGTCTTATCCGGGGATATGATGACGGTCGGGACTCTGTCGGCGCGCATTCCCCTGAAGAGCAGTCAACATACTGTCATATGACGCAAACAAAACACGTACGTGATGGAGTCAAACAGATGACAGAGAATCTTCTGGTAGCAAGCTACGTTAGCTAGTGACCCTTCGTAACTGTGTTTGTGATTGAAAGCTTAGACATTACAAACCTCATGTGTACTTTATACCATGATATGTCTCTCGTCAAACGCAGGAGCGTGAAGTAGATTTGCCACATTCCATTTGGAAATGGTGTTAAAAAGCATCAATGTGTTTTAGAATAACAGCCCGTCGATAATTTCGCGTGGGACCTCGCTGGATCTCTCTCGACGCAGCAAGAATTTCTCTGACCTTAGACCACCTGATCCTTCGCCCATGATTTCAAGGCTTGTATAGGCGTAAAGCAAGCAACAATTCCAGGGTTCCTTCTATTAACCAGAAGACACAGTTGCAATTCGAAGAACACAGTGTTCAAAGTCACCCCCTTAATCGTCTATATTCCCAGCTTGTCGAAGGCCGGGGACCCGGGCAGGTCAGTCTTTCTTCTGCGCCCATCCGACAGCAGACTAGGGTTAGCTGTTTTGACAGCGATAAACCCGGCGGTTTCGAGATTTGGGGCTTTTTTAGGTGGTGGTTTCGGGCAGAGGTCTCTTGCCTAGTAACATGTCGCTCGTTCGAACCAGCTCAAGTACTTGAATCACATCGCCCGTTGATCGTAGTCGGTTGAGAATTTCGACAGCCTCTTCTTGCGGTCGGATACATAGGTAACGAATAAGTTCGCGTAAGTCCTCGTTCTCCTCTTCGAGCCGCTCGTATCGTTTTCGGAGCGTGTCCAGGCGCGACATGGCCGGTTCGGTGTCCCATGCGCAATCGTCTCCCTGAATGGAGCATCGGAAGCAAGTTGGCCGAGTGCCAGTGCACTGTGATTAAAGAGCAAGATGTCAGCAAAATCAATAGCCAATGTTGCTCTGAGGCAACTTGTTATATTGATGAGGCAAGTCGGTCGCAGATGGGAGCCATTGGCGCAATGGCGCACGATGCCTCTTATCGTGCCGTTGATATCGTTTGACTCCCAGCTGGACACTATGATTCTGCCTGGAAATTGACCTTGATAGCGAGGCAACTGGCTCCCGCAGGTGTCTTCAGGTGACGATTCCTTGTTCGAGTAACTCAAAGATGACTTCCAATGTACCGCAGTGTTATTCTAGGGGCGACGTACTCTCAATTTCCGCTTTCGACATCGTAAACAGGCTGCCTGGACTGGCTGCCTGAGCGGCCTGAGGGGACGTTCAGGCCTCGAGATGATTTGGGGCATTTTCTGGGTCGGGGCGGGCAGCAAAGGCTTGTAGGTTACCGCTGGCCGATACGATCCTGTCGGGTCATTCGGGCTGTGTCCACCTGCCGCATTCATGTTCACGCTGGGATACCGCAGGAGTCTGCTGTCACTGACAGGAATAGTCTGTAAGAGAACAGTTTTTATTGTTGAGTGAGTACGGATGTCTCCTTGCTGCCAAGCGGATTTCGAGACTCAAGTTCAGTCGACAAGTAGCTGACGGCGAAAATAGGCCCGCGTCGATTGCTGCAAACAAGCCTCCTTTCAACTTTGTTTCAGTGAGCCATCTACAAGCTTTAGGCCTCAACCGAGTCGTAAGTTCCTAGTTTGTAATGAAAAGTTTAGGGCCGAGGCTATTCCAGTCAATGACTGATGACAAGCGGAATCTTTCCAATTGTCAAGTCCGAACGTTAGTCTTCATGCTGCCTGGTTTGAGGGATGTTTCCGACAGCATAGACTCGTTCGTGTACTTCTTCACCACTTGCTTTCAGTGTGCGTCAACAAACTATGTACTCGTCATCCTGGGAGGAAGCGATGTTTCTGCTACGGGTACTTTTCTGTGTGGAACAGCGTTCGCCTCCCAATCCACATGGAATCATTGTCCGGATCACCACCACAGCCACCTCGAAATCACGTCGGAGATGGTAGGGGAAGAAATGTTGAGAATATGCAAATTCATGTCGCTGCGTTGCAACTTGTATCGCTCGGCGGTAGCCTGTAAGGCAAACTTCAACCTGCATTCTGTTTTCTTATAGCCAAATCTGTCGGTTGCTCTGCAGGGCTGCTGTCGTCTACTCGAAATGGTTGGCACTTCTTTGTGTGCCTGTCCTTATGTAGGTACAGGGAACACATGGGGCAGTTTTTTGTCGGCGCTGCAGCTCAAGCTGTGTAGGTACTGGTGAATGAAATTCAAGGCACCAACCGGAGCGACCTCTCCGTGGGGCACTCTGTTATTCAAACTGAACTTGTGCTGCAGCCTCAAATCATCAGCAGGCCTCCTGTCCCACCCCCCATCGAGTTCAAGATGTAAGTAAGCTGCGCTGAGAACGCCGTTCTTTGAAATTAGTCCCGCCATTTTCGTCTACCAGTTGCGCATTCCTCCTTGGGTTCTCCATTATTCTCTTTTGATGGGTCTCTGCGAGGAGGCTGGCGTAGTGACCGTGAGACATGCACCCGGGCCCGCTCCCGAGCACCTCGGACTAACTCGGATGTCGTATCCACAGAACGCGGATGTTCGCCGGCCCCACACCAGCCCGCCCCTGCTTTGGCAACAGATCCCTCTTCAGGGCACATCGGATTCTTGGAGGTGTTACGAATTGGCGGAGTACGAATCCGAGGTCTCCATCCAACAAACTATGATGTCATTTATCCCAGCCCATGCGGCTATTCGCGAAACGTTTACCCCTTATGGACAATGTGTTGTCTCCTACTGGGTCCGGATGTAGGGCCTGCAAGCTCTGTGGACAGGGGCATCAAGACCGGCGGCGCTTGATGCGTCCATGGCGTCGATACTCGTGTATGGGTCAGTAGATAATATAGTTTGTAGATATCGTGCCTGCTGGCGCTACGCTAGGTCGAAAGATCAATATGGTCATGGTCATGACATGGGCTTAGAAGGTGCCTCAGAAGCATCAATAGGTATCAACGTGCCACGTGCAGTGCTGGTTGCAGATGATTTATTCTAGCTTAAGCTGCCTCGGTGTGATTGTGGGACGTCAGAGCTGGAAAGGCCAACCAAGAGCGCAGACAGAAATGCTCCAGCAGGGCCGATATCACAGCCGTTGCTTCTGCATCGTTGTGATGTTGTACTCACCGACGCCACCTCATGCTGGGCCCCCACCATCTCCAGGAGCAGGCTTGCGACTCTGCATTCTCGAAGTCAAGTCGCTTAGCCGAACCCCATGTTTTCCATTGCCCCTCACCCCTTCCGAGACCCTACGCGAAGGTACGCGAAAGCTGATTGGCACATCTTCCGACATACTCTCGTCCAGCTGCAATAACCCCTCGAACGATGATTTTGCCGCCTCTGGTATTTGGTCTTCGCCATCCATCGCAATTGCCGAAAGACCTCGTAATAGTTGCCACGCGAGTGGGAAGTAATGTGTGCGATCCCGTATCAATCGACACGTCCTAGCAAACAGGTTCCGTGACCCTAGGTGCCTTAGAATCCCTGCAAGAGTGACGGCGATGTTGAAAAGAAAATGCAGTATCATCGGGGAACCGCTTCTAACAGAGAAAGCTCGATCGTGGTCTTCGATGCCCTCGACACTGCGCTCGCATTGTGCAAACAGGATGTCGGCGACAGTGTCATCGGCAGGAAACGGTGTTTCTGGATTCAAAGGTCGCAGGATGGCCAAGGCTATTTGACATTCGTAGGCTCTTCTCTGTCCATTAGCTGAGTGCAACGAGCTCATTGTATCGGACAGGAGACACCCCACCTGAAGTAGAAGCCGTGTAAATCCGCATCTTTTTCAGACCGCAGGTCGTTATTTTGCGGACCTAGTTGCGAGAGCAACGTAGCAAACTGGCGCCGTATTCGAAAGTCGTCATCGACATTCATTTGATACTCGGTCATGCCGCAGTTGTATTCCATTATGTCGTTGTATGTCGCAGACAAGTCGCACGTCGCTTCTAGGACCAAGGCGTTTCGGATTCTCGTGACTCGACATTCTTCATCCCGGAGTTCTGCACCGTGACGGGTATGTTCGTCAAAAAAATGCCGAAAGATTGGAGGTTTGGAAAGGGCCGATGGTCGAAGATAGGAGAAGGCGGAAATGCTAGGGCAAAGATTGTCAGTTGAGTGGATTGCCTCCGCAGCATCGTTCTCGCCAACCTCTCAAAACAGTACATCCCCCACAAAGCCTTCGATTTGGCTCGTTCGTCTCTCCCCTTAGCTGGCAAGCTGCTCTTGACTTCCGATTGTATGGTGCGTGCCATATCACAGGCAGCGAGCTGATACTCTGTGGCCGAAGTTTCCATCCCCAGTGCCAGTGTCGACAGGTACATGATGAACAAAGCCTGGGCGGTGGTCAATAATGACTTTCCACGTTCGAGTTCCAATTGTCGCTTGGCTTCGCTGAGAAAGATCATCCTCAAATCGCACCCGTTTGCTCGTCCGAAGGTTTCTGCACGTTCTGAAGTATGCTTGAAGATCCCAACGATTAGCTACGAAACAGCCTCCACCGCGAAACTGCCGCAGCAGGACCCCCGGAAGACTCGTGACATACGCTTCGAAGGGCGCATATCGCGTTGACAAGGAGAGGGGAACAGTATGTAGCCGTCTCTGGGGAACATCCGCGCATGTCGTCGAGGAAGGTCTGTTGGTCCACGAAGGGGAGGAAGAAGGGCGCTTCCCAAAGGAAGAAGCTGGTGATTAGCTCTGAGACGATCATGTCGTTTGCTAGATTAGTCCATGGTTTTGCAGGCACTTTGAAGTGGCTGACGGCAAGGTCGTCTGCTCTTTCTGCTGTCGTTTCCTTAGGGCTTTCCTGGTTGACATCGTCTCCTACCTGTCGTCTCTGCAAGAGAAGATCGGCGGTACGCACAAAGTTGAGCACCTCCAGAGCGTCGCCGGATGCTCGAAGACGTTTGAAGATCTCGAAAGCCTCTTCCTCTGGCCGTGAGATGAGGAAGCGCAGGAATTCGTGCAGGTCCTCATTTTCGCGTTCGAGTTCTTCCTTGCGTTTGCGTATCGAAACAAGGCGAGACGTGTCGGGCTCGGTGTCCCATTTGCAATCGACGTCGTTTTGCAAACATCGATGGCATGATGGTCTCGCTCCGGAGCACTAGGTCACATATCAGTATTTCTGTTAGTGCCATATCATTGATGACAAGTACGGAAACTCCTGGAATGGAATTGAAGGAGGATGAACAAAGATGCGCCAGATTCCCCACTCGTTGGGAGCATTTCCACAGTTGGAGCTGATTTGGCTGCTAGCCCAGCAAGATCTGCCACGCTCCTGAGTCAAACGAGCCAACCAAGACCTGACAAGCGACTGTTCCAGGGGGCTATCCAAATCATGCTTCTCTGGGGAAGCGGGATCTGACCTCGAAATGATCTAGAAGACGATCCTACAGACCTTGACCTTTCGCTTCCGGCATTGCAGACAAGCTGCCGGGACCTGGTGCCGGAGCGGTCTGATTGAGTAGTCCGGAGATGCGCTGGTTGGCCCCCTGCTGGGTCCAGCGGTGCTGGCTGCTGCTGGTAGCAATCGTCTCAAGCCTGGCGTCGACTGGCCCCTCGTTTGGTCCTCAGAATCGGAGCGCACGGGACCTTCTTGCGAGCTCATCTGAGTTGATGGAATGCCAAGAGCCCCCGAAGGAGTTCCAGGTCTTTGTCTGTTTTGGTCGTCGACTTTGGATGCAGGGGAGAAAGTTGGTGGTTAAGCGCTGTTGGTTCCTGACGATGGAAACTCGTTGGTCTACACATGCCTGAAGACCTATTGGGCCAAGCCCTCTGCCCACGGCCGTGAATTCGCAAGTGGCAAGCCCTGGCTGGCTTCCATACAAGGGCAGCAATGATGCAACAGCTGGGAGCCTGAAAGGAGGCAAGCGATTTATGACACAGATCAGAATTTCTCATGTTTTTGGCGACGTGCAGAGCGAATCTGGTCAACCAGAGCCCCGGCGTGCTGCTCCCTCTCAGTGCGGGATTCCGGCATGGCTTTGTTTGGTAAGGGGATGCCGGGATACTGCGGCGTATGTCCTCATCACTGGCGTCTCCTGATTTGAAAGTAGGGCACTAGAGACGCAAAGCCAAGCTGGGGCTGCAACCAACTGGAGAGATAAGATCCGACTGGAGCACACAGCCGTATTTTTCAGTCTTTCCATTGGGAAAAACATCCTGCATTGCCTGATATTTGTCCGAGTGAATCCCCCAACAGGTCGGTACTTGAGGGATGTGGACCAGGCCGAGGTTGAGCGGGTTTGTCTGCCCACCCCCAAAACAGAAACACGACTAGACTCAAAGTAATTCTCTCGGCTCATCTGAAGGCATCGCATTTGGCAAGGACGACTCATATTCACCCTTGACATTCCTTCCAAGGACGTTCCGTTCCGCGAAACATATCATTATCATCCCGTCGGCCCCGAACTAAAACTTGTCCTTGGTCTTGACCGGAGTATGTGCGTACTGCCTCAGTGTTGTTGTTACTGTTGTCTGATGACCAGACACTGTGCCATGTGCAGCTACAGTTGGGCAATATTAATATTATCTGCATTGTGTCATCCGGCCCTGGAGAAGCAGGCAGCCCTCTGCTCAGGCCCCGGGACCGGGACGTTCAGGGCGAGGTTCCTTCCGGTTCACTGTGTCCGTTCGCCTCCCAACGCGCGAATCAGGAACTCTTCCACCGTTTTTTTACGCGTATCATCGCTGTTTCTAGACAGAAAATCAGCGCTAAGGTGATCCTGTACAGTGACTGTGTGCTTGAAGAGTAAGCCGGAAGGACGCAAATTGTGAAATGTCACCTAGGGAAGAGCCGGTCGCGTTCAGGGGGCTGGGCCTTTTCAATGGGCCATGACAACTTGAGTGCGTCACCTCACCGGTGAGGGTCCTATTTGTGCGCTGGAGCTCATTGGTGCGTCGGAGGCCCAGAGTTCAGAATTGTCAGGGAGATGAGTGGTCGTCGGAAGTCTCACCGCGACTGGCCACCACTCATTTGGCGTATCGCGTCTCAGTTGACTCGGCCGAGCCTCTCATATTTGGTGAACAAAGATGAGTGAGCTCGCGACCTGGACTTTCTATGGCAAGGTAAGACAGCTGACGGGATGGCTTCAACTTTATATGTTTGTATCACCCAAGACACGTGCGTTCGTTGTCATTTCTTGACTCTTTTCTCAGCCAGCCCCCGGGGCCAGGGATGTGCCGAGTACCCCATTGAAATGGTCCCTTCTCAGTGGGGAGTCTCTCACCGAAGCAAGGGAGGTTTCTTTAAGGTAATGTCGCTAATACAGCGGACACTAACAATAGTCTGTCTCGGACGCCAAAGCCAACCATGCCATTGAACAGGTTCTTCTCACGTTCAAGCGAAGCACAATCAGGAAACGAGCGTTAATGACTTATGTACACCGATTCGATAAAAAATATGTGCAACTTTCGAAAAGAAAACCGCGTCCCGCACCCGCATGACCGCGTTATCGATCGTGCCAGGCTTTTTCCTGGGCATCGACCCCCGCAAGCACACCCGAACAGCGCAGCAGACAAGAATCCCAGGGACAATCTCAGGGGTAATCTCGCCAAGAAGACGGATCAGCCCGCACTTATTTGACAGTAGAGCCGATGGGGCCGAAGCGGATGTTGGAGTAGGTGACGGTAGCCTGCAGGCACGAATTGTCAGCGCGGACTCAACCGGAATGCATTTTAAAGGGAGTGAGATGGGCCTTACGCTGGCAAGGCTGTTTTCGACATCGGCGGGAACGCCGGAGGTCGTGGGACAGTCGCCTCTGGCCGCACCGGGCTGGCCGGCCTTCTCGGGAGGGTAGACGGAGTCGAGCCAGAGCATGTTGGCGTAGTGGTCGTCCCAGATGGACATGACCAGCACCCACTTGCCGCTGAAGGCGGAGTTCATCTGGGTGAAGCCTCCAACCTCGGAGAAGCGGTCGCGGTCGCCAAAGGCCTTCATTTGGGCAGTGCAGAACTCGGGGGTTACGGCGTTGCCGGTGACGCCGCTGATGGCAGATTGAGGCATCTCGATCTTCTTGCCGTTCTGGACGAAGTACTGGGCAACCTTGTTGCTGGAGAACTGGGTGACGACGCTTGGGAATGTTTAGTATGTGAATGTCTCTCTTTCGTTTGATATGATTGATACTTACGTGAACTTCTGGGAGGTGTTGACGGTCTTGCCCTTGCCATAGAAGCTGGTGACGCCCATGCGGTACGGGTTGAAGTCGCAGCCGTTGGCATCGCAGTCGCCGGCGAAGCGGTCCTCGGAGTAGGTACCACCACAGCCACTCTTCTCGCAGACGTGGTACGCGTTGTTCTTGCACGCGTGGGGGGTGACAGCGAAGGAGTGGGCGTTGGACTCTGCGCGTGGTTAGCACCCTTCAGATTGTTCGGGTCGAGGAAGCATACCCCAGACGTCCATCTCGGCGCAGCAGCCGCCGTACGGACCGACACCAGCGTTGGCATCGTTGGAAGAGGGAACCCAGCCCTCGATGTTGGCCTTGCCGCCGACGAACTTGAGGTCGCGAGCGCACTGGGCGTCGCAGTAGCCAGTACCGTACTTGGCACCGGCCTTGTTGGTGGAGTACTTGGCCATGCCACCGTCCTCGTCCATCTGGACGAAGTAGAGGGCACCTAGGCATTGTGTCAGTACGTCTACGTCCATTTCGGTTGTGATAGTTCTCTTGACGTACCGTTCAGGCCGCACTCAAGCTGGGAAAGGTCGACGTCGAACGCCAGCTCGTTGCCGGTGAGGGTGAACATCTCGTACTTGGTGGCGCTGTTCATGAGATACAGACGCGAGCCGACGTTCTTGCCATAGGCGTGCTGCGTGACGAACTTGAGGCTGAGGGCGTTGCCGGAGGTGGTGGCGCCATAGGTTCCGGCGTAGTCGGCACCCTCGAGGGCGCACTTGGATGCGCAGTCGGTGGCGGTGCTGCACTTGTCGGTCCACTTGTTGCCGTCGTAGCAGTTGGCGCCCGAGCTGTCGTGAAGCCAGCGCCAGTTGGAGTCGATGACGACCTCACCGTTCTGGCTGGTGCAGCTGGAGCTGGTGCACTTCTGCCAGGTCAGCTTTGGGTGGGTTTCGGTCTGTTGGGTGCCGGCCTGCTGCGCGGAGACAGCGGTGATGGCCGCGAGGAGAACAGAGAGAGAACGCATCTTGTGATGTTGCGGAAGAATAGAGAGTGAATGGTTGAGGACGAGGTCAGCGAGAGATGTTCTTCATGTCGAGGACTCTTGATGGCCTCTTATATTCACCTCTGGTACGTGGTAGATCCTGGCACATTGTGAGCCAAGGAGGTCCAGACTCCGAAGGAAGATGATCTTCCCCAGTCACCGATGGCTCTCCTTCGTGGAAGTGAGGGTATCATGATACGGGAATCCGCAGTACTTCCACGGAGGGGTCCATCCGTCGGATAGAACGAGTTCAGATCCGACAAGATAGTGCCACGCAGAGTTGGCCCTGATCTCAAAAGGAAAGGCGCCAGGCACCAAGGGAACGAAACCCGGGACGTCTATCACGAGGATGGTAAGACATTCACCAATCCGGGATGGCAATTTAAGCATCATTTGATCCGGGCAACTGAGAGGTGCGGGGGAGGCAAATAGTGGCTACAGAGCAAAAGGTACGAGGTGGTATCGACTGACGATACGGGGTTGGGTGGGCGGAACTGAGAGCCGTATGAGGTGGTGTATATCCGATTATACTAAGAGGACTGACTAATATCGTTCATCTAGACATCATGAAACGAGGCATGCGTTCGGGCTCAACTCGAACTCCCAAATTGTCACTTGACACGATTCTTCTGGAATATGGAGAAGTTTTCAACGGCGACACGACGACTTGATCTTGCTAGGTCCTTCTGATCGGCGTGGAGATGGAGAGCCTCAGGGGCCAAGCTTTGCTAGTACTGGGGTTTTCAGTGCCAATAACGAACAAGCCTCTGTTGCCAAGTGTTTGGGCATGTGGATACTCTTCTCACAGCGTCGGTCAAATAAACTCAGCATCCTGTCGCCGAAAGCCCGTATTAGTTATGCTTGTGGAATACTCAAGCGCCAGGGGTATGGTTCCGGAAACCGCGGAGGGTATCAACAGAGAGCGGTTACGGATAGGTAGGTACACATACGTTGTTTGTGTGCCCCCTGACTAACACTTTGGGCCTTTGGATTTCACTAAAAGAGCTCATTATCCGTTGTCACACTGCCTATAAGGTAGGTTTATCGGAATTCAATCGTATACGTGGAGTCCTAGTTTCGTCGTTCGCAACGCCAACGTGGTTTTGGGGTCGAAGATATGTAAGGCGTCATCGAAGAAAGTCGTTCCTGCATGCTGGCATATGTCCAGTGCTCGCTTTGAGAAGCTCACGAAACGTCTTCTTCGCCTGTCTAACGACCTCGAGAATTCTAAGTTTGCCTTGTCTGGACACCGAAGGGGGTGAGGTTGTCATGTGGCTTCAGCCTTAATTAGGTGTGGTTACGGATGCTACGCTGATCCGGGGTAATTCCCCTAGGAAGCCGGCAAATTGATTTAGTCTCGGCTGACCACGAATGATTCCACCACACATGGACGGCACACTCCTCCTTCTGACAGAAGGTAAGATGAGGCGAACCACTCACGTCGACGGCGCAAAGGTGGGGTAACAGGGGGCGGCTGGAGGATATATGAACTCGATCCAACCTTGTTCTTGCCCATTGGTAAAACCGATATTGACTTGTACGAAGTGGCCCAACCGTGAGCTGAGAGAAGAGGACAGCCGGGTTGCGACTTGCCAATGTCGGACTGGTTCGTTGAGGGAATACCGTGGGAGGCCTTCTCTGGGAGCCCGGTTGCTACGTCGAGACGGTTTGGGAATGAGAAATCGGAGCGACAGGTGCCGCTTGTTTCACGAGAACATGGAGGAGACAGACGGGTAGAAGGAGAACATTCCAGAATCGAGATTTCGAATGTGGAAGTTTCGATTAGCTATGCCATCGAAGACGGCAGTGTCTTAGCCATCATTGAGCCTCAAATGACGGCATCTTGGCGGCTTTTGGGCAATCGATTCGAGTGCAGTAGTGGATAGTCTATCTAGCGGAGCAGCAGAACCTTGGGTGTGTTCGCTGGGACAGTCCATGGCCAGGTACATATTGAGGTAAACTGGCATTCAGCCAGATCAAAAGGGGAGGCAGGACGGCGATGAGGGCCGACAATATAATAGCCGAGTATCGTTGCTGCTAAGCGAGGGTCACCAAAGGTCATGAGACTTGCTGGGAAACGTCGGAATTGACCAGGGTAAAATCGCCCCAATCAGAAAAGCTGGTGCCTACATCACTTCTCATTCACGAAAGCCTTGAGGCGGGATGTTCTGAGACAATACTGGCTGACCCTGCCGGCGTTGTTTGTGACGGGCAGGCCGGCGGTAGCCCGGCAACCCGGGTCTGGCATCGGACTCACCTCAACAAGGCCGCTGCGGAGTCCAGCAGTTCGGCGTCGGATGTCAGCACTACCAGTAGACTTCCTCCAGCTCTTACACCCGTGCGGTCTCTAACGGCGCAAAGAGGAAAGGACGTGGGGCCGCGATTTCGGCCGAGGCCCCGGTTCACAGTGTTCAGTTCGAGGCACGCCGCAGAGATCTGATTGGCGCCCTCGGAAGACTGCAGCGATTATTCATCTGCAGGGGACCGACGCGCCTCACACACCGGGCGTCAAGTCTTACATCTCACGAACAATGTCCATTTCGGCGGGTTTTCGGGGGGTTAGTCTCGTCATCTTCATCGCGAACTACTGCACGCCTCGGTGCTAGTCTCTGGTCCGCACGGGTATCTCACGCGAGATCTCGTAAAGGGTCCCAGCGTCACATCGTATAAGATCGTCAGCTCGCATCGTGGATAGCTTGTTGGCACATAATTTGCCATAACAGGCCTTTGCGTCCCCTTAACCAGCCGCATTCTTGACAGTCACCATGTCCAAGGGTGTCATTCTTTTGACTGGCCTCAATGGCTTCATCGCCGCGCGAGCGGCGGAGGCCTTCTTACAAGCAGGCTACTCCATTCGCGGGACCGTACGAGCCAAAGCCTCGGCCAAGGCCGTCGTGGACGCGCTGTCCCAGTATGGCGCCGACAAGCTGGAAGTGGTTGAGGTACGCGACATCGCGGCGGCAGGTGCCTTTGACGAGGCAGTCAAGGGCGTCCATGGCATCGTGCATCTCGCGCAGCCAGCGACATTCGACATCCCTGACCCTGCGCCCATCATGGCGCTCGTCAAGGGGTCGACGATTGGTATTCTCGAGTCGGCGTCGAAGTCACCTTCCGTCAAGAGTGTGATCTTGTTGTCATCGGCTGGTGCCGTCGGCTCCAACAAAGAAGGCCCTTACACCTTCACGGAGAAGGACTGGAACGACGCCGCGGTCGAGGCATTCGAGCAGCTCGGAGCCAAGACCCCGGGCGCGTTCATCTACCTGGCCAGCAAAGTGATTGGCGAGAGAGAATTCTGGAAGTTCCGGGAGGAGAGGAAGCCCTCATTCACGATGACGGCTCTGAACCCTGTGTAAGTCCATGCCTCGCCGGTCTCCGGATGACCGCTGACAGCAACGACGTAGCTACGTGACCGGTCCGCCTCTCACTCCCCCGGAGACGCCTGAAAAGATTGTGGATTCCGCACGGTACGTCTGGCGCATCATGTCGGGCGCAGAGATCATTGATCCGCCGTACGGGTACGGTTGGTACGTGGATGTTCGCGACGTCGCCAAGTTGATTCTTTT
This sequence comes from Colletotrichum horii, assembly GCA_027406005.1. Classification (NCBI taxonomy): domain Eukaryota; kingdom Fungi; phylum Ascomycota; class Sordariomycetes; order Glomerellales; family Glomerellaceae; genus Colletotrichum; species Colletotrichum horii. The sequence goes on from JANVYB010000003.1 coordinate 7,911,178, forward strand.
TGCCGTGGAGAAGGCCGCTGAAGCGGACGGGGAGAGATACATCTCATCGACATGCTGGGGGCCTCCGCAGGCGGCAGCGGATATTCTTCGTCCAGCGTACCCCAAGCTCCCCATCAAGGAGGGCAAGCCGGGCGAGGGATATCTGCCGGGGTTCAAGGCACCGGGGCCGCTGGATTTTGACGGGTCCAAGGCGCTGAAGGCGGTCGGCCAGGGCTTCGTCCCGTACGACCAGTCGCTGCTGGACATGGCCAAGATGATTGAGCATTTGTTTGAGTGATGCAGTCGGGCAGTTAGTTGTAGAGGAAAGTGAAGAGAGGTGTTTCTATAAAGATCCGTAGATTTGCTTCCAATGCTTGAGGAAAGACCGGCCTGCTTCAGTGTTCCTTCCCTCACCGTGTGTCCTACCCATCCGGGTGTGCCAGGGTCAGAGTGGAGCCGATGGAAAGTTCTCCACCTTGGCTAGACCGAAAGAGGTCGGCAGAATTCCATCCGCGCTTAGTCATGACGGATCCCTCACCGCCTCCGCCCTCGCGTCGACCCGTCGCATCCCCTCGCCTTGCCCGCCCACAGTGAATGGACCTCTGCAGACAGCAAACCCGCCCTCCCGAGCCGGAGCTTCTCCGACAATCACCCATCCATCACCCACGGCACGCAGACCAGTCCGATAAGATCCAAGGGGGCCATCGCGGGTCTCTTTTCCTCGTCGTCATGTCCTCGACAAACGACCAGCCACAGTCACCGCCCTCGCCGTCGCAAATCGAAGCCCCCGCATCCCCGACTGCAGCTCAACAGGCACAAGCTCAAGCCCAAGCCCAGGCTCAGGCCACGGCTCATGCCTACGCCAGCAATGGCCTCCAGGTCCTTCAAGCAGCTTCCGACGCTGCTGCTGCCGCTGCTCTTCAAAATGTCCAACAACACCTGAGTTCTGCTGTCGCTGTTGCCGACGGCGAGCAGCAGGACCAGCAAGCCGTCGACCAGCAGCTGTCCATGACCTCGGGCCCAGATCACCATCAACAGGTGCAGCAGCAACAGCAGCAGCAGCAGCAACCTCAGACGCCGTCCCAACCACACCCTCCCCAGCTTCAACAGACACCCCAGACCGTCACGACCACCGCTCCAGGGCCCTCTCCCTCCCCCATCGCAGCCGATGCCTCCCTCGGTACCGTCCCCCAAGGCGCTGTTCCGGCCTTCCCTGGCTTCGCCCCGATGCCACCCTTGCCCGGCTCGATGCCTACCCTACCCCGCGATCCCACAGTCAACCCCAAGTTGACGCGCCTACGACGAGCATGTGACATGTGCTCCCAACGCAAGGTCAAGTGCGATGAGGCGGGCCCACCATGCAGGCCATGCCGGGAGTTGAACGTCGACTGCACTTTCAACCGCGAGCTGAAGCGACGTGGACCCCCAAACAAGCACGCCGAGGCCGCTCGAGCTGCTCGAAGGCAGCGCCTCGAGCCCGGCAACACCATTCCCGCATACGGCCCCGCGAACCCGACACCGTCTCCGCATAATGCCGCGCAAGCTCTGGTCTCGATAGCAGAAGGACCCGCCCGTCTCGACGCAGAAGCCATCGCCCCGATGCCTATACTCGAGCTGTTGGTCGACGACTTCTTCACCTACATCCACCCCCTGGCGCCATTTCCACACGAACCGACATTCCGACACTCCTTTGCGAATCGAGAAGACCGGACAAACCCAGAGTTCCTTGGCCTGCTGGCTTCCATGATTGGAGCTCTCGTGGCCTCGTTTCCTCGAAGCGCTAGACAGCACCTCAAGACACAACACAGCACGCACCTGTTCCCCCGAGCAATTGTCATGATTGAAAAGTGCCGCGACATTGCCCTAGATACCAGAGGCGCACGATGGGCCGTGAAGCAGCCAAAGACGTTGGATGATGCAGCCACCAGCTACTTCCTGGGCTTGGCTGCGGGGTACACCTTCGAGGTCAACCGCTTCCGCTACTTCACTTCGGAGTGCCTCGCCCTGATTCGAGAGCTTGGCTTCCACCGCCCGAAGCACCCCGGCGAGCTTCCTACGTTTGGCAACGACAATTGCTCTCCCGATCCGCTGCCATTCCACCACATCAAGGATCAGATTGGAAAGCGCATCTTCTGGTGTCTTTTGCTGGGTGTGAGGTGAGATAGAAACCGTCCGTTGCAGCCCATGATTCCAGTACTGACTGCCCCAGGTCCTTCTCGCAGCTTGGAGCATCTCATGCCGACCTAGTCATAGCCCCATCGACGCCTGGCTTGCCGTACCCAGCTCTGCCCGAGAATGTTGACGACCTGTACATCATGGCGAATGAGATTGTTTTCCCCTCAGAAGACACTATCACTCTTCTCACGGGTTATCGCTTCGCTATTGAGATCTATACGACCATGAACGCTATCGTGAGCGTGGAGCTTGTTTACGGAATGAACACACTTCCATGGGCTGATCAGAGGCCGATCCTGCGAGATGCCCTGGTGGCTGCCAAGGAAATCATCGACCGGCTGCCCACGGAGCTCCAGCTCAGCGCATCGCACGACCAATCTAGTGGCTTTGGTGCTCTTGACGATGCCGACCTTCAATACGTGCCTCCCGCATATCCAAACAGCCAGCCTCCAAATGACGTCCGGAATGTGATTAAGAACCAGCCGCAGCGTCGTCGTCAGCTCCAGTACGAGATCCAGAAGGCTAACATCTACATTTCTCAACTGGCAACGCGGTCATTTTATGTTGAGCTGTACTTCAACCTACGCGACGTACACCTGGCTGACCCAAACAAAGAAGGCCAAAACGGTGAATCTGCTGAAGAGAAGGCTGCAAAAGAAGCAGAGGACTCTGCAGTCTTTGAGCTCATGACTGCCGAGCGCGAGCTAATTGTGCAGAACCTCCTTCACGTCCTCGGTTCAATTTCGCAGCGCAACCTCGAGCCCAATGGTGGCTCTCTCATCAACAAAATCCGGCAGGTCGCCTCGACACTGCTGAACGATGCACCCGAGAGGAAGGGACCAGTTGCCATGAATTCTGAGGAGGCGCTTATGCGATTGATCGACGTCCTTCTAAAGCTGGAAGGGACAGGCCCCAGTGGCAGTAATATGGCTGGGGAGAACATGACGCCGCAGGATGAAGAAGAGGAAATGCGGAATTGGGCCCACCTCCGCGATTACCAGCAGCGATTTGCTGCTCATGGAGGGTTTGCCGGAAACCTTTGATTATCGAAGGAATTTCAAGTTAGGTACGGAGACAGGGTCATAACTGTTGGGCTCGCAGGACGGCGATGCGCCTGTATAAATAATATCGTGCGGCAGCTGTATGAAGTACCTGACAAGTCAGAAGATCAGGCTCGATGGATCCCTTGGAATTGGGCGAAGCCTAGTCACTTGTAGCAAGTATCATGTCATAATGTCCATGGCTCTCTGGCCGACCAACACCCTCATTGTGACTACCAAAAGGCCTCTAGTCATCGTTCTTTAAGCCGTCCGTCCTATCTCTCATATCTGAGAATACAACCCTTGCTCCAAAGCCTTAATCTGCAGCGCCAACAAGCGGGAGTACGAACGGCACAACGCAAGATTGCCACCCATGTACCAGAACCCAGGATGGCCACTGTTTCGCCAGATCTGTCTACGTTAGTGTCATGTCAATCTTGAGACATGGCGAGGACTCACCGAGTTGATCTCTCCCTGCTCGTCCAGGTCCCAGCACTCCTTAAGGCGATTGGCTACCTTATCCCCGAATACCTTGCGCGCAGTAGACTTCATCCCGTCGTATCCAGTCGCAAGAACAACAATATCGGCATCCAGAATCGTCCCATCCGCCAGAGTCAGTCCATTTGGGGTAAACTTCTCGATACCCTTTGGGCTATGGTGGACTTTGACTTTACCATCGACGATGAGTTCGCTGCAGCCCACATTGATATAGTACCCTCCGCCCCGCTCAATGTACTTGCGATAGATCCCGCTGCCATCAGGGCCGAAGTCGAGCTTGAAGCCAGCCTTGGTCAAACCATCCAGAATCTCGCGGTCCACTTCCGCAATCGCCTTGGTCCCGTGAACACTCAGGGCAAAGCCCACCGGCGTCGGAATGCTCTGGGCGACGATGTCCGCGTCTTCCGTTGGGGGTCCGCCTTCCTCGTACATGCCCTTGTGCATGACGAAGATGCCCTTGTTGGCGGTAATGACGTATGACCCCCCGCGCTGCACCATTGTCACACTTCCGGCGCCGTTCTCGTAAAAGTTTTGGCAAATGTCGTGGCTCGAGTTGCCGGACCCAACGACGAGGACCTTCTTGGAAGCGAGGTCGGAGACGGTAGAGGCGTCCTGGTGCTGGCTTCCGTGATATACCGTGCCCTTGAACTCGGACTGGTTCGGGAACGTCGGCGTAATGGGGTCGCCGGCCTGCCCTGTTGCGAGGACGATGTGGCGCGGGTGCAAAGTACGGGTGCTCCCGTCGCCGCGGCGAAGGATGACTGTCCAGGTCTTAGACTGGTCATCGTAGGATGATTCGGCGATTTCGGTAGAGGTCCAGACGTTAAGTTCCATCATTGTCGCGTAGGACTCGAGCCAGTCGGCTAGTTTGTCTTTGGGCATGAACATGGGCCAGTTGGAGGGGAAGGGGATGAAGGGTAGGTGACAGTATTGGATCGGATCGTGGGTCATGAGCGTCTGATAGGTGTTAGATGCCAGGCAGAGTTGATCTTGGAGATTATCTGGCTTACTCTGTATCGTTTGCGCCAACTGTCGCCCACACGTTCATTGCGGTCAATCATGAGGGTCGAGACCCCAAGGTGTCGAAGTCGGACGCCAATGTTAATCCCAGCATGGCCTATGCAAGTCGACATCAGTGACGGCTGAAACCCACGGTTTGCTCCAACGTCCACTCACCGGCACCGATGACTAGCACAGCAGGGTCTTCGTCAAGAAACTCCCTCTCCCTGTCCCGCCTCTCCTTCCAATTTCCGCCTTTGGGGTCAACCTTTCCAGTCGGCCTATTGAGCCCGGCTTTCTCCTCGACGTTCTTCAGCTCTTGAAGGGTGAAGTTGATCATGTACGCCTTCCAGACATTATCCTCCTCTTCGACCAGTCGCACGACTCCCTTCCCACGGCCGACATCGTTCTCAAAATCAAACATGCTGTCCACCCAGTGAACCCCCGGGGCGGCGGTTCTGAACGCCGGTGCAAAGGCGCCCATCTCGCGGGGCTCGATGTTCCGTAGACCTGTCTGTCGGAGGTTCTCCTGGAAGTACTCGCTTATCCTGTGAAGGCCCTGAATGGTGCGGAAGTCCCAGGAGAGGCTGAGGAAGTCACGGATCCAGGCATCGCTACGGAAAAGCGACGGGAACTCTGCGAGGTCGCCATTGTTCAGCAGCTGATTGAATTTGTCCACCCACCCTGCGATCACCTCCCGCGCGTACTCGGGCGTCTTGAAGAAGGGCTCCCGGAACGTGGGAAGCTTGATCGAGTGCTGTATTTTGGTCATTTCAGCGTACGACTTGATGTAGATCGCCAGGTATTCGTAATGTTGGAGTGAGGTTTGGAGAAGTTGGGGTCAGAAGCGGGGAGCCGTGGCCGGCGCCAGGGTCCAGACTTTAAACCAGGTTTGTACGACATCGGAGTTGCTGGTATTACTAGTGAGGGCCGAGTCAACTGAGGGGCTGATCTCAGCTGGAAGCCCACAGTACCTGTTGTTGCTTTTCATGGAACTGAGGCTTGACATCACAACGGCTACGGCGATGCTGGTTGGCCGATGTGGTCGCACATGGGTATGGTCGTGACGATGAGATATGCATGTCTGAGTTGGTGTGACCAATCATGCATGGCAGTGCTTTAGTTCATGGCGAGGCAAACTGCCCCTCCTCAACATTCTGGATCTTTCACAATCGTGCAAAGTGGGATTGGTCGCTCGGTGTGGAGGGCCCCGACTGGCTTCATGCAGGTTGGCGGGCAATGATGGGTCGTGAGGGGTTGGCTTCGGCGGCGTTGACCCGAGTGGGCTCAGCATCCACCCGAGGGAGTTGAAGCCCATAATTCCTCCTTGTATGAGAATGGTGATGCAAATTTGGTTCGTCCTACTAATGCTGGGTCTAATCCTTCACTCCCTCGATGAGATTCTTGATGCCCTCGCCATTTGCCGTCTTGTCCCAAGCCGCAGTGGCATTCTCGAAGGGCGTCACGCTCGATAGCAACGCCTTGGTGTTGATTCGCCTCTGTGCAATGAGAGAAAGGGCCGTCTCGTAGTCTCCAGAGCCATAGCGGAAGCATCCTCTGACTTTGAGCTCCTTCTCAGACAACGCGAGCATAGGAACCTCGGGCCTCGCCTTCCCCAGCCCCGCCTGAACATAACTGCCTCCGCGCTTCAGCAAGTAGATGCCCGTCTGAATCGAAGACTGCGCTCCAGAAGCCTCGATTACAGCATCCACTCCCTCATTCATGTCAAACTTGTTCAAGAGCTGAGAGGCAGTCTCCTCGCTATCCGTCTTGACATCAGCAAGGAACGTCTCGCACTCCACAAACGACCTCGCAAACTCGAGCTTTCTCTCGAGGATATCCACAAGCACAACCCTCTTCGCCCCAAACGCTTTCGCCACTGCGGCGCAAAGCAGCCCAATCGTTCCGGACCCGGTCACGACTACGTCCTGCCCGTACCTAATCTCCGCCAGGCGAGCAGAGTGGACAGCTACGGCAGTTGGCTCAACCAGCACCGCCTCCTGCAGACTCACCTCCTCGGGGACCTTGTAGACAAAGTCCTCCGGCACGACAAAGTACTTTGTCAGCGCGCCGTGGTTGTCCGGTGGGTCTGCGGCGAAGGCCATCCGCGGGCAGAGATTGTACACGCCGTCCTTGCAGTTCTTGCAGCGGCGGCAGGGGAAGCCCGGCTCGATAGCGACCTTGTCGCCTACTTTGACGGAGGTGACGCCGGGGCCGGCTGAGGAGACTATTCCGGATGCTTCGTGGCCCATCACGAGAGGGTTTGAGGTGCTGACTTTGCGCATGAAGCCGCCTTCTTGACAGAAGTGGACCTGAGAATGTGAGTGTTGAGGACGAGTAGGAAGGAAACGGGGGAACTACATCGCTGCCACAGACGCCCACGTATTTTATTTGCACAATTACATCGTGGTCGTTTTTGATCTTCGGTACTGGGCGATCTTCAAGCTTGGCTGAGCCAGGGCCGTAGAGGAACCACGATGGGTTTTGCATCCCTGATGTGCTCGACATGGTGCCGGGAATCGTTAGAAAAACGCAGTTTTGAAATGAACAATTGATGAACAATAGAATCGTGGATACTTTGAGTGTATCTGAGAGAATAAATGATATCAACAAACAATTAAGGTTGCTAATGCTAAGGCTTAGTTCAACTATGCAGTGAGAGGCTTTCTCCGCATCTGACATCACGGCTTTAGTACAACGAGACATCGGGCGACAGTCGTCCGAGCCCGGCCCCGCTGTCTCCAACGCCGGGAATCCACCGGGAAATCGGAGGCCGTTCTTTCACAGATCTCGCACTCCGACACGCTCCGAAAGATACCTATATATCTGTCGTTACGCACCCATAGCCCAATAAAAAGACGGTTGCACATCTCAGCCGTCGACGACTTCGGATGAATCTCTTACGGTCAAAGTAGTCTCAGAGGAAAATTTGGCGACTAGTCTTTGAATTTCATCAATTGACCTGTCCATACACAGTCAGCTATGCGGAGAGGTCAATATCACGGGGTTCTCACTCCCTCAGATACGTCCCGTTACCAGGGAAAAGTGTAGCCGCTTGCAAGTTAAATCTTCTAGACATCAAGATCAGCGAAAAGCCGACGGTGAACTACTTGGACGACGTACAGGGCATAAAGGGCATTGCGATCGTCATAGTCCTCAATGGGATCTGATTTGAGAACGAAAGAGTGATATGAGTCGAAGTATTCTTGTGTGAATCTGTTCCGCTTCGGCCGCCAATTTCCCAGTTCGTCTACAGGTTGTGGACATCAGCATTATGTCCAATGTGAGTAGTTGATGGAACTTACATTCATTGTGCGCCCAAAAACTGGCCGGGTCGTATACGAGACCCTTTCCAGTGTCCTCGTCGACGCTGGCATTGCCGTACCACAGATCTCCATGTACTAGCGAAGGATTCAGAGTTCGACCGGCGGTCTCCAGCGGACGCAACAGTCTCGGTATCACACACTCAAAAAGTTCAGGCAGAAGCTGTTCGAGTTCAGCACTAGGTCCGGCCCTATCCTCTCGCACTTTCAGTAAATGACGCAAGCTTCTGGAAAAGAAGCATTCCCAGTTGTTTGACCAAGAGTTGTCCTGAGGGATGTCGCCGTTGTACGTCACGCATTTGAACCCAAATTCGCTGCGGGGAGATCTGCTGGAATGCAACCGAGCCAACTCCTTGCAAAAGGTGTCGGGATCAGGGGGATGTCCACTCAAGTTGTGGAATTCGCAAATGTAGAAGTGCGAGTTGGTGTCACTTTCGTAGGTGCCGCAAGCAATCGGTGTGGGACAGAAGTCCGGAGCGCGGGAGTGTATGGCGGAGGTGGCGGCAAACTCGCCTTCAAGCGCTTCTTTTCCCTGTGCTCCATAAGAAACCTGTGGGCTCCATGATCAGCATGTGCTATCGTTGGAATTTCAACTAGAAGTGAAGACCTTCACAAAATATCGCTCTTCGCTCTTATCGCTGTGACGAATGGTTAGGCAGAATGTGGTTGCCCATTCTGATTGGGAAAGTTGTGTCATAGAAGTGACGCTGTCGACGTCGTTCAAAGCTAGAACCGCAATCTCAGGCTAAGCTCAGTACCAAATCGGAACACTCACTGACCACTTAAGATCCGTGGATTCAACAGAATAAACTTTCTCGGGCAGAGTGTTGGCTTCGAGATACGTCATCCTTTCAGTTAGCTATGGTTCACTTTCTCCGCGTGTATTCCGTGTATGCTAAACGACCGAGTCCGAATATTGGATGTGTTTTATACGTAACAACCAAAAGCATCCTATCTTTTGGCGGTGAGCAGTGACGACCAGCTTCTTTATCTCTTGAACGCAGGTTTGGTCTGTTGGTGATGTACCTTACCGGGATTAATCCAGGGATATTTGCGAGACGGCGGTTAATGCTTCATAAAGGTTGGTCCGTTGGCTTCTATTCTCAGGGATATTTCCTTACTCTTGTATGTTCCTTCCCCTCTACTTACTAAGCACACAGCCCGACGGCTTATTGAATACCTCCGAATTACCCCGCGCATCTAATCGTTTGAGTTTCGATCACTTTTGCACCATCAAATGACACCCCTCAGGGTCTTAAAGCTCCCAAACAAACGATTACAACCATGTCTCTTCCTCAGATCTTCACTTTGAAAAATGGTCGAAAGGTCCCCGCAGTTGGCTTTGGAACTTTTCAGGGCACCGAGGGCAACTCCAAAGTCAAGGATGCGGTAAAGCTTGCCTTGAGCCTTGGGTATAGGCACATTGACGGTGCCAGTGCATACGGCAACGAGAAAGACATCGGCGAAGCCATCAGAGAAAGTGGAATCCCGAGAGAAGAGATCTTTGTGACGTCTAAGCTGTAAGCAAAATATGCTGAGCATGCTGTTTCCTCGGTCCCACGATAAGATTATAACATAATGCCTCGTTAGCGCGCAAACCTGGCATGAGCCTGCCGACGTTGAGCGAGCTCTTGAAACCTCTCTGCGTGACCTTCAACTAGATTACGGTAGGACTCCTTTCTACAGAAGCTGGTAATCGAACTTATGCTTAAAAACGTAGTTGACCTCTATCTAATGCATTGTATGTAATGAAAACGCCTCCTTATCGTTATGGTGCATGGCTAACAGATCATAGTTCCTCATGCCTACAAAGCCGGCGAAAACAATAGTACGATCAGGCACCCGAGTGGCAATGGAAAGGTAGGTGTTTAAATCTGCATTGGGCTACGGTAGCTCGTTGTTGACCCTTAAGATAGCCTGTTATTGACTACGACCTCTCTCGACGGTATCCGGAAACGTGGCAGGCGATGGAAAAGCTCGTGGACTCGGGCAAGGCTCGATCTATCGGTGAGTCATACAAATGCTCATGAATATTTGTGGAGGACCGAAAGCTGATATCAAAAAGGGCTTTCCAACTTCAACGTTCTCAAGACGAAGCGAATATTTGAAGTCGCCAGAATTGTTCCAGCAGTTAACCAGGTTGAGCTTCACCCGTATGTTGCAATATTCCTCTGGTCTCTCGTCATCTTCCATCTTCTTACGGCGGACAGTTACTTGCCACAACATGAGCTTCTTGATTTCTCGTCGAAGCATGGAATTCTGCTCATGGCTCACCAACCTCTCGGCGGTCGACCAGTGGCGCAGGTTCGGGGCCATCCGGAGGAGCCATTTCCGACCGAGAACCCAAAGGTAGGCATACGGGTAGCCTCGGAGTTTCTCGGCAAGATATGTTGCCCTAACATGCTGCAGATAATTGAAGTCTCCAACCAGTGCGGGATGTCTCCAGCCCAGGTAGGTTAACATTGCTACAGCTGGAAGTATAACATCTGACCAGTCATCAGGTCTGTCTCTCTTGGGCTGTCCAGAGAGGAACTGCTATAGTACCAAAATCTGTCAGTGAGGCCCACATGACGCAGAATCTGGGACTGCAACAGCTTCCGAAAGACCTTTTCAACGTTGTTGACGAGTTGTCTTCTGAACGGGGTCCGCTGCGATTCCTAGACCCCGGTCGCCACTTGGGCTTCGACATATTTGATAAAGAAAACGATCAGCCGGTGATGAGCTCTGCACCGTGGGATTAGATGCATTGCATGGAAGTTTTGATGCATTGTTTTCTTTCCGGAAGATCATTGTGACCGCCATGCCTGCCGGATTCTGATTAACGAGCATGGTTTGTTTTGGTACGGTAATGGGCTTGTGATGCCCAAGCCACAGCGTGGGCACTCGGTCTTCTAGAAGTCCACGAACAAAGCCTCATTGGAAAAGCGGAATTCTTCTGTGGGGTCTTGCATGGGCAACCATGCGGGTAATTCTATGCAACTTGAGATCGTTCTTGCTCTGTTCCGGCGGCGGTCTTCAGTCGCTGGTCTGGCAGGTATGCTCTCTATTACTTCAGTCAAGACAATGAACCGAGTGTTCTGGTACGGAGAATGAAGATGTACAGCTCATTGACAGCGGCATTTCTCCTTTTCACTGTAGCCTCTCTATGAAATGAAGTTGATGGCTTGTCAGTCAAAGAGAGCCAAAAGTTCTCTGACTGTTTGTCAATTCTCCAGCAGATGGTTCGTGGCAGCAAAGTCAATTGCCCCGACGATAACACCGCCATCCTGGTTGCGCGAGGCGCTAGCTGGCCAACTCCACGCCAGGAGCCAATGGCTCACAGTGGCTGCTTACCTGGCTGCCCAATCGAGCAACATGGTGCGCCCCCTGTCGCTCTGCCATCCCATCCCACGCGCGGATTTTGGGTTCTTAACGGTGGAAGGCACCTTTGCTGCGCCTCTTGTTCGCGTTGTCAAGTTGGAACTTCAGATGAAGGATTCAGGGGTACTTGGAACTCACATGGAATACCTCCTCCTCAAGTGACCCCAACCCAAACAACAAACCCTCGAAAACGATGGAGAAATACCTACGTGTCCATCCAACATAGACTTCATCCGAGAAAGCCGGTAAAGCCACTGAGCTAAGACGGGCCCTGGCGCAAATCCGGGCTGGTTCCATGGCGATGTTACCCCCAAAACCACCCACGTTCAGGGCACCCCGGCAGCCCCAATGCAAGGTTAAATGAGGGGAACTTGGCCGCCACAAGCAACGGCTCGGGGCGCCTGACTTGATTGCTGGAATGCTTGACAGAAGGAAATCGCATTGAGAGCCGGTTGCTTGGGGTTGATTGCGCCGCTTCCTTATCTTGGAGTGCCATTTCCAGGCAGAAAGAGAGCACTCAGGGAATTAGTCGGGCTGTCTGCTCCATGGACCATGGCTGAGCTCAGCGACGCTGGCTCGGCATCTTAGCTTGATGTGGTGCCCCTGATTAGCATCGATAGTGTGACGTTCAGTCGTTTTCTTCCCCTTCTCCGCTGTTTCGGCCTCGTAAATCGATGGAATAGCTCCTGACGACCTTCATTTCTTGCGACGACATTTGTCATCTGTCGCGTCCGCTCATTTGTTTGTTTCTCAGGCTCCAGCTCGGTCTGCAGCTTTCTCATGCGACTCTCGGCCTTCGTTGCGTTTCCTTGGCCGCGAGAAACCCCATTGCGACCGTAACCCCAAGAACTGACCGCCCATTCGTGCGTGATTCGAAATACGATCGAGCTGCACCTACCCGAAAGCTGCCCGTCCAAGCCAGCCCACGCCATGATCTCCCTCCAGAACCAGTTCCGCCGCTCGCAGGACGACATGGCCGAGATGGATCCCGAGACAAACCAGCTCCTACCCGCGCGGAAGCGGCAGCAACATCGAGTCCGCGTCCAGGGCCGATTGGCCGTCGTCCGCAGCGTTTCCACCGTGAATCTGCGGCCCGCGGCGTCGGTGCTGCCATCCCCGGTCGCCGCGGGCGGGACGACACCCACAACCCCAAGATTCGAGTCAGGCGTGGCAGGGAGCACTGTGCCGCCTGTCAATGTGAGGAGGAGGAGAAGCTTGGATGACGCGAGCAGCGACACCGAGGAGGAGCACGATGTGAAGGAGACTGCGGTGAGGGATCGCCAACTCAGGGGCTACGGGATCGGTGGCGCTGGAAACATCAGTGGGTTCAACTCTGACTCTGTGCGACAATTTAAACACGATGCTGACATGGAGTGTCTCGTTGCAGGACGGCCGACCGAAGTCTACGGCGCGACAAAATCCACCTCGTCACTATCGAAGCTTTCTACATTCTACTCCTCTGGGCCATCTGAAGGCTCCGACAAGAAGTCGTGGAGTTTGCGGGAGATTTTTGGACGCTCAGGGGACCGAAAAGGAAAAGGGGTCGCAGCGCAATGATACCTTACATAGGTATGGAGTAATCAACATCGCGCATTTGTTGATCGGCGGATCGCCAACTGCAGCATCGGCATAACGGACATTCGGGACGGCTTGGGATTGTTCAACAATCAGGCGTTTTGGGGAATTGTATTGATCAGCGGCGGACGAAGAAGGAAAAAAACGGTCGGCGCGCCTTCGCAGCTCGGCAAAGACGCGTATGAATTCCATGCAGCAGCACAAGACATTGCCAAGCTCGTTCTACGACATCTGCACTCCAGATTGATAAGCATCAAAATCGCATCGTCCGTTGTGTCTCAGAGTGCATCATCCCGTGCCGCGCGGGACTTGGTGACATTTGTGACAAGCCAGCAAGCCCGCGCGGGGCCCGGCGCAATTGTCGTCACTCGAAGCCCTGTTCTCCCGCATCGTGACCCCGCTGCCGCTCGGTGCTTCAACATGGGTCTCTGGCGACGATCCGGACTGCTTCAGGTTAAAGACATTTTTCTTCTTCGGCAGGCAATCCCACAGCAGCATGTGCTTGCGCTCAGCGATCTGAGCATGAGCAGTACCTGGCAAACCACCGGTGAGTTGCGGCTCTTTTGTGCTTCGGACAGTCGGCGTGTCACTTCGCCGTGTTCCAGACGGAAAGTCCCCGATGTCTAGGTTATCGTCTAGATTCAACATCATCTCACATTTCTACTCGCCAAGGCATGTCCACCTGGCCGTGTCAGCTTACATGCATGCAAGGACGTCTCCGGCTGTGATAATTCCACTCTGCGAGCCAATCGATCTGTACACATGCAGGTTCTGCCACGACGCGCGCTCTCGCGAATTTCTGCACTTGTACGAGTAACCGTACGTGGACAAATGTGCGACCAGGGAGGAAGCGCGCGGGATGTCTTTGATTCGAAGCTTGTCTAGACGCAGCCTGCAAATCAGCACATCAATGCGTATGTGGTGGCCCTCGAAATCAGGAGGAAGACGTCTCTTGGTGGCATGTCCCAAGAGGTCAAGGCTGCCTCAATGTCCCGTCGGTATCTATCCCGACATATCGGTAATGCCGATCTTTTCCCTGATTCTCGCTGGCTACGTTGCAACCGAGCAGATCATCTGTTGGACGGAACGCGAATGCCGTGAGGCTAAGGAAATCTTGCTGCCTTACATCATTGACGCGGTTGAGACTACTAGCCCAATTCGCAACCGCACTAGGTAAAGCAATCCGCCCATCTCACAATCGCGCTTATGGCTGAGGCTAAACCTGCAAGGACCCTGATCCTGCGGGCCGTTTTCCCACGCCAATGCCATCATCAAACGCAGAGGCATCGATGTTTGGCAGAAGGCCTTGAGGCCCCAAACCTACCACCGCGTCTCTCGCCCGTACATGATTAGATCTCTGAGGCCGAGCTTCGACGAATGGTATCACGGGAGGACGAGAGTGTGAGTTATCTGACAACCTCATCGGGCTTTGGAGGGCTGTCAGGCCCAAGAAAGACCATAAGCGATTGGACCTTTTCGTCTGCTTTGTGCCTTTTTGGGAATTTCCATTCACCAAGCTTGTAACTATCCGCCAGACTAAAATCTGTCGTCAGACTTCACCGACAACGCAACCATACACAACCATGCGGCCTTTGACGCGTGTGGCTCCCCGGCTTAGCGGATGACATCTGGTCGAGTAGCGGGACGTTTGTTCTTCGCGTTGTCGCTTTGAGGCTCCACATCTACAGGTCACTCATATGTCCAACCACTTATATACACCGTCGCAGCCCTCCTCGAACGATATCTTGAAGCCCCGGTTTTCACCCCTCATCAGCATCAAGATACCCCTTCCAATCTTTACAATTGAACAATCTCAATCTACAACAGCGAGGAAACAGGCCGAGCACCATGACGATATCCGGAGACTCACTGGTCGAGGCAGTCCAGGCCGTAGCCATTGACGGCGTCGGTGATGGCAACAAGAAGCGCCCCTACCTCCTGTTCGCCGCGGCTCCTGCTACCGGCCACACCTATCCCCTTCTTCAGATCGCCGCAGAGATGATCCAGAGGGGCTTTGAGGCCACTTTCATCGCCGGCGAAGAATTCAAGCCTCAGCTCAAGCGAATGGGTGCCGAGCACATTCCCATACCGCCCATGATTACCGAGGAGTTCACTGAAGTCCGGAACTAGGTTCCCGTCGGTATCCCTCGTCTCATCTTCGATCTCAACGAGGTCTTCATCAAGCCTATTCCCGACCTGTTCAGAACCATCATGAACACGCTTGAGAAGATCCGCGAGAAACATCCGTCTCAACAAGTCATCATCGTCCATGAGACCTTCTACATGGGTCTGGCCCCGATGATGTACGGCGCACCCCTCCCGAAGGGCTTCACGACGAGGCCACCGGTAGTCGACATCAACATCGTGCCAATCGTCGTGACAAGCCAAGACACGGCCCCGTTCGGCCCTGGCCTCCCTCCCGACTCGACCTACTCTGGCCGCGCTCGAAACAAGCTTCTCAACGAGATGTTCTTCAGCCCCTTTGGTCCCTTTGGCCAGCCAGCTCAGGAGTACACCAAAGTGCTCAAGTCCCTGGGAGCAACCAAGGAACTGTCCCCCTCGCTATTCGAGACATGGCAGACAAGCTTTGACGTTACGCTGCAGATGTGCTCACCGAGTCTCGAATACCCTCGTTCAGACCACCCAGAGGTGATCAAGTTCGCCGGCTGCCTGCCTCCCAAGCCCATCGACCCCAACTACAAGTATCCCGAGTGGTGGGGCGACATCACAGCCGGCAACAAGAAGATCGTTGGCGTGGCTCAAGGTACCGTCGCCACGGACTACACCGACCTCATCATCCCCACGATTCAGGGGCTGGCGAATCGCGACGATATCATCGTCGTCGCCATTCTCGGCGTCAAGGGCGCTACCCTCCCGGAGGAACTGCAGATCCCCGCCAACACAAGGGTCGCCGACTTCCTTTCCTACGATGCCCTGCTGCAGTATGCCGACGTATGGGTCTTGAACGCCGGGTACGGTGGATTCTTGCACGGCATTGTCAACGGCGTGCCGATGGTGCTTGGCGGCGATACCGAGGACAAGCCCGAGATTTCGATGCGTGGCGAGTGGACTGGTGTGGCGCATAACCTCAAGACTGGCAAGCCGACGGCCCAGCAGGTTGCAGAAGGTGTTGAGGATGTGCTGGCGAACGACAAGTACAAGAAGAGGGTGATGGAGATCAAGAAAGAGAACGAGGAGATGAAGTCGCTCGATGTTATCGAGAAGCACATTTGGGAGTATGCGGACTCTGTGTAGACGGCGGGAAAAGTCAAACACGCTGGGTGATGAGACATGAACAATACCAATATTTGTTTAAAGCAATTCCATTCGATTGAAATACACTGGGTGATATCTGAGATAAAAGTTGTGAAATGGCTTGGCATCTGGTAATGTCTTGAGGAGGTAAATTAGCAGTGTTCTTCTTCATGCGAGAGCCTTCAGTGGCATGATGAGCACTCATTTGCGTTTGCGTTGCCTGAAACCCCTGTCAGTGCGCGATTTATCGCCCCTCAAACGGGCTTTTTTTCGACGTCAATTGACCTCTTTTTCGATAATTGCGCAGCGCGCAGCGTATGCGCCTGAATAAAAAAGATACCTCTGAAATCAGCAAAATTAAGGCTATCAATTGGTATACTTTTTATTTAGATATACTGTGTTTTCAAAAAAGTCATTTTTTCGTTACAAATAGGTTGAAAACGACAAAAAACTCTATTTTCAATCATAATGCGTTTTTTTTTGAGGATGAATGCAAAAAAATTAACTTTTTGAAACAGCAATACGCCTGATAAAAAAGTATACCGATCAATAGCCCTGATTTCGCTGATTTCAGAGGTATCTTTTTTATTCAGGCGCATGCGCTGCGTGCTGCGTAATTGATGGTGTTTTCTGCTGAAAACGCCCCCTTTTTAGGCCTTTTTGGCCACTGCGATGAAAAAAGGCCGTTTTGGCCCCCAACTGCGACAGGGGTTTCGGGTAAAGCAAACGCAAATGAGTGAGGTCCTCGGCCAGCTTCAGGGGGCTTTTGCGTCAGTCCTTCAGGGGGTTTCGTTGCCAAATGGCATGGATTGATGTGTCACTGTGAACGTACTTTAGCAGTACTCATCGCCTACACGTAGCTTACTACCCTGGTACGGTTCCTTCAGGATCTGTCACAGTGATTCCTTTCTTCCCGAGGTATCCTAGAACCTGTCATCTCATATCGGGGTCACCTTTAGCATCCATCGGGCTTGCCCGCCGCCTTTGTTATGCGAGTCAAGGCCGCCGACTTTAGCGTACATACTCCTCACAGTCCACTACAGTCCGTTGCGTTGACGGCGTCCACCCCCGACTTTGACCCAGAAGGAAAATTTTCCGCTAGCCCAAAAACCCCCTAAATCACCCTAAACTTCACACCTTAATAACTCTATGCGTACGTAATGCGTATAGATAAAAAAGATATCGTTATAATCATTTAATTGAGGGCTATTGATTAATATATTTTTATTTTCACGCACTATGTATATATAGAGTTATTAAGGTATGAAGTTTAGGGTAATTTAAGGGGTTTTTAGGCTAGTAGATACTAAACATAACGCTAAAAAGAAAAAACGAAACCCCTAGTGCGTTACATTAAACTGTCTGCTTAAAAAACCCCTCAATGTGAGAGGATAGGGCTATAGGCCAAGCCAGGGAAGGCAATGAGGGCAGTAACATAGGGGTCAATTGGTGATAACTAGCCAAGTTAGCCCTTCTGGCCACTTTGGCGCTGCGCGCCCCTTTTGAGGGTGCAGCTGACTAATCGGTTAAACCTCGGCGGAGGCCCGGCGGGGCCTGGCGAGGGCTCGGCGCCGGCGCCCGGCGCTATAATCCTAATTGCTCACAATTGCCCCCCCTCCAGAGGGCTTGGTCTCCAAGTCCATTAATCCAAATAAAAAACTCCTGCCCGCGCGGGGATTCAAACCCTCTGCGGCGCCTCTGATTGGTCCTTTTGCTTCTGAGGCTTTAGGTCTTTCACCTATGCATACTCGGCTTCGCCAGAGGCCCCCTAGGCACCTAGCGGTCTGTTGTCTTCTGCGCGGCTTTGGGTCTTTCACCTATGCGCTGGCGGGCTGGCTTCTGAGGCTTCAGGTCTTGCACCTACGCACTCTCGGCTTTGGGCTTTCAGGTCTTTCACCTAGTTACTTCGGCTTCTGCCCGGCTTTGGGCTTTTCCCTGTGGCTGGTGGGCTTTGCCTACTGATCCCTGAGGACTTGGCGGCAGGGTTAATAATGGTACTCCTTGTCTGTTGTATTAAGGCTGTTATCCTGTTCCAGGCTTTCTGGACGTACTGTTATGGCGTTCATGCGGGCTACGCCTGGCGAGGCCTCAGCTTTATACCAATAAGTCTCTGTAGGGTGGCCCTTTTTATGGCATACTTCGCACCACTTATTGGCCCAGCAATCAGCCTCGCAGTGGTTGGTTTTGCTGCACTTTGGGCACGCGCCGCTCGGCGCGCTGGAAGCGCTGCGATCAAAACGTACCCTCTTTGGGGCTGGCTTGGCGGCCTCTCGCGCCTGTGGCGCTGAGGGCTTGCCGGCTATATTGCGGTAGCTATACCGCTCTGGGTGTATATCCTATAGCTGCTTTGCGGCGGTGGCTACGGCCTGTGGCTGCTATATATCAAACTTCTGGCGTTTGAGGTGCTGTTGTAAACGCGGCAAAAGCCGAAAAAAGAATATATAGGCGTAGGCCTGAGACTCCTCAAAGTCTGTGCTGAGAGCCTAGTGTACTGCTGACCACTTAGCGAAGAACTGGAGAGGCTGCTGGCTGGGTTCTTGCTGAAGACCGTTGAGGAGGCCGTATAACTGGCGCTCTTGGAGCCTGGCGTCAATGTGTTCTTGGCGAACGAACGCTGAAAAGTCGGCCCACGTAGGACTGTTGGGCTGGGTTGCTATAAGGCTAGCCTGATGGTTATGCTATTGCGTTTGTAGCGTAGGCATTACTTTGGTGAGTGCCCACTGGATCTTCTGGGCCTTGGGGGCATTAGGACAGAGGGTATTGCCATCTTCTATTGCGGTTAGCTAATCGCGGGTTTGGGCTGGCGTACCGTCTTCGGCGAGGACCCTGCAGGCGTATGCTGGCGGACGTTTATACTTGCGGGCCTGAGCTGTGGAGGTCTCAGAGGCTGGCGTAGGGCGCTCGGAGAGGGCCCTGACAAGCGCGTCGTTCTGGTCGGCCTGGCGCTGAACGGTTGCAATAAGCTTGGCGATTAGGGCTGCGTTGGTGGCTGTGGCTGGAGGGGTTCCGGACCTGGAGGCTGCTTCTGAAGCAAAATTTTCGCTTAATTCGTCGGGCGTGGAGGCGCTGGCGACGCCTCGGCGAGGTCTCGTACTGCTGCTTATTCTGGAGCTGGCTTCCTGTTAATTGGGTAGAACTTGGCTAATTGTGAGAGGATAGGGCTATAGGCTAAGCTAGGGAAGGCAATGAGGGCAGTAACGTAGGGGTTAATTGGTGATAACTAGCTAAGTTAGCCCTTTTGGCCACTTTGGCGCTGCGCGCCCCTTTTGAGGGTGCGGCTGACTAATCGGTTAAACCTCGGCGGAGGCCCGGCGGGGCCCGGCGAGGGCTCGGCGCCGGCGCCCGGCGCTATAATCCTAATTGCTCACACTCAAAATCAGCCTTAACTTCACACCTTAATAACTCTATATGTACGTAATATATATAAATAAAAAAGATATTATTATAACTACCTAATTAAGAGCTATTGATTAATATCTTTTTTATTTATATGCATTACGTATGCATAGAGTTATTAAGGTGTGAAGTTTGGGGTAATTTAGTGGTTTTTCAGCAAAAAGCCTCTTGTTTTGCCTTTTTCAGGCTACAAAGTCGGGGGCGGACGTTGTCAACGCAACGGACTGTAAGACTAAGCATTTAGGTCTTCTAGGCGGCCTCAAGCCTTTCCGAACAGCCGCATTAATGAAGAAATGTTTCTCGCCAAGTTGCCAACCAAGCACCACGTCACATCCTTTTCAAGTGAGCTTCATGTGGCAGGTCGCAGAATAAGATTCGAGTTGTTGAACAAATGAAGGTGGTATTGATATTATGATTACATGATTAACAGTCTTGTGTCTGTAAAAGTAACGTCTTGCTTATTCGGCGCAAGAGAAGCCAGCATAATTCCGAACATAAAAACAAGGAGAGTAGTAGGTGCTTTTGCTCCCCTGCAAACAATTTCATTTCCCCCAACACCGTTGAACATAAGAAAAAAAATGGATAGAGAGAGGTAGTCAAGCCAACTTATTTGGTGACAACTTTGACGGTGGCGACGCCGAATAAACTGAGGTTCAGGCAAGAAACGATGCCCTGTCCGCCTAAGCTGACGTTGAAGCAGTTCGGGTCGACTCTGTTCGCCAGCAAGCCGAGACTCGTGACACAGCTGAGGAGATCGGTGACTGATACCGCCGCGTTCACGTTGCTGGCAAGGCCGCTCGCTTGGGCTCCCACGCCGAGGTTGATACAGGTCTGGGGCAAGCTGGTGATACAGCTAGCTTGGATCTTTTGCAAGAAACACTGGCCGTATTGCTGCTGTGTACTGAGCAGATTGGTGACGGTCGTGGCCAGGTTGCCGACCAGACAGCCAACTGTGCCCAAGGGATCTGCAAGAGTCGTGCTGAGAACGCCTGGGATGGAGTTTACCACCAGAGCCGCCTGACAGAGGTTGACTTGTGCATTGAGGCCGTTCGTCAAGTTGAACGACGCATCCAGAAGTGCTCCACAAGCCGTGGGGACTTGTGGGCAAGCTGTCCCTGACGGGCAGAGCACCGCCGTGTTTGCTCTGGAGCTGTTGATGGGTAGGCCGGTGCCTTGTTCGATACAGTTGAGGACCGCCAGACCGGAAGTGGCCGCATTCTGCGTGATGCAAGTTGCCAGGTTGACGGTGCTGCCGAAAAGCCCAGAGTATCCGAAGATTCCCAAGTTGGCAATGCAGACGTTGGCTTGCGCCGTAATAGCGGCGACACCCGTGGCAGCCTCGATCTGAGTACACGAAATCGGCAAACTTGTGACACAGCCAATAGCATTGGCAAGAGCAGTTCTAATACAATCGCTGTATGAGCCGGCAATCCTGATACTGGCTGAGGCACAGGCTGCGACCTGAGGGATGGCAACATAGTTACCCAACGCGGCGTAACATGCGTTAAGCTGCGACGTGGTAACAAGGGAGACGAGAAGGCTGTTTAAGTTGGAACACTCTGTCGGAATCGGGACTGCATTAACTTGTGCTTGGGTGATGCAGCGCCCAGTAGGGCTTGCGGCGGGCGTAGGAATACATCCCGACGGCGAAGACGTCTCTGTGACGACACGCGTGGCCGTTGGAATACGAGTCTGCGCGAACACGGTGATGAGACTGCCGGTGCCGCTGACGGTGGAGTAGCGAGTTCCCGTGAAGGAACCGCCAACTCCAGTCGGGATGGTTATGTAAACGGTCGAGATGGGAACGGCCGTGGCCGCAATGACAGTTCTAGTAAGTCCAGTGCCCGATTGGGTAATGAGGGAAGTGCCAGTGAAAGCGGCTCCAGTAACTCCAGAAGGAACAGTGACGTATGTCGTGGATGGTGCGATTGCTGTCTGGGCGAGAACGGTCCTGATGAGACCGGTGCCATCCTGGGTAATGTAGGAGGTGCCGGTGAAGGTAGCTCCAACAACACCCGTAGGAACTGTGACATATGTTGTCGTTGGCAAGGCGGTTTCTGCGATGACTGTCCTGACAAGGCCTGTTCCGGACTGAGTGACCAACGAGGTGCCGGTGAAAGTAGCGCCAGGCACTCCAGAGGGAATGGTCACGTAGGAAGTTTGAGCCAAGGCAGTCTGAGCGAGAACAGTGACGATTGTTCCGCTGCCAGTAAGGGTGAGGTATGAAGTTCCAGCGAAGACACCTTGTACACCGGTGAGGACGGTGGTGGTGGCCGTGGTAGGCAGAGCTGTCTGTGCCTGAACCGTGATCAGAGTGGCTCCCGCGGCGGCTGACTGAGTGACCAGCGAAGTGCCTTGGAAGGTTCCAGGAACACCAGTTGGTACGGTCACGTAGCTCGTGGTCGGGATAGCCGTCTCCGCGAGGACGGTGATAACGGTAGCTCCCGCAACAGCAGATTGAGTAATGTACGACGTGCCGGCAAAGTTGCCTGCAACACCAGTCGGGATGGTGGTGAAGCGGGTTGTCGGCAGAGCTGTCTGCGCGAGAACGGTGATGAGGGTAGCGCCAGCAGGTGCAGACTGCGTGACTAGAGACGTGCCTTGGAACGTGCCTGTCACACCGGTAGGGATAGTGATGTATCCCGTCGTCGGAATGGCTGTCTGTGCAAGCACCGTGATGAGCGTTGCTCCCGCAGCAGCAGATTGAGTCACCAACGATGTGCCAGCAAAGTTGCCAGTGACACCAGTGGGAATGGTGACATAGCCTGTTGTAGGAATAGCAGTCTGAGCCAGCACCGTAATCAACGTGGCGCCTGCGGCAGCGGACTGAGTGACCAAGGAGGTGCCCGCGAAGTTGCCAGTGACGCCAGTTGGGATTGTAATGTAACCTGTCGTAGGAATGGCAGTTTGAGCCAACACTGTGATGAGCGTTGCTCCTGCGGCGGCAGACTGCGTGATCAAAGATGTGCCCTGGAAGTTGCCAGGTATTCCCGTGGGAATCGTCACGTATCCCGTCGTGGGAATGGCGGTTTGAGCCAAGACAGTAATCAACGTGGCACCTGCGGCAGCCGACTGCGTGATCAAAGACGTACCCTGGAAGTTACCAGGGATGCCAGTAGGAATGGTAACATATCCGGTGGTCGGAATGGCTGTTTGGGCCAAGACGGTAATGAGCGTGGCGCCAGCAGCGGCAGACTGAGTGATGAGCGAAGTTCCAGCAAAGTTGCCGGGCACGCCGGTGGGAATCGTCACGTAACCAGTCGTTGGGATCGCGGTTTGAGCAATAACAGTTCGGATGAGACCAGTGCCAGACAGAGTGATCAAAGAAGTGCCCTGGAAGTTACCAGCAACTCCTGAAGCAATCGTCGTGTACGAGGTCGTCGGCAAGGCCGTCTCCGCGATGACGGTTCTAATGAGACCAGTACCGTCCAAGGTGATGAGTGAGGTGCCTTGGAAGTTTCCAGGTACGCCCGAAGGAATCGTGATGTAGGATGTGGTTTGCAGCGCGGTTTGCAGAACCACAGTACCGAGGGCTTGGCCGGCGGTCGTGGGAAGGGTAACGGTTGACGTGCCTGCAAAGTTGCCGATGACTCCGCTAAAGACTGTCGTGAACGAAATCGGAGGAATGGCGGTCTCCAAGAAAACGGTGACGAGGCTCTGGCCAGGTCCAGTTGTGGGAACCGTAGACGTCTGAGTGCCGGCGAAAGTGCCGAGGATACCTGTGATGATTGTCGTGTAAGAGACAATGACCTGGGCAGGGATGGCGGTCTCCAAGACGACAGTTCGGACGTTGGTGCCCGTGCCATCGAGAGTAAGAGTCCTTGTGCCGGTGAAGTCGCTCGTGATTCCACTAGTAACTGTGGTGTATGAGAGCGGCAAGGCGGTTTGAAGAAGGACCGTACCAAGCAGACTTCCGACCGGTGGAATGGTGATTGCCTGGGTTCCGATGAAGGTTCCAGGAATTCCTGTGAGAACGGTCGTGTACGGGATGGCAGTCTGGAGCAGAACGGTTCCGAGGGTTCCCGTGGCCGAAAGCGTAACCGTCTGGGTTCCGGGGAACACAGTTCCGGCAAGGCCAGTGACTATCGTGGTGTACGATGTCGGAATCGGCAGAGCGGTCTGTATGAGCACAGTTGCAATGGATCCAGATCCTACGAGTGTAGAAGTCTGAGGTCCAGCAAAGGTGGCTCCGGGAATGCCTGTGAAGACGGTTGTGTACGACGTCGGAACAGGAACCGAGGACTGAACCAAGACAGTTGCCAGGGTGCCGGTGGCAGACAGAGTAACCGTCTGCGTTCCTGGGAAAGTGGCTCCAGGGACACCCGTGAAAATCGTGGTGTACGATGTAGGTAAGGGAAGGGCCGTCTCGAGGAGTACCGTGGCCAGGGTCCCGGATCCGATCGTCGTTGTCTGAGTGCCGAGGAAAGTAGCACCCAGGATGCCCGTTGTCTGTGTGACGTATGATGTCGGCAGAGGGAGGGCAGTTTGGAGTAAGACAGTTCCGAGAGTGCCAGAAACCGGCAGAGTTGTAGTCCTGGTTCCAACAAACGTACCAGGGGCACCAGTGAGGAGTGTGGTGTACGAGGTAGGGAAGGGGAGGGCCGTTTGAAGCACCACAGTGGCAACAGTGTCAGATCCTGGGATTGTTGATACCTGAGTACCGGTGAAGGTGCCCGGAATGCCTGTGGTAACGGTGACGTATGACGTTGGGATGGGCAACGCCGTTTGCAATAGAACCGTACCAAGAGTGCCGCTGACAGGGAGCGAAGTAGTGAAAGTGCCAATGAAGGTGCCCAGGACACCAGTGACGATGGTGGTGTATGAGGTCGGGAACGGAATAGCAGTCTGCTGGACCACGGTTGCGATGGTATCGGTACCAGCTATCGTGGAGATCTGAGTACCAGTAAACGTGCCGAAGACGCCCGTGAGAATCGTTGTGTACGATGTGGGAATTGGCAAGGCAGTCTCCAGAAGAACGGTGCCCAGAGTGCCGCTGACGGGTAGCGTAGTAACGCGAGTGCCAACGAAAGTTCCAGGAGTTCCGGTCAGAATCGTCGTGTACGAAGTGGGAATCGGGAGTGCGGTCTCGAGGAGAACTGTGCCCAGCGTGCCTGAGACTGGCAAAGTCGTCACCCTGGTACCAATAAAAGTACCAGGAGCGCCAGTCAAGATTGTCGTGTAGGAAGTTGGAATAGGCAAAGCAGTCTCAAGCAAGACGGTGCCGATGTTTCCAGTAACGGGCAAAGTCGTCGTCTGCGTACCCGTAAATGTCCCAATCACACCAGTGACGAGAGTGACGTATGATGTAGACAAAGGTGGAATAGCTGTTTCCTCGAATACCGTACCCAGGGTTCCGCTGACCGGGCCCGTGGAAGTACGAGTGCCCACAAACGTGTCAGTGACACCGCGAGTAATCGTGGTGTAACCAGTAACAATAGGCGGGATGGCGGTCTGGAGCAAAATGGTGCCCAAAGTGCCAGTGAGCGGCAAGGTGATGGTCTGGGTGCCGACGAACGTGCCGACGGTGCCAGTCGGGATCGTGGTGTACGAAGTGACTGGCGGCAGAGGCAGCGCCGTCTGGATGAGTACGGTACCGACCGTTCCTGAGCCTGCCAAGGTAGTTGTCTGAGCGCCGATAAATGTGCCCGGGATTCCGGTGATGAGCGTTGTGTACGACGTCGGCACTGGAAGAGCTGTCTCCAAGAGTACAGTTCCGAGGGTGCCGGTAACTGGAAGAGTTGTTGCTCGTGTGCCGGCAAAGGTGCCGATGACGCCGGTGAGGACCGTGGTATAAGACGTGACTGCGTTGGGGATGGCAGTCTCAGCCAAAACCGTACCAATTGTCCCCGTCACCGGGAGGGTGGTGAGCTGGGTTCCGATGAAGGTAGCACCAGGTACTCCGGTGGGAATCGTGACATACGAAATGTCAGCCGGGAGCGCGGTTTGAGCCAAGACAGTACCAATGGCACCAGTGAGAGGCAGGGTAGAGAACTGGGTGCCGACGAAGCTTGCGCCGGGCACGCCAGTTGGAACGGTGATGTATGAAATCACCGCGGGCAGTGCACTCTCAATCACAACGGTGCCAATAGTGCCAGTAACTGGAAGCGTGGTGGTAAGAGGACCAACGAAGGTAGCTCCCGGAATTCCGCTGAAGATGGTGGTGAACGAGGTCGTCGGAAGGGCAGGGAGCGCGGTTTGGGCCAATACCGTGCCGATCGTTCCAGTAGCAGGCAAGGTCGAGAACTGCGTACCGATAAACGTAGCTCCGGGAATACCAGTGAAGATGGTGGTGAGCGACGTTGTCGGGCTGGCAGGGAGAGCAGTCTCTGCGAGAACGGTGCCAATGGAACCGGTGACAGGCAAAGTGCTGAACTGGGTGCCGATGAACGTGGCTCCTGGGATTCCAGTGAAGATCGTCGTGAACGACGTTGCGGGCGCGTCGGGAATGGCTGTCTCGAGGAGTACAGTTCCGAGAGTTCCAATGACGGGCAAAGTGCTCGTCCTGGTGCCGGGGAACGTGGCGCCAGGGATGCCTGTGAGGATCGTGGTGAACGCAGTTGTGCCGGCGCTGGGGATAGCAGTCTGAAGCACGACAGTGACCAAGCCAGGATTGGTGCCCGCGGCAGGAAGGGTCGTTGTTTGAGTCCCATCGAAAGTACCGAAGACACCCGTGATGATCGTGACGTAAGACGTGTTGATGACCGTGACAGACGGCAGAGCCGATGAAGTAGCCTGAGGTACAGCAGTCTCAAGAACAACCGTAATCAGACCGTCGGTTCCAAGAGCTGGCAAAGTGCGAGTCTGCGTTCCGACGAATGTGCCAGGGACGCCGCTGAAGATAGTCGTGAACGAAGCCAATGGAACGGCTGTCTCCAGGAGAATCGTTCCCACGTTGCCAGTGCCAGCGATAGGCAGTGTTCGAGTGCTTGTTCCAATAAAAGTGCCCGGAATGCCCGTGATCTGGGTCACGTAAGACACCACAGGAACGGCAGTCTGGAGCAGAACCGTGGCCAAGTTGCCAGTGCCAACGACAGGTAGAGTAGTCGTCTGGGTTCCGATGAAGGATCCAGGAATACCCGTAACCAGCGTGGTGTACTGAAGGCTGACAGTTGGGCTTGCAGTCGGGATAGCCGTCTGAAGGACGACCGTGCCAAGTCCGTCGATACCAGTACCAGGAAGAGTGAGCGTCGAAGTTCCCACGAACGTGCCAGGGACGCCGGAGAAAATAGTGGTGTAAGACTGAGCCAATGCCGTAGGCAAAGCAGTCTCCAAAACGACTGTACCAAGACCGTCTGCACCGGTTCCAGAAAGGGTGCGAGTCTGGGTTCCAAGGAATGTTCCTGGGATGCCTGAGAAGACCGTCGTGTACGAAGCGGCCAGCGCGGTAGGCAGGGCTGTCTGAAGAACGACAGTACCGAGACCGTTTGTGCCGGTACCCGGAAGGGTGAGCGTTGAAGTGCCGACAAAGGTGCCCGGAACGCCAGAGAAGATGGTCGTGTAGGACTGAGCGAGTGCCGTTGGCAACGCTGTCTCCAATACAACCGTTCCGAGGCCATCTGCGCCAGTACCAGACAGAGTACGGGTTTGAGTTCCAAGGAACGTACCCGGGATACCGGAGAAGATGGTTGTGAACGATTGAACAGGGACCGAGGGAATGGCGGTCTGTAAGACAACGGTACCCAATCCATCAGTTCCAGGAGCCAGAGTGAGAGGCTGTGTGCCAATGAACGTTCCAGGAATGCCAGAGAATATGGTCGTGTAGGAGATCGGGCTTGTAATTGGCAGCGCGGTTTCCAAGAGAACAGTGCCGAGGCCATCAACTCCGATGCCAGACAAGGTTCGAGTCTGGGTGCCTGTAAAGGTCGCCGGGATTCCAGTGACGATTGTGACGTACGAAACCACATTCGAGGTGATTGCAGGAATCGCGGTCTCCAAGAAGACGGTACCGGTTCGCTGGGTTCCAGTAGGCTGAGCCGTCGAAGCGCGGGTTCCAGGGAATGTGCCCAGGACGCCAGTAATGACGGTGACGTACGTAACATCGATACTTTGAGCGGTAGGCAGAGCAGTCTGGATCAAGACTGTGCCAACATTGCCGCTGATGATCGGGAGCGTGGTCGTCTGGGTTCCGATGAAGGTACCCGGGACGCCAGTAAGCAGCGTCGTGTATTCAATCGGGCCGGCGGTGGGAATGGCGGTCTCCAAAAGAACCGTTCCGATCGTGGCGCCAGAAATCAAGGGCAAAGTGTTGGTTTGAGTTCCAGCAAACGTTCCCGGAACACCAGTAAGAATCGTGGTATACTGCAGTCCGGGAGGAGTTGAGGTTGCAATCGGCAAAGCAGTTTGCAAGAGAACAGTACCGAGACCATCAGGACCTGCAGGCAAGGTGGTTGCCAGAGTACCAATGAACGTTCCCGGTACACCAGTCAGAATGGTCGTGTACGAAGTACCAGGAGCACTTGTAGGTGTAGGGAGAGCGGTTTGGAAGATGACTGTGGCGATGCCATCGCTTCCCACGGGCAGGGTGGTTGCCAAGGTGCCGATGAATGTACCTGGCAAGCCTGAGAAGATCGTAGTGTATGAAACTCCTGGAGATGAGACTGTGGGCGTGGGAATGGCAGTCTGGAAGATGACAGTTGCGATACCATCCGTACCGGCGGGGAGCGTCGTGGCCACCGTGCCCGCGAAGGTACCAGGCACACCCGAGAACAGAGTCGTGTAGGAAACAGGCGCGATAGTTGGCAAGGCAGTTTGAAGCAATACGGTAGCAATGCCGTCAGTGCCAGCAGGCAAAGTGGTCGCTTGAGTGCCGATGAAGGTACCCGGAATACCTGTAAACAGTGTCGTGTATGAGACTGGCGAAGCGGTAGGTAGAGCGGTTTGCAACAAGACAGTGGCGATGCCGTTCGTGCCCGCTGGCAATGTAGTAGCTTGGGTGCCAACGAAGGTTCCTGGGATGCCAGTGAGCACAGTCGTGTATGACACGGGAGAGACTGTTGGCAGGGCAGTTTGTAACAAAACAGTTGCAATGCCGTCGGTGCCGACAGGCAAAGTAGTGGCCTGGGTGCCGATGAACGTTCCCGGGAGTCCTGTGAGAATCGTGGTGAAGCGAATGCTCTCAGACGGGATTGCAGAAGCAATGATGACGGTTGCTACACCATCAGGTCCGGCGGGAAGTGTGGACGTTTGAGATCCAACGAATGTGCCAACGATGCCCGAGAAGATGGTCGTGTACGTGACAGTGACGCTCGGGGGCGCGGTTGGCAGGGCACTCTCAATAAGCACAGTCTCGATACCATCGGGGCCGACTGGCAACGTCGTAGTGCGGACCCCAGAGAAGGTTCCAGCAACAGCAGTGAAGATCGTGGTAATTGCGCCCGCGGTAGCCGTAGGCAGGGCGGTCTGAATGAGTACTGTCTCAATGCCGTCAAGACCGGCGGGAAGAGTGGTTGTCAGAGAACCCAAGAAGGTTCCTGGAATACCAGTAAAGATGGTAGTAACTGCCACTGGGCTTGCGGTAGGCAGGGCGGTCTGGATGAGCACCGTCTCGATACCATTTGAACCGACCGGAAGTGTTGTTGTGACGGGTCCAGCAAATGTGCCTGGAATTCCAGTAAACACGATGGTGAGACCAGTGGCGGTTGGAAGAGCACTCAAAGCAGTTTGTATGAGAACAGTCTCAATGCCGTCAGGACCAGCCGGAAGCGTGGTCGTGAGAGGACCCAGGAATGTGCCAGGAATGCCCGTGAAGATCGTCGTCAAACCAGTGGCTGTCGGGATAGCGCTCAGGGCAGTCTGAATGAGGACTGTCTCGATTCCATCGGGGCCAGCCGGCAAGGTGGTTGTCACTGGGCCGACAAAAGTGCCAGGGATACCAGTCAAGATCGTCGTCAGGCCAGTTGCGCTTGGGATAGCAGTCAACGCGGTCTGAATCAGAACAGTTTCGATACCATCTGGTCCGGCTGGTAAAGTGGTTGTCAGGGATCCTATGAATGTTCCCGGGATACCCGTAAATACCGTAGTGACTGCGGTCGGACTGGCGGTCGGGCTAGCTGTAGGGCTTCCCGTTGGAAGAGCTGTCTGGATGAGAACGGTCTCGATACCATCAATTCCAGGAGGAAGAGTGGTTGTCACAGAACCCAAGAAGGTGCCAGGAACACCCGTGAAAATTGTCGTGACAGCGGTCGCGCTCGGGACGACTCCTGATAACGCGGTCTGGATGAGAACGGTTTCGATACCATCAGGACCAGCGGGAAGTGTTGTCGTCAGAGAACCCAAGAATATTCCGGGAATACCGGTGAAAATGGTGGTGATAGCGGTTGCGGTTGGCGTAATGCTAGGCAGAGCAGTTTGGATCAAAACTGTTTCAATGCCGTCAGGGCCAGCCGGAAGCGTCGTTGTCAAGCTTCCCACGAAGGCTCCCGGAATACCGGTGAAGATCGTGGTAAGCCTAGTGACAGTTGGGACGACTCCGGAAAGGGCAGTCTGAATGAGTACCGTTTCGATACCATCAGGTCCAGCGGGCAGTGTCGTGGTGATAGGACCCACGAAGGTTCCCGGGATACCAGTGAAAATCGTAGTGAGGCCAGTGGCGGTAGGGGTGACACCAGGAAGAGCAGTCTGAACAAGGACTGTCTCGATGCCGTCGGGGCCAGCCGGAAGCGTCGTTGTCAAGCTTCCCACGAAGGCTCCCGGAATACCGGTGAAGACTGTGGTGAGGCCAGTAGCAGTGGGAGTGAGCGCAGGAAGAGCAGTCTGGATAAGGACTGTTTCCACGCCATCTGCGCCGACTGGGAGGGTGGTGGTCTGAGATCCCGCGAACGTTCCAGGGATTCCGGTGAAAATCGTCGTAACTGCACCAGGGGTTGCTGTCGGCGTCGCAGATACGCCCTCAGTAAAGGGGACGTACACAACGACCGTGTCAGGGAGAGTAAGATCTGCTTGGATGCTGACGCCAATGGTGGTGCTGAAGCGAATCCTGCCAGTGTAAAGAGAAGTGACCGTGACCTGGCTACGCGTGAGAGTCGGTGTCGTCAACGGCACCGTGGCAGAAGGTACAAGGCCGGAAGGCACAAGGACGATAACGGTGCCGGTTTCACCAGCCGCAGTAGGGAAGACAGTCGACAAGGCGGGAGCGGTGCCATCGTATGTCGATGTGATAGTGTCGAAGAAGACGCCAGGAGACTGGATAATCACGGTGCCTGGAAGGCCACTCGCCACAGGCGGGATCGTAAGAGTGGTTGGGATAGGACCAGCGGAGAAGATCGTCGTGTATGACAGTGCTGGATCGATTGGCAAACCCGAAGTTGCGGACGGAACCACCACCACAGTACCAGGAAGCCCACTTGACAGGGGCGGCAGAGTGAAGGTCGTGGGAATGGGACCGGCAGAAAAGACGGTTGTGTACGACAAGGCCGGGTCAATAGGCAGATCGGATGAAGTGGTAGGGACCACAACGACAGTTCCTGGAAGACCACTTGCGGCTGGAGGAAGAGTGTAAGTCGTCGGGATTGGACCGGCGGAGAAAACCGTTGTGAGTGAAAGGGCAGGGTCGATGGACAAATCGGATGAAGCTGTAGGAACAACAACGATGGTTCCAGGGAGGCCACTGGCTGCGGGAGGGATCGTGTAAGTCGTAGGAACAGGACCCGCCGAGATGACTGTTGTATATTGGAGGGCAGGGTCGATGAGCAAGTCTGAAGAAGACGCTGACGGCACAATGACAACTGTACCGAGAGAACCGCTGGCAGCTGGAGTGATTGTGAATGTCGTCGGAATAGGACCCGCGGAGAAGACGGTGGTGAATTGAAGGGCAGGGTCAACGACCAAGTCTGACGAGGTTGCTGATGGAACAACAACGACCGTACCAGGAAGGCCACTGACTGCCGGAGGAAGAGTATAGGTGGTGGGAACGGGACCAGCGGAGAATACGGTGGTATACTCAAGCGCCGGGTCGACGAGTAGGTCCGAAGAAGTCGTTGAGGGGACGACCACAACTGTGCCTGGCAACCCACTGGATGCTGGGGGAAGAGTGAAGGTCGTCGGGATGGGGCCAGCAGAAAACACTGTGGTGTACTCGAGAGCAGGATCGACAAGCAAGTCCGAAGAGGTTGCTGAAGGAACGATCACAACCGTGCCTGGCAGTCCGCTGACTGCGGGGGGGAGGGTGAAGGTTGTCGGGATAGGGCCAGCAGAGAAAACAGTAGTCAGTGAAAGTGCCGGATCAATGGAAATGTCCGAAGACGCCGTCGGGACCACGATAATAGTGCCAAGTTCTCCCGAGATGGCTGGCAAAATAGTCAGAGTCGTAGGGATGGGGCCAGCCGAGAAGACCGTGGTGAATGACAGAGCCGGGTCGACAGCCAGGTCTGAGGATGTCGTCGGGACAATCACGACAGTACCAGTTTCACCCAGAGAAGCGGGGAGGAGGGTGAAAGTCGTCGGCACAGGGCCAGCTGAGGTGACCGTGATAAAGGCACCAGGACTGGCACCCAAAGTGGGAGTCTCGACAACAACGGTGGCCAGATCACCAAGAACGGATGGCAGGATGGTTCTTGTAGCCAAAGCCGGGCCTCCCG
The DNA here is from genome assembly GCA_027406005.1 of Colletotrichum horii. Classification (NCBI taxonomy): domain Eukaryota; kingdom Fungi; phylum Ascomycota; class Sordariomycetes; order Glomerellales; family Glomerellaceae; genus Colletotrichum; species Colletotrichum horii. The sequence goes on from JANVYB010000003.1 coordinate 7,943,353, forward strand.
TGGTTATAGTGGTGTATGAAACCCCGGGAATGCTTGTGGCCGTGGCCTCGGAGACAATGACCGAAACCACTCCATCAGGACCGGTGACGATGTTGGTGGCAGGGAGGACTCCGGTACCTGGGATGGTGGTGAAGACGGTGGTAGCTGCGGTTGGCGTGATTGTAGGCTCGCCAGAGGTGACAGGGTCGAGGAAAATGACGGAGACGATGCCATCAGCGCCGGTAACCGTGGTGGTCGCCGGCAAGAGACCAGTGCCAGGTGCCGTAGTAAAGACGGTAGTCGGCGCGCCTGGTGCAGCCGTTGTCGGCGTCTGGAAGATGACTGAAACGATGCCATCTGCGCCCGTAACGGTCGTGGCCTCGGGAAGCAGACCGGTACCAGGAACGGTGGTAAAGATGGTCGTGGGAAGACCTCCTGAAGTGACTGTGGGTGTCTCGAAAATGACTGAGACCACTCCATCGGTTCCAGTAACTGTGAGTGTGGTTGGGAGAGCACCAGTTCCAGGGATCGTGGTAAAGACCGTGGGGAGCTCGCCCGAGGTCGTAGGAGTCTGGAAGATGACAGACACAACACCATCGGCGCCAGTGACCGTAGTTGCTGTTGGAAGCAATCCAGTCCCAGGTACCGTGGTAAAGACGGTACTGGGAATGGCGGTCGCCGAGACAGTGGGAGTTTCAAAAATGACAGACACGATTCCGTCTGCACCAGTAACGGTGGTGGCCGTCGGAAGAAGGCCAGTTCCGGGAACGGTCGTGAAGATCGTGCCTCCAGGAGAAACCACTGAAGTGGGAGTCTCAAAGATTACCGAAACAATTCCATCAATACCGGTGACTGTGGTGGCTGTGGGAAGGAGGCCAGTTCCGGGAACGGTCGTAAAGATGGTTGCTCCAGGCGAGAGGACCGATGTAGGAGTCTCGACAATCACAGAAACGATACCATCAGTACCGGTGACTGTGGTGGTAGTCGGAACGAGACCAGTACCAGGAGCAGTGGTGAAGATGGTGCCTCCAATTGAGCTGACTTCCGCAGTCGGCGTCTGGATGATAACAAGACCAACGTCATCAAGACCAGTAGGCAGGATCGTGGTGGTAGACGGAATGAGACCGGAGTATTCACTTGTGATGGTAGAGAAGGCTCCCGGAACATCGATGATGACTGTGGGAACACCAGTGCCGATTGGCGATACCGTGGTCGTTCCTGCAGAAGTTGCTCCAAAGCGCGTTGAGGTGATCTCAAAGAGTGCCTCTGGAACTTGAACGAGCACGGTGGTTGGGTCGCCAATGTTGATCGGGGTCTGGGTCTGGATCAAAGTGACTGAGCCTGCATAAGGAGTCGTGACGGTGGTGATCGCGCCAATCGTAGGAGTTGACAGAGCTGTGGGAGTCGAGAGAGCTGGGACCTGTACCATGACGGTCTGGATGCCGTCGAGACCGATGGGCATCGTCGACGTAAGCACAGATGACAGGCCTGGGATCGAGGTCGTGACCAAAAAGAGTCGCCGAGGGACCGCGACGAGCACCGTGACTGGGTCACTGAGACGAGAGGGCGACAAAGTCGTTGTGCTGAAAGCAGATCCAGTCATACTCGGGTCGAACGATGTGACCGTGACAGTTCCGCCTGAGCCGGTAAGTGAAGGCGTGGTGATTGTTGGCGCCGTGATGGGCCCTGCCACAGTCGGGATCTGGGCGAGAACAGTTCCAGGCAGGCCAGAAGCTGCGGGTGCAATAGTTTGCAACAAAGTGATGGAACCATCGTAGCCAGTTGTAACCGTGATGTACGAGATGATGTTCTCGGTAACCGAAGTCGGCAGAGTGGCCGCGGTGCTGGGTACTAGAACGACGGCAGTGGCGAGTCCGTCGACGCCGGTGACGGATCCAAGTTGGGTCTGGATGATTGAGCCGTCGTAACCACTTGTGACGGTGGTGTATGATAAGCCAGGGACACTAGTAGTAGCCGAAGGATCGATGGTAATCGAGGGAGTGGCGCCCGGCCCGAGGGAAGGCAAGCCAAGAGAGATCGAAATATCGATGCTGATTCTAGGAACTTGCACAAGAACCGTTGCGAGACCGTCAAGACCAAGGATTGAGCCAATGAGCGTCTGCAGGAACGAGCCACCGTAAGTCTCGGTGACAGTGGTGTACGAGATGCCGGGCACGCTAGTTCCTGAAGTTGCCGGTGCCACTGTGATAGATCCGGTAGGAACCTGCACAATGACGGTAGCAAGACCATCTGCACCCGTGACCGATCCGACAAGGGTTTGCAGTACCGAGCCGTCATAACCGCTGGTGATGGTGGTATAGTCAAGACTAGGCAGAGCAGTGATTGTGGGTGTCTGGACGACGACAGTGACAAGGCCATCAGGACCAGTAACCGAGTCGGTCTGGGTAGCGATAACTGAGCCTGGGTATCCAGTTGTGATCGTAATGAACAAAGCAGGGTCGCCAGACTCAGTAGCGCTTGCGCTATTGGACGGAAGAACTGTAAGTGTTCCAGTTGGCTGCAGAACGATAACAGTAGCGAGACCATCTGCGCCGGTGGTGATGCCAGTCTGCGTAAGCAGAAGAGAACCGTCATATCCACTGGTGAGAGTGGTGTACTGCGTCGCACCAGAGAGGACATCAGACGGCACCTGAACAACAACAGTACCCAGCTCAGAAATACCGGTGCCAGCCGGAGCGAGAGTGGTAGTCAAGGTGACTGAGCCGGGATAAGCGCTTGTGAGAGTCGTGTACAGAGCGGCAAGGGGATCCGTAGAAGTAGGAACCTGGACAATGACTGTCTGGACCGGAACGCCACCGACTGTACCAATGGGGAGGCTCGTCGTCTGGGTGAGAAGTCCGTCGTAACCGCTGGTGATAGTGGTGAACTGGATTCCGTCGGAAACTGTGGCAGTAGGGACCTGCACAACCACTGTCTGGATGGGAAGACCTCCGACAGTGGCAACAGGCAACGTGGTTGTCTGCGTAACTGAGCCATCGTAGCCACTTGTAAGAGTAGTGAGGAAAACACCAGGCAGAGCTGTCTGAGTCGGCACTTGAACAATGACAGACCGGATTGTCGATCCATCAATTGTAACCGCAGGCAATGTTGTTGTCAAGGTCACCGAACCGTCGTAACCGTTCGTCAAAGTGATGAGAAGATCATCAAGATCAATAGAGTCGGTCGGCACAATAGTAGGAACCTGCGCGATCACGGTTTGAATCATCGAACCATCAATGGTGGCAACGGGCAGAGTAGTGAGTTGAGTAATTGAGCCATCGTAGCCACTTGTGACGGTGGTAAGGAAGACCCCGGGGTCGACAGTAGCGCTGGGAACTTGTACAATGACTGTTCCGAGGTCTCCCGGATTTGCGGGTGCCAAGGTAGTGGTCTGAGGGACCAAACCAGTGTATCCGCTGGTGATGGTAGTATAGGAAGCAGCCAAAGGATCGGAAGTAGCGCTCGCGGGGATTTGAACGATGACAGTTCCAAGACCAGATGGGTCGGTAACGTCCGGTGGCAGGGTTGTGGTGAGCGGAATGGAGCCGTCGTACGTGCTGAAGATGGTTGTGAACGAAGCGGCAAGAAGATCCGTCGCGGAAGATGCCAAGTCACCAGGAACCTGTACAATGACTGTTCGGATACCACTTGGGTCCGCAATGTCAGGCAGGGCTGTAGACGTGAGAGTCACAGATCCAGCATATGTCGACGTCACGGTGGTGAAAAGATCGCCCAAAACGTCTGTCGACGTGGCTTGATCGCCAGGAACTTGCACAATAACGGTCCTGATGCCAGTGGGGTCTGCAATGTCCGGAAGAGCAGTTGATGTAAGGGTAACGGATCCAGCGTACGTGGATGTAATCGTGGTGAAGATGCTACCCAAAGCATCAGTGCTTGTTGCCGCTTGACCAGGAACCTGCACGATGACTGTTCTAATGCCAGTGGGGTCTGCTGGATCAGGGAGAGCCGTGGATGTGAGAGTGACCGAGCCATCGTAAGTGGAAGTAACTGTCGTAAACAGGTCACCCAATAGATCTGTGCTTGCTGCAGGATCTCCAGGGATTTGAACAATGACGGAGATAATTGGTGTGGGATCGGCAGGATTGGGCAGAGCTGTAGACGTAAGGGTAACCGAACCGGCATATGTCGATGTTACTGTCGTGAACAACTCACCCAGGCTGCCAGTGCTCAATGGAAGTTGAGTAGGCACCTGCACAATAACCGTGCCGAGACCGGCAGGGTCGGTCGGATCGGGTAGCAGAGTCGTGGTCAAGGTGACCGAGCCGTCGTAGCCGCTGGTGACAGTAGTAAAGGCATCGGCCAGCGCGCTGGGAACTTGGACAATGACAGTGCCGATTTCACCGAGACCAGTTCCTGTAGGCAAGGCCGTCGTGGTCTGAATGATGCTGCCATCGTATGTGGTAGTGATGGTAGTGAAGATGGCTGTGACGGACAGGACAGGGGTGCTGATGAGGGAAGCAGGCTGAAGGACGACAACAGTGCCGATATCACCAGGATTGGCCGGAGCAATCGTCGATGTGGCCACGACGGACCCATCATACGTGCTGATGATCGTTGTGAAATCAGCCGTTGGAGTGGCGATGGGCTCGTAGAAGATGATGGTGCCAACCGTGTCGGTGCCAGAAGGTGCCAAAGTGGAGATAAGAGGCTCCAAGCCACTGTAAGTGCTGGTGAGAGTGACATAGGACGAAACTCCAGGGATCGAGACGCTTGCGCTAGGTACGAGAACCACAACGGTTCCAATAGTGTCGGTTCCTACAGGTGTCAAGGTAGAAGTCGTGAGAGACGATCCATCGTATGTGCTGATGACCGTGGTGTACGATGGTAGGTCTGAGGTTGTACCAAGGAGATCCGGATCGAATATGACGACAATGCCGGGATCGCCAGTGACAGTTGGCAAGATTGTTGTAGTCGACGTAACGGATCCAACACCGGGGCTGGTGATGGTTGTGAATGCAAGGGGTTGAGTTGCCGTCGGCTCAAGAATGATAACCGTGCCATCGGTATCAGTTCCAGTAGGGAAGATGGTGGTGGCAGATGGTACCAGACCGGTGTATCCGCTGGTGATGGTGGCAAAGTTGAAGGTGGGAGTACTTCCGTCCGTGGCGGTGGGCACCAAAATGATGACTTGGCCAAGTGTCTCGGTGCCGGTAGGCAGGATGGTAGTCGCAGATGGCACAAGACCGGAGTAGCCGCTTGTGAGCGTGACGAACAGAGCCGGGTCAACACCAGCTCCTGATGAGGTTGGCTCGAGAATGATAATGGTACCTTCATTGTTGTCACCAGTCGGGAAAATCGTGGTGGCCGAGGGAAGAGCACCAGTGTAAGCGCTTGTGATGGTTGCGAACGAGATGCTTCTGGTGGGAGCAGAGGGGACGCCAGTAATGCCGGGAACGAAGATGACAGTGGCACCAGGCTCGCCAGAGGGACCCGAAGGGAGCGTGGAGGTGAAGGTAATTGAGCCATCGTACGTGCTCGTGAGCAAGTTTGGCAGGGCGTCGGTGATGCCCGGAACATAGACGACAGTAGACGGAGCCTCGCCATTCGGGCCGGCAGGGAATGTGCTGGTGAGAGTAATTGATCCGCCGTAAGTGGTGGTCAGGATATCACCAAGGGCTGCAGTGGCACTTGGAACCAAAACGATGACTGCAGAAGAACCAGGTGGCCCAAATGGAACGGTTGTTGTCAAGGTCACAGAGCCAGGGTACGTGCTTGTCAAGACGTCAAGTGCGGGAACAGTTGCGCTGGGGACAAGAATGACAGTCGCGCCAGGCTCACCATTGGGGCCGACGGGAAGCGTGGTTGTTGAGATGATCGATCCGTCGTAAGTGCTGGTAAGAAGTCCACCACCTGGGAGGCCAGTGGCAGTCGGCACGAGAACAAGGGTTTGCACAGGATCTCCCGAGGCATCCAAGATGGTTGAGGTCAACGTCACAGAACCATCGTAGCCGCTTGTCAACACCCCAGGATCCGGAAGAGCGGAAGTGCCCGGCACGAAAATTGCCGTTTGAATGGGGTTTCCAGATGGGTCCAAAATCGTCGAGGTCAATGTGATGGATCCATCGTAAGTGCTCGTGGGAAGACCAACGTTTGACAAGCTGGTAGCCCCTGGCACGAAGATAGCAGTCTGGATGGGGTTTCCAGAGGCATCCAAAATTGTTGACGTCAATGTGACGGAGCCATCGTACGTGCTGGTAGGAAGACCGTTGTTTACCAAGCTCGTGAGGCCTGGTACAAATACTGCAGTCTCGACGGGGTTTCCTGAAGCATCCAGAATGGTCGAGGTCAATGTGACGGAGCCATCATAAGTACTAGTTGGTAGACCGGTGGCCAGCAAGCTGGACACGCCGGGCACAAAAATAGCCGTCTGGATGGGATTTCCAGACGCATCTAGGATGGTTGAAGTCAGAGTGACAGAGCCATCATACGTGCTGGTGGGAAGATCCAGGCTGGGGAGTGCAGTCGATCCGGGAACAAAAATTGCCGTCAAGACGGGGTTGCCAGAAGGATCCAGGATAGTGGAGGTCAAAGTGACAGATCCGTCGTAGGTGCTAGTGGGAAGCACGTTAGGCAAGCCAGTGACTGTCGGGATGAAAACTGCGGTCTGGATCGGGTTGCCAGATGCATCCAATATAGTGGAAGTGAGAGTAACAGATCCATCATAGAAGCTTGTTGGGAGCACGTTGGGTAGGCCCGTGATCGTCGGAACAAATACGGCAGTCTGAATTGGGTTGCCTGAAGGGTCCAAGATGGTCGACGTCAAGGTCACAGATCCGTCGTAGAAGCTGGTCGGAAGAACGTTGGGCAATCCAGTGATAGACGGCACGAAGACCGCAGTTTCAACTGGGTTTCCAGACGCGTCGAGAATTGTAGAAGTCAGAGTCACCGAGCCATCGTAGAAGCTGGTTGGCAGAGCGCCTGGAAGGCCAGTGTTGCTTGGCACAAACACAGCAGTCAGGATCGGGTTTCCGGACGCGTCCAAAATAGTAGACGTCAACGTCACCGATCCATCGTAAAGGCTAGTCGGTAATGCACCAGGTGCACTAGGCAATCCGGTTATGCTTGGAACGAAGACAGCTGTTTGAATCGGATTACCCGACGCGTCAAGAATGGTCGATGTAAGCGTAATAGATCCATCGTAAAGACTCGTAGGCAGGACACCAGGGATGCCAGTGACGCTTGGCACGAACACGGCCGTTTGAACAGGATTTCCCGAAGCATCAAGAATGGTTGATGTAAGCGTAACGGACCCGTCATATAGACTTGTGGGCAAAACATCAGGTAGACCAGTGATGCTTGGAATAAACACAGCCGTTTCAACTGGATTACCCGAAGCATCGAGAATGGTCGATGTGACGGTGATCGACCCGTCATAAAGACTGGTTGGCAGGGCACTAGGAAGGCCAGTAGCGCTCGGAACACCGCTCGGCACGAAGATGGCGGTTTGGACAGGGTTGCCCGAAGCATCGAGAATAGTTGATGTGACCGTAATTGACCCGTCGTAAAGGCTTGTAGGCAAAGCAGCAGGAAGGCCGGTAATGCTTGGCACGAAGACTGCAGTTTGAACAGGGTTGCCGGAAGCGTCAAGGATCGTCGAAGTAACAGTAACAGACCCGTCATAGAGACTTGTCGGCAATTGAGGCAGACTGGTGATACTGGGAACGAAGACTGCGGTTTCAATAGGATTGCCTGAAGCATCGAGAATGGTCGATGTGACGGTGATGGACCCGTCGTATAGGCTTGTTGTCAGTTGAGGAATGCCAGTAACGCTGGGAACAAAGACGGCCGTCTCAACTGGGTTTCCAGAGGCATCCAAGATGGTTGATGTCAATGTGATCGAGCCATCGTAGAGGCTTGTTGGCAGTTGAGGAACACCCGTGATGCTTGGAACGAACACAGCGGTCTCGATGGGGTTTCCGGAAGAATCCAGAATTGTCGACGTCAAGGTCACAGATCCGTCATAGAAGCTTGTGGGCAACGCGGGCAAGGCAGTTGAGCCTGGGACGAAGATTGCAGTAAGAACAGGGTTGCCAGACGGGTCCAGGATTGTCGAGGTAACGGTGACAGAGCCGTCGTAAGTGCTTGTGAGTAAAGCAGACACACCAGTGGGCAAGCGGATGGAGCTCGGGACGAGAACCAAGGTCTCAACAGGATCACCTGCACTATTGAGAATCGTCGAGGTAATCTCAATTGAGCCATCGTAAGTGCTCGTAAGGATATTAGGGAGCGCTGGTGTGGCCGTGATGCCGGGAACAAGAACAATCGTGGCGCCGGGAAGACCGTCAGTTCCAACTGGTAGGGTCGTGGTCGAAGTGACTGATCCATCGTAGGTACTTGTGAAGAGACCACCAGCTGACACAACGGTTGTTGGGCGAGGAATGAAGATGATCGTTGCTCCAGGGTCGCCAGCAGTTCCGGCAGGCAGGATGGAAGTGAAAGTACTCTGTCCATCGTAAAGACTGGTGAAAACATTCGGAAGTGCCGGAGCACCCGTGATGCTGGGGACCAGGACAACGGTGGCACCAGGCAGACCATCGGTTCCCACCGGGAGTGTAGTTGTCGAGATGGCTGAACCTCCGTAAGTGCTTGTGAGCAGGCCGCCAGCCGGCAAAGTTGGATCGACACTGGGCACGAGAATGACTGTCTGATCTGGGAGGCCTGAAGCACCTGGAATGACAGAGGTAAGGGTGACAGAGCCGTCGTAGGTGCTGGTGATAAGACCACCCAGCGTAGGGGTCGCGCTGGGCACCAGGATGATCGTTTCGTCAGGCAAACCGGTGACTCCAGGGATGACAGAAGTGAGTGTGATAGAACCGTCGTAAGTGCTGGTAAGAAGGCCACCAGCTGGCAGACTTGGCACAGCACTAGGCACGAGGACGACCGTCTCATCAGGCAAGCCAGTGACACCAGGGATAACGGATGTGACAGTGATAGATCCATCATAAGTGCTTGTGAGAATGTTTGGCAGCGCCAGCGAATCGGTCAGATCAGGAACCAGCACAATGGTCTCATCTGGCGAGCCTGAGGTACCTGGGATGACGGATGTGAGGGTAACAGAACCGCCATAGGTACTGGTGAGGAGATTGGGCAGTGATGGAGCAGCGGTAATGCCAGGGACGAACACAATGGTGTCGTCCGGCAGGCCCGAAACACCCGGAACCGTGGACGTGAACGTGATGGAGCCGTCATAGGTGCTTGTGAAGAGATTGGGCAAAGCAGGCGCGCCGGTGACACTAGGGATGAGGACAAGGGTTTGGTCTGGCAAGCCGGAAACCCCTCGGATCGTCGTTGTAAGTGTGACCGATCCGTCGTACAGGCTCGTCGCCAATCCGCCGACGGCACTCGTGGGGAGGGCAGGGTCAGTGATTGAGGGCACCAGCACAACAGTCTGGTCAGGTAGGCCTGAGACTCCGGGGATAGTAGACGTAAGGGTAATCGACCCATCGTACAGGCTGGTGATCAGTCCGCCGATAGCACTTGTCGGGACTGCCGGGGCTGTAATCGAAGGCACTAAGACGACGGTTTGGTCTGGTAGACCAGACACTCCAGGAAGAGTGGTCGTAAGCGTAATCGACCCATCATACAAGCTTGTAACCAGTCCACCCAGAACACTAGAGGGAGCAGCAGGATCTGTGATGGATGGCACGAGAACAACTGTCTCGTCAGGCAAGCCAGAGCCGCCAGGGATGGTGGTGGTGAGTGTGACCGACCCATCGTAAAAGCTGGTAAGCACTGCTCCGAGGGCACTGGTGGGAACAGCAGGGGCCGTAATCGAAGGTACAAGCACAAGGGTCTCATCTGGGAAACCGGAAGCGCCCGGGATGGTAGTAGTCAGGGTGATTGAACCATCATAGAAACTCGTGACCAAACCTCCAGCAACACTAGTAGGGACGGCTGGAGACGTAAGAGACGGCAGGAAAACGATCGTTTCGTCTGGTAGGCCAGAGATACCAGGCAGGGTGGTGGTAAAGGTGACGGAACCATCATAGAGGCTCGTAATCAAGCCGCCGATTGCGCTTGAAGGAACAGCAGGGGCAGTGATACTAGGGAGGAAGACAATAGTCTCATCAGGAAGCCCAGAAACCCCGGGAATGGTTGAGGTGAAAGTGATTGAGCCGTCGTAGAGGCTCGTGACCAAGCCTCCCACACCAGTACCAATACTCGTGGGATCCACGGGGCTAGTAATACTGGGCAGGAAGACTATCGTGTCATCTGGTAGACCTGAGACGCCAGGAATGGTAGATGTAAAGGTAATCGAGCCATCGTAAAGACTTGTCACCAAGCCGCCAACACCTCCAGCCGCGCTGGTGGGATCCACGGGGCTAGTGACGCTCGGAAGGAACACGACTGTCTCATCAGGCAAGCCCGACACGCCAGGGATAGTAGATGTGAAGGTGATAGAGCCGTCGTAGAGACTCGTTAACAAGCCACCAGGCGTGACCGAGGGCACTGCCGGAGCCGTAACGCTAGGAACAAAAATGATCGTCGCTCCAGGCAGTCCAGAAACTTCGGGCAGAGTCGACGTGAAAGTAATGGAGCCGTCGTATGTGCTTGTGTACAAGCCCGCCTCGAGAGCGGTAGGCGCAGATGTGGGAAGACCACCCAAGTCAGAGCTGGGAAGAGCTCCAACACTTGGGATGTAGACAATGGTCTCATCAGGCAGACCGGATGCTCCCGGTATCGTAGACGTTAAGGTGACGGAACCATCATAGAAACTGGTGATTGGACCTGTGGGGGCTGCTGTTGGCAGGCCTGTGATGGTAGGGACGAAGACAATAGTCTCATCTGGCAGACCAGAGACCCCAGGGATCGTTGATGTCAGAGTGAGAGAACCATCGTAGAAGCTCGTCACCAAGCCCTGGCCTAAGGCCGTCGGAAGCGATGTAGGCAGACCTGGGGCACTTGGAATGAAAACGACGGTTTCGTCGGGCAGACCCGACACACCAGGAATCGTTGACGTGAAAGTGACGGACCCATCGTACAAGCTTGTAATGATTCCCGGAGCTGACGCGGTTGGTGCCGCAGGGGGGAGCCCCGGTGCGCTTGGGATGTAGACGATGGTTTCATCGGGCAGGCCAGAAACGCCAGGAAGGGTCGAGGTGAAAGTAATAGAACCATCGTACAAGCTGGTTACGAGCCCTTGGCCTAAAGCCGTAGGCGTCGCTGTGGGAACACCTGGAAGGCTAGGAACAAAGATGATTGTCGCTCCAGGCAATCCAATAGTGTATGGAGGAATCGTCAACGCGAACGTGATTGATCCATCGTAAGTGCTTGTGTATACTCCAGGGGCCAGAGTCGTGCCAGGTAGAGATGGCTCGGGCGTAACACCAGGAACAAGAACGAGGGTCTGGTCAGGCAATCCCGACACGCCGGGAATCGTGGTGGTAAGGGTAACCGAACCATCATAGAAGCTGGTGACGAGCGCAGGCAAGCCTCCGGCGCCGCCAGTAGCAGCTGGATCAGCCGTGATGCTTGGCACCAAGACAAGAGTCTGGTCAGGAAGACCAGACGCGCCAGGAATTGTGGTCGTGAGAGTGACCGAGCCGTCGTAAAGGCTGGTAGACAGTCCTGGGATACTCGCCGTTGGTGCAACACTCGGAATGAGGACGACAGTCTCCGGAAGACCGGAGACTCCAGGTATCGTGGTGGTCAATGTGACTGAGCCATCATAGAAACTAGTGATGAGAGCAGGCAATCCACTAGCTCCGTCGTCAGGGAGGCTGGCAGTCGGCGTGACACTCGGAATGAGGACAAGGGTCTCATCAGGAAGACCCGTCACTCCAGGGATGATAGTGGTGAGAGTGATAGAGCCATCGTAGAAACTGGTCACCAAGCCTGGAACTCCACCAGCTCCGCCACCCGGAAGGCTGACCGTGGGTGTGATACTTGGGACAAGAACCACGGTTTGGTCTGGGAGACCTGACACCCCAGGTAGCGTGGTCGTAAGAGTGATGGAGCCATCATAAAGACTAGTGATCAGATTAGGCAAGCCACTAGCACCATCATCCGGCAGAGTCGCAGTAGGCGTGATGCTGGGGATAAGAACCAGGGTCTCATCGGGGGCTCCAGAAACCCCGGGAATGGTAGTCGTGAGGGTGATGGAGCCATCGTAAAGACTGGTGATAAGTCCTGGCACACCAGTAGCACCAACACCCGGTAAGGTCGCCGTGGGAGTAATGCTGGGAACAAGGACAAGAGTCTGGTCTGGTAGACCTGATACTCCCGGAATAGTTGTCGTCAGGGTCACCGATCCATCGTAAAGGCTTGTAGAGAGTGCGGGAAGTCCAGCACCACCACCAGAACCACCGCTGGTGGCATCCGGGACGCTGACTGTGGGAGTCGCGCTCGGAATAAGCACAATGACGGTAGCCGGGTCGTTGATGTTGGCTGGGAGAACAGTCGTTGTCGCGGGGACCAAGCCGGTGTAAGTTGAAAGCACCGTTGTGAAGGCACCTGTGTCTGAAATCACGCTCGTCGGGATGTAGATAATGACAGTGCCCGGGTCGCCCGGGTTGGCGGGTGAAGCAATGGCAGTCGAGATGACAGATCCGGGGTAAGCAGAGGTGACCGTGGTCAAGGCAGGGCCAGGTGTGATTGTCGGCGAAGCCAAGACATCGCTTGGAATGTATACAATGACGGTTCCGGTGGGATCGGAGCCGGAAGGCAGCTGAGTCTCGATGGAGGTGATGGAACCTCCATAGGTAGACGTAATGGTCTCGAACAATGCTCCAGATGAGCCGGTCGCACCAGGAGATACAGCGCTGCTCGGAACGAGGACGACAAGAGTGCCTTGAGAGTTGGTTCCCGTCGGTACGATTGTTGAAGTTGAAAGAATGGAGCCTGCGTACGTGCTCGTAAGAGTCGCAAAGACTGGATCTCCTCCAGATGCATCAGGGCTTGCCGTAGAGCTTGGCACCAAGACCACGAGCGTACCCACGGCATCTGTGCCGCTAGGAGCGAGCGTGAATGTGGTGGGCACAGATCCTGAGTAAGTGCTTGTAAGAGTAGCAAATTCCACGCTCGGAGATGCGGCGGGAGTGACGGATGCGCCAACAGACGGGTCGGGAACGGACGTAGGAGCGGCAGTCGGTTCAGGAGTGTAAATAATGACCATGCCAATAACCTCGCTTGCGCTTGTCATGGGGCTGGTGGTCGTAGACAGGCCACTCGCAGTCCAGCCAATAGTTGTTGTGATGAATCTGGCAAATCGAGGAGCAAAGACAATGACATTGCCCACAGCCTGCGTGCCAGTAGGGAACGTTGTTTCCGTGGATGTGCCCGTTGAATCCCATAGCGTAGTCGTCGTGATGAAGCTGATTCCAGGGGTAGCAGTAACATCAGGGGCCGTGGGAGTAACTCCAGGTGCGGTAGCGGTATCGCCGCCGGCAGCCGTGGGAGTCTGGATAAGAACCAGGCCAACAGTCTCGGTTCCCGTGGGAAGGATTGTGGTGGTTTGAGTCCCTACTCCCGAGTACCCGGTGGACACCGTGATGTAGGAGATGGCAGGGTCGGCCGTCGGCGCAGGAGTAGATGTGGGGACCTGAATGATGACGGCGCCAACAGTGTCGGTTCCAGACGGCAGCAGCGTGGTCGTAGTAGGAACCAAGCCAGTGTATCCGACAGTAGTGGTGAAGAATGAAGCCGGAAGAGGTGTCTGGATGATGACGGTGCCTGGGTCTCCTGGGTTTGCCGGAGCAAGAGTCGTCGTCGCAATGCCAGAACCAAAGTACCCGCTTGAGACAGTGACGTACGAAGCAATCGGGTCCTGCACAATGACCGTCGCGATGCCATTGGGGTCCGTGGCAGCTGGGGGGATAGTGATGGTGGTCGGCACTGATCCCGTGAAGGGAAGAGTCTGCGTAGTGAACCCGGTGGCTGTGATGGTGTTGCTCTGTCCAGACGGTAAGGGGGTCTGGATCAAAACAGTTCCGATTGGGTTGCCGCTGCTGGGGAACAGGGTCAGGGTGTCAATCGTAGAGCCAGGGTATCCGATAGTCAAAGTAATGAAGAGAATTGGCTCCGCGGTGACTGTAGGAGATGGTGTGACACCAGCAGCGTTGCTGGGTGTGAGCACGACCAAGGTTGTCGGGTCTCCAACGTTTGAAGGAGTCAAGGTCAGAGTTGACGTGACAGATCCAGCGTAGCCGCTGCTCAAGAAGACGGGATCAATGGGACCGCCACCGGCACCGCTGCCTCCAGTCTGGCTGGCAGCAGCAGTTGGAGTCTGGATCAAGACGGTTCCAATAGACTGAGTGCCGGTTGGGAGGATGGTGACCGTTGTCGGTACAGAGCCAGTATATCCAGTGGTGGCTACAACAAATCCACTTGGGATGATCTGAGGCTCAACTGTAGGTGTCTGGATGAGGACAGTGCCGGGGTTGGTTCCCGACGGCTGAATAGTGACGGTGGTTGGGACAGATCCACTGTAGCCGGTCGTTGCGACCACGAAGCCGGTTGGGACTTGAGCAGGGTCGACGATGACTGTCGGGGTCTGGACAATGACAGAACCTGGGTTGGTTCCTGAGGGCTCGACGGTCACCGTCGTCGGCACAAGACCAGTGTAACCGGTCGTTGTGAGGACGAATCCTGAGGGAACCGAGGCTGGCAGAAGAGTTGGAGTCTGGACCACGACAGTGCCTGGGTTTGTACCAGAGGGCTGGATGGTGATGGTGGTCGGGACTACGCCGGTGTACCCAGTAGTGGTAAGGACGAATCCGGTTGGAACCAGCGTCGCGGGCTCAACGGTAGGTGTCTGGACCAAGACGGTTCCTGGGTTTGTACCAGAGGGCTGGATCGTGACAGTAGTTGGGACTGAACCGGTGTAGCCAGCAGTGGTGAGAACAAATCCAGTCGGAACCAAAGTTGCGGGGTCGACCGTAGGTGTTTGGACCAAGACGGTGCCGGGGTTGGTGCCCAACGGCTGGATCGTGATAGTCGTGGGAACCAAGCCAGTGTAGCCAGCGGTAGTGAGAACAAAACCAGTGGGAACAACCGGAGGCGACGTCGCAATAGCACCAGCAGTAGGGGTCTGAATCAAGACGGTGCCAACGGAAGCAGTGCCAGTAGGCAAGATCGTAGAGATGGCAGTCACGGATCCAGTATATCCAGTGAAGAAGGTGACAAACTCGGCCGGTTGGACGGAGGGAGATGCGAAAGGACCAGTTGTGGGAGTCTGGACGACAACAATACCAGCAGTCTGAGCACCAGTGGCCGAGAACGTGATGGTGGTCGGCACGGAACCAGAGAATCCAGCCGTGATGGTCGTGAGAGCTTGAGTAAGAGCAGGATCAGGGGTTACACCAACAGTAGGGTTACCACCTGCGCCGCCGCCGCCTCCCCCACCTTGAGTAGGTGTCTGGATAAGAACAGTTCCAACCGAGTTGGTGCCTGCAGGCAGAATAGTAGTCGTCAGAGGGACAGTTCCAGTGTAACCCGTGGCGAGGGTGACGAAGGACTGAGGCTGGTTAGGTCCCGGAGAGCCGGTAAGTGATACCGGGGTCTGGACAATGACGGAGCCGGGATTGGTTCCGCTTGGCAAAATCGTAGTCGTCGTCGGGGAAAGTAAGCCTGGTAGACCGACAGTCGAGGTGGCGATGATGTCGACGAGAGGGTCGCCCGGGTCCGACGCGGCCGGGTCTGCTGGCGTGGTGACCTGAACTCCACCTCCAGGGAAGATAGGGGTCTGAATAACCACGGTACCAACTGTGTTGGTCCCAGTAGGCTGGAGCGTAATTGTAGTTGGGACAGATCCGGTGAAGCCCTGGGTGATGCTCGTGAAGATCTGAGCCGGGACAGCCGGGGTGGATTGCAAAGGGTTGACGAAAGGAGTTTCAACAACCACGATACCAGAGCCACCCGAAGAGGGCTGCACGGTGATGGTGTTGGGTGCCGTACCGGTGAAACCAACGGTCGTGGTGTCGAGGACGTTTACCAGAGGAGTCTGAACCAAGACGACACCGAGGGTGTTGGTTCCCGTCGGCGGCAGAGTCGTGGTGGTGGGCGTTGAGCCGGTATACCCCTGAAAGAGAGTCGTGAAAACACCAGCACCTGAAACAGCAGTCGGCGCTACGGTCGGTGTCTGAATGACAACAAGACCCGGGTTGGTACCCGTGGGAAGGTATACCACGGTGTTTGGGTCTGACCCGGCCTGAGTCAGGGTGAGGAATGATCCCAAGTTAAGACCAGTGGGCAGAGCAATAGGGCCGCCAATGGTGATTCCGGGGATGACGATTGTCTGCGCTCCGATGGTGATGCCAGGGAGCAGAGGACCACCTGGCGTCGGGACAACACCTGCGGTGGGAGCCGTGACTTGTGCAGCTGGCGTGAACTGGGCAGATGGCACCTGAACCAGAACAGTTCCAACACTGCCGGTGCCAGAGGGAAGCAAGATATTGGTCTCGGGAGTCTCTCCGGCGAAGGGAGTTGTCACAGTCACGAATGGCACACCAGCGGGCTGGCTGATACCTGAAGCGGATGGCGTAAACTGAGCAGCTGGGACTTCAACGAGAACGGTTCCTGTGGGGTTAGTACCAGATGGGAGTAAGATGTTGGTCTCGGGGGTCTCTCCTGCGAAGGGACTTGTGACCGTCACGAAAGGTACACCGGCGGGCAGTGAGGGACCGGCACCTGCTGCGTTAGTAGGGGTCAAGACGACAACTGTACCAATGCTGTTTGGAGCAACAGGGGGAACGGTGAACGTGGTGGGAGTTGCACCGCTGAATCCGGACTGGATGGTCGTGAACGCTCCCGGTAGAAATGGCTCAGCAAGAACAGTGTCTTGGCCTGCTCCAGGGGTTGCTACACCTCCAGGAGTCGCAGCACCACCAGGAGTAACATCAGAAGCGACACCAGGAGTGACGCCGGGAACAACACCAGGAGTGACACCGGGAACAACACCAGGAGTGACACCGGGAACCACACCGGGAGTGACGCCGGGAACCACACCAGGAGTGACGCCGGGAACCACACCAGGAGTGACACCATTAACAACACCAGGAGTAACATCGGGAGCGACGCCGGCCGTTTGAGCAGGTTGAAGAACGACAACAGTACCAGGATCCACGGAGTTCGCCGGAGGAATGGTAACAGTCAATGGGCTGTTACCGTTGATGACTCCGGAGACCGTGGTCAACTGAGCCGGAGCGACTACGGGAGTTGCTACTGCAGCACCAGACGGGAGCGGCGTCAGCACAAGAACAGTGGGAGCAGTGGGAATCGCTGCTCCTGGCTGAATGGTACCCGGCTGCAGAGTGACGGTCGTCGCCACGGTGACCGATGCTCCTTGAGTGATGGTTGTCGGCTGCTGGAGAATGTTGGTTGCAACGAAGTCGTTGGAAAAGGGGGTGAGAACCACAACTTGGCTGGCCGTCTGAGCTCCGGAAGGCGGCAAAGTGACTGTAGTGGGCACAGAACCACTGTATCCGCTGGTGATGGCAGCAGGAAGAACCTGGTTAGGAATTGGGTTGACTGAAGGTCCTGCTGTTGGCACAGGGGCGTTGGGTTGACCCGCGGTGTTGACACCGGTCGCAGCCGGAGCAGCCGGGGCTGTAGGGTTCGCCTGATTGTTTGTAGAGAAGCCAACAGGCAACTGCTCGACAACAGTCGCAAGCGAATTATCACCAGCCGGTGCCAAAGTCAAAGTCTGGGGGGTAGTGCCGTTGAAGGCGCCGCGGATAGTGACAATAGACGCTGCCAGAGCAGCCGGCGCGGTCGTAGCCGGATCATCACCTCCCAATCCTGCTGCGATGATGACTGTTGCAGGACCAGTGGCAGAAGTACCGCCCAACGGCAGAGTGATGGTGGCTCCGAGACCGGCAATGGCGAGCGCGTTTCTTGTGATGAAGTTGACCGGGCTCGCAGCCAGAGGAGTTTGCACAATGACGGTACCCAACGAGGGGCTCGTCGAAGGCAAAATGGTCAGAGAAAGGGGCACAGATCCAGAGACACCTCCTGAGGTGATGGTTGTGAAAGGGCCAGTAAAAGCAATCTGCGCTGGCTGAACGACAACAGTGCCAGTTTGGTCTGTTCCTTGAGGAGGAACCGTAAATGTTACTGCATCAGAACCGGTGTTTCCACCAGCTGTGATAGTCCTGAGCGGTCCGGCAAAAACGCCTGCGGAACCTGCGAGAGGAGTCTGGACAACTACAGCACCAACGCTCCCGGTTCCAGTAGGAACAATCGTGAACGTGTTCGTTCCCTCGATCCCTTGAGCCCCTACTGTGGTCGTGAGAAGTTGCTCCAGGAAGTTTGCCTCGCCTCCAGGGGTCTGGATGATTTGTACAACATCACCGCTAACTACAGAGGCCGCCGCCGCAGCTCGACTTCCGGCCAAGGTGATGGCTGAAGGCGAGACTCCAGCGTTTCCTAGAACAGTAATGACATTGTCGGGACCAGTCACGGTGACCGAGAATCTGTCAAAGGTCTGCGCGAAGACTGTGCCCTCGGTTCCAGAGGTAACAGTCAGATTCCGAGGCACCCCATTGGCACCACCAACGTTGACGGTAGTGTAGAACGCAGCAGGCAAAGCACCTCCGGTGGGCAGAAGTGTCACCGGGACTGAAGCCGGGCTGGCCGGGGTCGCGCCGGGGTCGTTTGTTACCGGCGGAACAGCATTGCTCAAGCTGTTCAGAGCTTCGGTCAGAAGACGGCTGGCATCTTCGGGAGAGCCAATGATTGTTGCCGCAGGGCTTCCGACCGTGGGTGTTGGCAGAATGCCAGCTCCGGTCGTCGCGTCGGTGAGCGCAAAAGGGGTAAAGACAAGGTAAGTGCCGACGCCATCTGGGCCGGAGGGAAGCACGGTGATGGTGCTCGCCTCTGTTCCCGACTGGCCACCTCTTGTGATCGTGACGTATGCGTTGGGGAGAGATGAGATACCCTCAATGATTCTAGCGCAGCAAGTTAGCATCGTGTAAGTGTGTATGAAGAAGATGAACTTACCTGGTCACTTCGGAAGTCAGAGTGCCCAGCTTGTCGATTTCGGTGATGAGCGTCAACGGCGCGTTGGTGACTGTGAGTGTAAGTCCGTCGTCGAGGATCAATACTGTGTTGGCCGGCAGGAACGCGCTGATGTAGATCGGTCGGCGCACGATGAACTGGACGGGCTGGACTTCGACGGATGTGATGCCAGCTGTGCACATGGGGTTGTCGGGGAACTGAGGCAGTCCTGACGCAAGCCAGTACTGCCCAGCGAGGGCCAATAGGCCCAGGGTTGTAAAGAGCTTCATGCTGAAATATTACTATTAATAATGCGTGATATCCAGCACGACGACAGAGTCTCGAGACCGTCCAAGACACCAGGTCTGGAAGCCGTGCGGGAGCAGGCTTCTTCTCTTGCGTTGACTAGCGTCTTGGGTATTATTGATTAGGTCGATGATACTGTTCGGAAGTTGAGACTTCAGGTCGTATGATGAAGGGCCTGATCGTTACTGAACAGGCACTGGCATCTCGTGAAGAGAAGACGGGAGGCGCCGTTTGTTCCAACGGGGGAGAGGGGGGGATTGGCGAACGACAAGAGTATGAACGCCCGTGAAACAAATGGGTATTAAGGTTAGGGTCAGTATTGACGACGCTTCGATTGTTTTAACGAAAAGATAAAAGGTGCCTTGTGTCCGTTGCCGTGAGACTGCGGCGTGCCTGGCGAGCGGAATGGGCTTGGTGGGCGAGGAATGTCGCTCCTTTGCGGAAACTGGAGGACCTGTGTTCACCCCGGGTTGCGTGCCAAGTTGTCACAATGTCTCTCTGTAACAGCAAGATTTTGCCCTGGACTACAAGAAGAGCACCTCCCGGGACACGATGAAGAAGGGTAAAAGAAGAAATCCAGGGAGGCAAAAGGCGGCGAGAGAGAGGCAACGAGAGGGTAAACCATGGCGAAATCATCCCCCGGGCCGACTTCTCCTCAAGCAAGGCACGGGAAAGATTCATGAGTTCATCTCGAAAGCGGGTTGAATAGGTGCTTCCTGACTTCATTTCGCCTCCACTACGACTGGTTCTGGTCATTTTCTGCTCTTTCCGGCCATAGGTGCGTGACTGTTTGCTGGACCTTGCCGAGGGGGTCTTGCAATCTAAGACAAGTCCGTCAATCGAGAAATGGCCAGAACCGCATCGGGTGCCCAAACTGCGGAATCCTTGACCGTGTCGATGAGTAATTTGCGATCTGCGAAGTTAACAATCTCATTGTTGTCTCTTGTAGCGTCAGCAGGGAACGAAAGCTTCGTATCCATGGCATGCTGAGTGATGTTGAGTTGACAGTTCCGATCCTAGATCGCGCGCCCGCGGATGACGGTTGAGTCCGTTGGGGTGACAACATTAGCGTCCAATCACGAAGGCTGCCCTGAGGGTGGATACGGATGTCCAATCACGGAGATAGCTTATGCTACGGATAATGCTCCCGCTCTTAGATCAGGGTGCCCTTCACCTCTTTCATGTTAGGACGAACAGTTGAGCTTTCGGCCGGAAGCGTTGATGCAAGGAGCTTGGGACACGTAAACGCAGGAAAGGTCGGTTCGAGGAGCTGAAGATAATCGCTCCAAATGCGTCCAGCTTTTGGCTCGGGAGGCGTTCGTGTAAAGAGGCCGTTGATGGTTGGAGAATGTGGCGTTTCCTGTCATCCGCCCTCTCCCGCCGTCTCCTGTCCTCCTCTCCTCCGCACACTCCGCACCCTCCGCAGCACCAGTGCTCATCCAAGCTATCGCCGCCACAGACCGAAAGCAACACAGCAGGATGAGGTTCAAAATGAGGCTGCGAGCTTGGGGTCCTGGGCGTGGGTCACACCTAGTGGGCTAGACAATTAGCACGTCAACTAAAGACGGGAATGAAGATCTCGGCGACGGTTGGGCTGGTGGTGCCCGGCGAAGCCGCCGTGGTTGGTCGAAATTCTAAGACACCCCCCTATGAGTCCAGACCCTTGAACTCAATCTCACCGTTCCCACGGCGCACTGGCAGCTTCTTGACTATTGCCAGATCTGACTTGGTCGGATCCGGTTAACGCGAGTGGACAGGACGGCCCGGGACAGTTGGGCAACCTTACCCGATGACCAACAGAGCTGACCGCACCCGGACAGAGGCGCTGACCCAGGCCGGGTATGGTACACCCCCAGACATACGTGATCACGATCGCGGACCCTTGGTCTTGGCCGGGTTGCATTCGGACTCTGTGTTCCCAAATTGTGCTCACACTGAACCCCCTTTGGCTTTGTCGTGATGGCACCTTACGCTCCGGAGGTAGCTCGGGCGTCTGCCCGACGTTGATTTGTGGACTTTTGAGTTGACGCCCTTGTGACATGACGTCCGGAGATGGACGTCACAGTTGACGAAGGCTTGGCCAAACGCTAAAAGAAGCATACGATATGTCCCCGGCTCCATATGAGATGTCCTGATATAGAGTTTGTCTGCATTCCTTCATGAGGCTTCGATTTCGATCTCACTCACACTTTGCGACACTGGGCTGCGACACAACATATTCAACATGTCTCCTCATAACACTTTCACATTCCTCCTTACCCTTGCTGCCGGTGCTGCTGCCGGCCGGGTCCAGTACAGACAAGTGGACTGCTCTACGACAACGACACTAGACGCCCTTACCGTCACCAGAGTAGAGCCCATCTCGATATATTTTTTGCCTGAACAACAGCAACAGCAGCCCACAGGTACGGGAGCAGACGATGAGCGTTTCACGGCAGTCTACACAACCGTCTACCCAACCTTCGCTCCGGAGTGCTCTGAGGGTCTCAGGGCAGAGACTTACACCATCACACAAACTTGCTCTGGTTCCATCACCCAATGCCACGGATACGGCGATGACCTGCCCCCAGGCTTCACCACCACTCAGGCAGTTTGCACCGACGGCCCTACACCAGTCACTGCGGTTCTCACCGTTCCTCAGGAGACTGATGCCGTGGTCACCGTCACTGTCGAGGAGGTCATCACTGAGCCTGGTCTGACTACTACTCGCCTGGTCACCAAGACCTGCGCCAACGGCCCTTGTCTGCCAGACATCACCGCCGCAGCCATTCCTGGGGCCGACAGGTTAACCATCAACGGAGGCACTATTGTGCTGCCTGTCACGGTCACCAAGACTGAGACCGACAAGACGACAGCAACTGAGAAGGAGACCGCCACGGTCACTACTACCAGCGACTCCAACGAGTTCAACCCGAACGGCTTCAACAGCGGAGCGGGACACATGATTCCCTCCAACAAGTCCATGGTTTTTGCCATGAGTGCATTCGCTCTCTTATTTCTTTTGTCAGCATAGTTAGCGGAGGCAGCTGGGCGAGCAGGGCATCATGTCATAGCGTCTGATTGATGAGGTTTGCAAAAGCGACCAAGGGTTTATGAGCCTATTCACGAAGAATATTTGATACCATTCTGTTTTAATACCTACCAAAACCGTCCAAGGTTATTCCTTCTAATTCCTGTATAATCTTCTTTCTCTTCAAACGTAATCTACCTTAGCCATCACTTCAACCAGTGTCATAGAACTGCTTGAGACGCTTGACGGTCTTTGGCTCAAATTTACTACCTTTCATATTCACCATTCTCTCCAATCGCCCTCGTGAAGTTGATTGCGTGCCAATTTGAAAGAATGAACATGGTGGTTCTGGGCTATTCTGGCCGACATCTCACCCGTGACACCTATCTCATCCTCGGGAAATCCATGGATATTCGCCTGTCATCCACGCAGCTACTAGAAGTAAATGCATCTTCGAGAAGGCGGCATCGTGGGCTTTGGTTTCAATTGACCATCTAAGAATAGGCGTCGCACGCTACTCACATTCAATGCAACCCTGACACGAGGGGTGTTCATTGAGGACCCCTTGTGCGTGACCTTCACTGAGACCACGGTCTTGGGACCTATCCGCAGGGCCGGTAGAAACCTGCATCATGTTCCTGAAGATCTGCAGGTTATGCATCATAGATCCCAATGGGATCCCACCAGTGTGAGGGGCAAATGCTGAGGTTGATATCATCTCGACGCAGATGTGTCAGACATGCGTTGCCAAGCTCACCTCACCGTGGTGTCGATGGTGACCCTTGGGACAGCGTTCAAACATCTTCTCTGGGTATTCTTCGTACGTGTGTCTATCCTGCGTGCCTATCTAAATGCCGTGTTTCCGTGTCTATTCCATGAAACTCCACCAACATTTCTCATGCGTAATAATATCCCGAATTCCCGCAATAATTTCCGAACTCGACGAGTGCATCATTTCCCGGGCCGGTCGGGTGCCAAAAGTTCGGTTCATGCGGTATGATTCCGTGACTGAAGTTCGCTTCGCAAGCCACGGATGTCACTAGCCCATCTCTCCCCATTCCAGCGACAAAGCCGGCTACGCAACTTTGCGCACCCGAGCAACCGCTGCACTAAGATCTGCGTTATTTCTCGCCCGTTGCGTCTATACCTCTGATGCAAACCAGGACCCCTCTCTTGCGGCAGGCATCACACCGGTGTTGCTAAACGTCCACCCCCAATGCCGATCCCTGGGGTGCGAGTTCGTGCTTTCGTAGATGGCGTGGTGTGTGTGATATGTGCTCGCCAGATGCCACCACTTCTACCCATCCGCCTGCCATGACATCACATGATACCCGTCGCTTTCATGGGCTGACATTCACGCAGATGATGTGGGAGGCAGGTTCTGGAGAACTTGCTCCAGCCACCAGACGTGAATGCGAATGTCGTCAGTCAGCTCAGGGTGGAAACTCGTGGCAAAAATGTTCCTCTGCTGAACGGCGACGATGTCACCTACAGAGTCATCTGCCGTGCTCTGGCTAACGCCCTCAACCTTCGTCTTACGCCCGGGTAGTACTGCTAGGACTTCGACTGACGACTTCGGCTCGGCATCTTTGGAAAGGATCTCCTCCACAATTGGCGCGCGAATGAAGACGCCCGGGAAAGGTGCCGACGCCGTTTTCGAACCGCCGTCGCCCCTCGACAGGAAGGGCAGGTTGAGGTCCGCAACGAAGCTCTCAATCTGACGGCCAAAGTGGTTACGGTGGACACGCACAGCGAGGCCGCCGATGAGCTCCTGGCCACCCTTCTTGGTGGAGTTTGCCTCATCGGCAAGCAGGATGGCGCCGGCGCAGGTGCCCCAGACTGGCTTGCGGTTAATTCTGAGGAAGAATGAAAATCAGCCGCTGTCTCATGGATGAGGCTCAGTAAGGGGTGAGATGAGAAAGCTTTGCCAGGAATTCACCAATGACATCACGTTGCTGCGACCGTGGACTCACTTTACGAATTCTTTCAAAGGTTCCATCAGGCCGGACTGCGTGGCGACCAGGGAGATTGTCGTGCTTTCGCCGCCGGGAATGATGAGGGCATCACAGCGGCGGAGCTGCTCCTCGGTGCGGACTTCGGTGGTCTCGATGTCGGGAATCGGGCTTGGCGCCGGTGCCGATGCGAGTGATGCGGCAGCCTTCCGGACGAGCTCAAGGTGCTCGTGGAAGCCGCCCTGTAGGGCTAATACGCCGACAGTAATAGCAGGCATCGTCAAGAAGTGATGATGTGCGAGTTGGTCGTGAAGAAGAGTACTGTCCCTGAAAATGAAGGGTAAAGTGGTTGAGAATTGCCGTGTTGGTGATTGAGTCATTCACGCAACACACCCAGACCAGATTATGGACCGAACGACGATAACACGACACTATGAGGATGGGATGTGCGTGGATTGAAGCAGCCTTGGCGATAACGGTCGTGCCACTGAACCCTCGCAGCCCGTTGCTAGCCAGATGAGCGGTTTAGTGAGGATCTGGGGGGTCGTTGTCGGCGGCGATCGGGTCCGTTGGACACGGGCGATGGCGGCGCCGCAGTGTTAATTAATATGGACGCCGCTGTATCGATATGGAAGGTCACTAACGGCGTAATGGGCGTAATGACACAGTCATTTGCTAGTGCAATGCAAGTAATTGACAGAGTCAAACGGCGGAGTAGCAGGATCCGTGGGTACCGCTGTAGATGGGGGAGACGTGGAAATGCATGGAGAGGCGGCGACGTAAGAGAATATTGTACGCATATCGAGCCTGGGCAACTCAGGAATTGTTCCCATGTTCCTCCATCACGCCGTGAACGACGTCAACTTATCAGATAGGAGCTGAAGGATGCAGAGATTCCGCACGGGAGCTGGTAAGGCGGAGGCGGATGCGTTGCCGCCTTGCAGCTGTACATCCGACGGCAGCCGCCCTCCGCCCTGGGCCCCCAGAATTATTCGCCGCCGGTCGGAGCACTGGCTGGCCTCAGAGTCGACGGCCGCAGTGATTGTTACTCTATCGTAATTCCATTGAGGAAAGGTACCTTCGGATAGACCTCCGAGAGACGAGCAGCATTGAGAGTCACTGCGGACCATCCATACATGTCCACAGCAAGGACCCTTTCTTACTCCTCAGTTCTCCTCAGTGCTCACAGACTCCGCCACCCGTTCAAACACCGGCGCCGCCCACCGCCCGCTGTGAGCAGCTTTCTATGACACTGCGATTCTCATGAGAAGGTTTCCCCTGCACCAGGACCCCGGAGTAACCGCATGTTGCCTTTCCGAGATCGGGGACGAAGCTGGCCCAACACGCCCTTCTGTGATTCCTCGGCGGGCTCTGGGGTTCCCTACGGCCAAATGGCCGCCGACTCAGTCGTTGCTCGGCTCCCCTAGGCAAAGGTTTGAGTGTACATACAGTACAGAGTACATGCGTACGCCCATCTGCCGGAGTAGTTGCGCTCGCGAGGATACCGCGGAAAACACGGGATGACTCGGTACAGTTAGAAAAATTTTCTCGTCCAATGGTGACTCGTCGTCGCTGGGCATCCCGTGCATCACCAGTTGTCGCCGCCACCATATACTTAATTATTCGTTCCCCCGTTCTTCTCGAAGGACCCCTTTCCCCGGATTCCGTTACCGATCACCGAACGTACCAAAGATCCATTGCGGAGCGGAGCACTTTCTTCTGACTTGCTTGCTGAGGAATCCTTCTTTTCCTTCTGATTTGCCTGAAAAAAACAATACCCCTCACACCCTGAGCCGCATTATTCCCGGACCTTGTCCTAGACCTTCTGGAACACGATCACTATTTTACCTCTCTTTCGCCCTACCAAAGTCACTACGGTTCATCAAACTCAGTCAAAATGACCAACAACGACGCTACCAAGACCAACGGCGATGCCAAGAACGCCTTCGCCGTCAAGGCCGGCCTTGCCCAGATGCTGAAGGGCGGTGTCATCATGGACGTTGTGAACGCGGAGCAGGCCCGCATCGCCGAGGAGGCCGGCGCCTGCGCCGTCATGGCCCTGGAGCGTGTCCCCGCAGACATCCGTAAGGACGGCGGCGTTGCCCGCATGTCGGATCCGGCCATGATCAGGGAGATTCAGAACGCCGTCACCATCCCCGTCATGGCCAAGGCCCGTATCGGCCACTTTGTCGAGTGCCAGATCCTCGAGGCCCTCGGCATCGATTACATCGACGAGAGCGAGGTTCTCACTCCCGCCGACAAGGAGTACCACGTCGAGAAGCACGACTTCAAGGCCCCCTTTGTCTGCGGCTGCCGCAACCTGGGCGAGGCCCTCCGCCGTATTGCTGAGGGTGCCGCCATGATCCGCACCAAGGGCGAGGCTGGCACCGGTGATGTCGTTGAGGCCGTCACCCACGTCAAGCAGGTCACCAAGGATATCGCCCAGGCCAAGGCCATTCTCCAGACCGAGGGTGTTCTTGGTCTCCGCGCCTTCGCGAGGAAGCTCGAGGTCGACCCCGCGCTTCTCCAGCAGACCGCCGAGCTGGGTCGTCTGCCCGTTGTCAACTTCGCCGCCGGCGGTGTTGCCACCCCTGCTGATGCCGCGCTCATGATGCAGCTCGGCTGCGACGGTGTCTTTGTCGGCAGCGGCATCTTCACGTCCGGCGACCCGGTCAAGCGCGCAAAGGCCATCGTCAGGGCGACGACGCACTACAAGGACCCCAAGGTTCTCGCCGAGTGCAGCGAGGGTCTGGGCGAGGCCATGGTCGGCATCAACTGCGACAGCATGAAGCCCGAGGAGAAGATGGCCGGCCGTGGATGGTAAGGACAGGAAGAGGGCGTGAGGTTGTAGAGCTCGGACTGGGTGCAGGGTAGCGTGTAGTAGTGATTTGGTGTTCACATGGGTCATGACTCTGCGACATGAAATGCAGAATTTCTTTTTTGGAGTGTTCAACATGGGCATTGTGGCCGCTTTACAGCTAGCGAAGCCGAGGTAGCCATCTTCAACGGAGCATTGGGAAAATTGGCATAATAAAATTCACATCACCTCACTCAGTCTGATCCGATGATGTGTGCAGCGATGTCTCAGAAGTGACTCGCGGGGAGTATGGCTTCGCTCTCGGCCGAACTTCACATCCATGTTGGACAATCAGAGCACGAACCAATGCGTGTAACGCCCGCCAACACGTTTCTCATGACTCTTTGCAACCCTTACATACAGCTGAGTTGTTCAGCTCTTCGCATCGTTGTGTCTTTTTCAGCTGAAGGGAGCGATTTTGACATGGCGCTAGCGGCTCGCTTTCGCTCAGCCCTCGCCCGCAGGTGGTTGATAGCGGGACCACCTCTGCAGGGGATCTCGAAGATGGCGGCGGACATAGCTCAGTTGGGAGAGCGTCAGACTGAAGTGGGTTCGTGACCCTGGAAACTTCATTCAATCAATCTGAAGGTCGTGTGTTCAATCCACACTGGCCGCAACTTCACCTTTTGGCTCAGACGCAAGCACTGCTTGCTGCTGGACAACTTGTGTTTTTTTGCCCTTAGTTGATTTTCTCGTGCCGAACAAATTGCCGCTAACTAGTTGTTATGTTACGTATAGTTAGTAAACAGCTTGATTAGCAGCTAGATTTTTTGATGTGTATTATTCGATATGTGTGTAATTAGCTGAGACTTACTTTCGGGATATCTTGATATAAATAAAGCAGACCTCACTCACTAAGCTAACTAAGTACGCAGTGGTGAATCGTCACAAGTAATATGATTGACTGACTGTTTGTGACTGTGTAAGAGAATGTAGCTGTGCAATCCCGAGGGCCACGCCTCCAATATAACTACCATATCTACGCTGTGTAATTGCTCTGCTCCCAGCACTGAAGAAATTTGCCCCAGCTGGGGCTTTGGTCCTCAGGATGGGGTTCCGTGATCATCGCTGATGTCAAATTATGCATCATTATCCGAGGAACAGACTGTAGAATACGTATGATTAATAAGTACCTGACTGGTTCGTATCAAAGCTCTTGAAGGTGTTGGATTGGATAACTCTCGCCTTCTCATACCTAAATATGTGCCACGGAAACAGGGAAAGTGGATATGAAGAGGGCTGCAACACGTCGTAGGATAAACGACAGACAAGAATCATACTGGTTTGATACCACATCAACGATCGGGGCAATTGCATCTTGTTTTCATAACAAGTCGCTGACACCTAAGCCCATGCATACTAATAGGTCGTGTGGTTGATACTGATTAGAGCCGGCCGAAAATATTTACAAATATCACTCAATCTGCAACGAGCTTTTTGCAATGGACCCAAAGACTTAGCGACTGCGACGAATAACGGAGGAGCCCAATACAGCTAATGTCTAATCAACTCAAGCAATTCTGTTCCCCTTCAAGTCCCTTCTGACATGTTACCTTCCCTGCCTCCTGCTGCTGTCAAACATAGCAGGACTCAGCTCAGCTCATTCTTTTTCTATCATATCAATCGCTGTATATGCTCAGCCTTTCCTGGTAGCCAGATCTACATCGCAGGCTGTGACCGAAGCAAGAATGCGAGATGGCGTGGCTTGCTATTACAGCCTCCCTTAGCAACTTCAGATTAAGCTCGGGGCTTCAAAAGTTCTAGCCAGGCGCAGAGCCACGATACTGGCGCGCACTATGCTAACAACACACCTTCCAGGGCCATGAGCCTGGCGGCCGCCATCAGGCGCTGTCGTCGGCCGCCGCGAAGCGCGCCTTGGCTCCAGTCTGTGAGGCTGCGAGACGCCTTTCCCGCGGGGTGTGGATTGTGGCTATGGTGGATCGGACGATCGACAGGGGCACCGTATCCAAGCTGAAAAGCCTTCAGCCGATATCTCCGTTATTTTTTCTCCTTAATCGCGGATAAGGTTGTTGGAGAGTGATCATGACTGGGAACAAAGGGCGGATGTTGTGATGGCGCGAGGGCGGTTCTGGCCCCCACATTTGGGCGCCCAACATAGCTCCCGCAGCCGCAACTTGCTTACTTCTTGTCGCTGCTTTGACGGTCAAGTCCAGCTACGCAGACTCGGGAATGGACGGACTATTGAGGTTGATAATGTGCCGTGGTGGCATGGCCACCTACACTCAATCGGAGGGACATCGAGATCCATGGACAGATTTATTACATGGTTGTTTGGAATCAGTCTGGCAGAGGTCAGCTGACGATGCCTGGAACGATGTTCTCTGAGTCCTGTGTGAAAGAAATCTCTATATGAGCAGTGTTGGTATTACATGTATGTTACAAGATGGTATATACGTGTTCTGAAGACGGCGGTCGTACTCCCAGTCTAGTTACCCGGTGCCATTCGCTGATTTTTCACAGCATGGCGAACACGACGTGCGGCGCGTGCTACCATGGCCTTGTCGTCCAAGTTGTAGCCTGGAATGGTACCAACGATTTTGGAGAAGACACCCAGCTCGCGGTTCCGGAAAGAGTCTAGGGCCAACTCGATGCTGTCGACCAAACGCAGCGTGTCCTTGTCGTAGAACAGGCCTGCATCCTGCATCTCATCGAGCACGGCGAGCACGGCTTGGGTGTCGCCATGGCGAAACCATAGGATGGAGGCCAGCTCGTTGTAGAATGGCGTCGAGACGCCCAGGACGTAGGAGGCGATCCCGAGGGCCTTGACGCGGGGGAGAATGTTCAAGGCGAGTGGTGAAGGCTTGCTGAAGACCTGATCGAGGGTCTTGAGGCCTTTGAGGAGGTGCATGGAGTAGATGGGGCCGTGGGTGTCCATGT
Organism: Colletotrichum horii; assembly: GCA_027406005.1. NCBI lineage: Eukaryota > Fungi > Ascomycota > Sordariomycetes > Glomerellales > Glomerellaceae > Colletotrichum > Colletotrichum horii. The sequence continues at coordinate 7,973,309 of JANVYB010000003.1, forward strand.
CTAGGACAGGCTCCTGCTTCTGTGTCTCGGTCCCCGGCTGTTCCTCCTGCGGGCTGTTCTCGGCAATCCCAAGCTTCTCAATCATGGAGAAGACCTCCTCTTCCAGCACATTCCAAACTTCGACGTCCGTGTTGCAGGTGTCCAGAATCTGTTGCAACCTGATGCCCTCCGTCATGTGCAGGTCGTCTCGCTCGTCTCGCACCTTGGAGGGAACATTGGCCTCGTCCTCCTCACTCTTCAAGGCGATGCGAGACACTCTCTTTGGGCGGTCTTGCTCGAAAAAGTCGCCAGACATTTCGCGCATTCCGAGGGCAGCTTCGGCAGCTCGGCGCAAGGAGGCGGGGTATTTGCTCAGGACATCGTCGCGGGATGTAGCGCCGGAGTCGGCATCAGCATTGAGTTTCTTGGAGGGGCCGCCGGGGGTCGCGCTGCGCTTCGCCATGTCGTCGAAGATCTTTCGGAAGACATGTCTTTCGCTCGGAGTGATTGTCGATCTGATTTCGCCATCACGGCCGCTGGGGATGTCGGGACGTTCTTCTTGAATTGAGCCCTCCCACTCGAACGGGATGGGCTGCTCGCGGGGGGGTCTGCTCAGACGACTGGCGGTGGTTGAGAACGACCGAAGAGCGACGGAAGCCCGAAGTATCGTCTTCGTCTGGTAGAGGAACGGCGTCAATGTCGTAGCCATATTTGGCGTTTTGTTGGCGAGCGCAATGTCTGTGATGTCGTTGCGTCCAACTGCATGGAGCATCGAGCTTTTAGCGACGGCCTCTGGAAAATTTCCATGTCGAGCCCGCCCTCCACAGGCACTGGCGCGGGACGGGAGCTCGGGCCAGGGCCCCCTGCAGCAGTCTGGATGGCTGACGTAATAGACTTAAAGTCCCTGCAGCAGCCGACGCGCTGCGACGCGGTTCAATCAATTAAAGAAAGTGCCCCGACGCGCCGCTCTTTCCGGCGTGAATCCCCTCGTCTTTGGAGGCGCCAGTGGCAACCATCTTTTTCTTCTTCCCAAGTCGCACTCAACCGGGATTTAATTCTTCAGAGACACCTCTATCGCATTTGCATCACAGCCATTCCCTTCTTTCTATTCCCTGAGGGTCCTCCTTTCGCTGGCAATCTTCAGCATATCCGCTCTCCGCAACAGCTCACTCTCTTGAATGCACTCGACCTTCATCGTCCAATTCGAGCTCACAATTTCTCGTTCCTTCATTATTACTGCCGCGCCACCAAAGTACGGTTACCTTTGCACATAATTACACCTTCCCGAAGGATTGTCACCCACAACCGCCACAATGCCGATCAAGAAGCTCAAGCAAGAGCCAGAGGAGAAACCAATGAGTGCCTTCGAGCGCAAGAGGTTGGAGAATATTGCAAACAATCAGACCATATTGAAGGATCTTGCGAAAACCTCGAGCAAATTAATGCCCGAGAAGCCAAAGGCAGCGCCCAAGCCGAGACCAGCTGTGAAGAGAGAAGCTGCTCCCGCAGCACCAGCTGGCCCTGTGCGACGAAGCGCCCGAGTCGCCGGCCTTGACGCAGACAATGAGACTCTCAAGCGCAAGTACGAGGTCGAATTAGAGGACCAGGCAGCCAAGGAAAAGGCTAAGAGAACCCGCGTCAGTGGAGACCTTAAGCTGGGCGACATCGCGGTCGAGGGCAAGAAGTTCAATAATGGCTTCGATGGACTCGGAGCTCTCCTTCCTCGCGGCGCACAGCCTGGCGTTCCTACCTTTACAGATGAGGATGTCAAGAATACCTCCGATAAGGACTTGAAGGAATTACGGGAAAAGATGAGCGGCTTGGAACTCTACCAAAACTGGGCTCCCAACGGTACGTCACCACCTCCACAAGTACAGGTTGTTGAGCTAATCGGATCGCAGACATTAAGATCTGCCCTCTCAGGATATACAGCTCCACGTTCCACCCGACCGAGGACAAGCCCCTTATATTTGCTGGCGATAAGGAGGGAGCATTGGGGGTCTTCGACGCCTCGCAGGCAGGTCCCGAGACCAACGATGACGATGAAGACGACGGCAGCTGGTTCGAACCCGTCATTGGGGCTTTCAAGCTCCATACCAGAACCATCACGTCCATAATCGTTTCGCCGTTCGACCAGCAAAAGGTTTACACTTCGTCCTATGATTCAACGATCCGTGTTCTCGACCTGGAAAAGGATATGTGTGTGCCTGTCTGGGAGCCTAATGGCAAAGACGACGATGTCCCCCTTTCGGGAATTGACGTCCCTTTGACAGATCCGAATGTCATGTACTTCTCGACGCTCCAGGGAGGCGTGGGAAGAGTTGATATCCGTACACCAAAGACGCCCGAGATTTTCTCGCTCTCAGACAACAAAATCGGCGGTTTCTCTCTGAACCCACGTGAGCCGCACCTACTGGCTACAGCCTCTCTCGACCGCACGATGAAGATTTGGGACATGCGCAAGATTAAGGGCAAAGGCGACATGAGGTATCCCCAAATGCTTTACGAGCACGACAGTAGGTTGTCGGTCTCGCATGCAGCTTGGAGCTCCGGCGGCCACATCGCGACGTCCTCCTACGATGATACGATTAAGATCTATGACTTTGCGGACAAGCAGAAGTGGGACAAGAAGGGCATGGAGCCTACACACCAAGTTCGTCACAACAACCAGACCGGGCGATGGGTGACTATTCTGAAGCCCCAGTGGCAGAAGCGGCCCAAGGACGGCATTCAGAAATTTACTATCGGTAATATGAACCGATTTGTGGACGTCTTTGCCGCGAATGGAGAGCAGTTGGCACAGCTCGGAGGCGACGGCATTTCCGCTGTTCCTGCTGTTGCGCAGTTCCATCCGACGATGGATTGGGTGGCTGGCGGCACAGCAAGTGGCAAGCTCTGCCTCTGGATGTGAGATTTCACCAAGACTCAGGGTTGAGAAGCTTTTGGCTTTGTTTCTCGAGCTTTCTGAGGGGCGATGTTGGCATGCACAGCACCGATTCTCGTCAGGGCAAGGATGCGAGGTCATCTTGTCCGGCTGCGTGGTTGTGACCTGACCGCGGCTTGCTCGCGGAAAATATTTCGATGGCTGGACAATTATTTGTGAAAGGAACTGGCTGTTGGCACGGCGTTGGAGTGACGGAGGCACTCCGATATTTTGGTTTGCAGGAAACGGTCAGAAAAGACTTGACGGTATTGGCTTTACTGGGAGCATCCCATTGCATTTGCTTGTTGGATTGCGGATCATAGAATCCTAGTGGTATATAGAGGGAATACTAGCCCTAACCTGTTGTGGTTGCCACGTCGGAATCGATATTCGAAGACACTGAAGATGGTCGACCAGTTATCGGATGTTGTGGTTTAGTCCATCTGCATTGTAGGTAGTTTCCTGTCCACCGAAGAACGGGACATTGTTTCAAGTACCTGAACGACCATCTCCGGTGATTCTTGTGATGGTTATGGTGTCTAAGATTGGTCTTGTTTGCATTGTCGTCAGCTTTTCATGTCATCCTTCCATCCCTCCTGACACATTGTAGAAGAAAGCTTCAACCTGCTGAGATTCGGAGTAGACAACGGACCACCAGCCATTCTCTTTCTGAGCAAACGAGATTAAGTTAGATATCTTATGAGTCGGATTGCACACGCCAAATAGTCTTGTAGGCACAACCGGCACCAATACATGTGCTTTAGCCGGGCCCCAGGTCTCTGTACATGGGTGGAGAGTTAACAATTTGTGTACTAAATCGAAGAAGTCACACTCCATCATAATAGGCTGAGCCGGTGAAACAGAGATCGGGATATGTCTTGTGGTTTAAGATGTTTGGGCCTCAGAGACTGGGTCAGTTTGTTTCGTCAATAAGGTAGTTGGGCAATTTGGAATCATAATATTTGCAGGTCAAAATCCGCTGTATCGACAACTTTGGCCCGACAACCTCGCTTCCTGCTTCCGTGCTTTTCAAGTACCCCTCGTCCTTATTTGCGGTGTTTTTCAATTATATGGACAAGAAGTTATGGCTTATATGCAAACTCGGCCGTGTACCCCAGGCTCACGCAACCCTGTAGGCATCATAAATGACGGTAGCTCCCAACCTCGCGCCGCTGCCAACCCACATGGCCGTGTTCACAACGCTCTTGTATCTCTCGTCACCCGTCTCCATCTTCACGTTCAACCGGAAGCTGTACTCATCAGGCTTGACGTCGTTGGCGCGGGCCGGGTCAAACAGCCTCTCCATGACGTCCCTCGGCCCGTAGCGCCAGCCCGTCGTCCGGACGGTGATGTACGCAGGCTCTGCGTCGTCCGTCTTCAGCAGGTACGACGTCTCGACGGCGGTGCTCAGGTCCTCGGCCACGACGATCTGGCTGTCCTGGCCGCCGGGGACGACGGTGCCGGTGCCCCACTTGGCCGTGAAGACGCCGCCGGAGAAGGAGATCCAGTTGCGCTTGCCGAACGGGCCGACGCCCACGGGGATGAGCGGGTTCAGGTCGACGACGATGCGGAAGTCGAGGTCGAGCTTGGGCACGGGCAGGGGGAAGGCTGCGCTGGTCAGATTGGGAGGGAGGTTATCCTCGCGGAACGGTAGGTCCTTGCTGAGATGCTTCGGGTCAGCCGCGTTGCGTGTGTGCCTAAGCCACGTGGGTGGTGAGGAGATCTGAGATACCTCATTGTGAGTTCAGATCTCGTAGTGCGATGTTGATAAGTCTGCGCGGGAAGACTGCGAGCAAGATCCTTGGATGGTGTGAGTTTAGTGGAGAAACAACAGGCATTGAAGCCGGGTTCGGGCGCCGAACCTTGGGGATAGGGGCTAGTCTCTGGGATTTTGATAGGAGAAGCAGAGTTAATGTGAGGGAAAGAAACAGAAGTGATTTCAAAGACATTGAGTTTGCGAGATATCGTCACCGGAGTCGAAAAGGTGAAGCTTGGGGATACATGGATGATTCCCCTCTTGAGGGTGCGGTTTTATTAGCCCCGCCCCCGCAGTTGAAATCGGCGAAGACGCCGGCAGTTCGGGTCCGGATCTCGGGGAGGGGTCTGATGAGATTCGGCGGATGCCAGGTCTCTCTTAACCGGCTTGCGTTGAGAGTGCACATCAACGTCTCCTCATGGCTTACGAATATGGTGTCGCCGCTCCTTGCCCCGAAGGACTGCAGCGCACTCGCAAGCGCAAAGCTACACATCGTGCGAGACAGTAGTCGGCCGGGCCCAGGCCTGAGGCCTGAATCCCGGCCTGAATCCCGCCTTTACGTAAGGGATCGGCCATACTACTTTGTAGCTAGGCGCGCCTGGCGCTTGTAGCTAGATTAATTAAGCTACTTCACGCAGGTTATAAGCCCTCTAAATACTTAAATCTATCTGCTAGATAGTGAGGTTATTCCTAAGTAGCTATTAGGACTTTAACCTCACTATTTAGTAATTGCTGTAGGGTAATTAATAGATTATTAAGCTGCTAAAAGTCTGCTTCTAAGTAGAGATTGCAGTTATTATAATATATATTTCTTACTTATAAAATCTCTTCAGCTTTTAAGCTGCTTAAGTTAATAATTATTTAATAATTGCTATAGTTATATAGTAATAACTACTTAATAACTGTCTAATAATATCTTATAACTGCTATTCAAACCTTATTTAAACTGCTGAATTAATTGACTGAATTAATATATTTTTATTTAGAAATCTAACTTTATCTTCTTTTAGCTCTACTAGAAGAGGATTATTTCAGTTAGGTCTTTTTAGTCTCTCTTCTTCTTCTGCTAACTTTATAGCTAAAGCAGCTATATAGAAAGCAGCTAATAAGAGATTAGATTAAGGAATTTTAGCTTATAATGCTATCTTTAAGCTAACTAAAGCTATAAGCTTTCAGCTTTAAGAGATTAATTTTAAGAATGCTTTTAAGGTAATAGAATTACTTTTCTATTTGATAGATAATAGTATTTTAGATAGATATAATAAAGATATAGTTTTTAAGGCAGATAAAGAAGCAGTAGTTAAGGATTTAAACTTATTTAGTGATCTTATGCTTATAGGATTTATACTTATTAGATAATTACTTATAGAGAAGATCTAATATAAACTTTTAGAAGAAATAATTAATAATAGATTATCTGTTATAGCATCAGCCTTTTAGATTTTTATTAAGGCTAGAGAATATACTTAGAAGTTTAATAAGCTAGCTATAAGTAAAGTTTATAATAATTAGAACAGAATGACTAAAGTTAACTATAGCAATACTAAAGACTTTATATAAGACTTTTATTTAACTTTTTATAAGTTAAATAGGTTTAGTATAAGCTTATTAATTACAGCTCTTGCTTATAAACTTATTTGAGGATTTAGAAGATTTAATTAGGCTAAAGCTGATATTATAAAGAATAACTTTATTATAGAAATCTGAAGCTGTAATAATCTTTTATATAAACTTAGAGGTCTAAGCGAGAAGGAACAGTATGAGCAAGCTTCCTAAGGTATTAAGGCATTTTTAAATAAGAAGAAGTATGCTGCTAAGAAGTAAGCTTAACTATTTAAGCTTATAAATAATAGAGAGTTATAGTAATAAGATTTCTATATTTTATGCAACTCTAAATATCTAAAGAATCTTTATAGATGTAAGATATGCTCTTACTACTATAGGAAGACTTCTCTATACTCTGTTCTCTGCAATAAATGCTCTTTAAAGCATTATAAATACTATACTATAAAGTTTAATAAGTTTAAATATTTAAATACACTATAAATAACTATATAAGCAATAATATAAGGATCTGCTTTAGTTTTTACTTTAGAAGGTTATACTTAAGATAGTGTTTTTAGAAACTTTAGTATTAAAATAGGTATTAACTATCAATCTGAGGTATATATAGATGCTTTAACAGCTTAAGCTTAAAAGAAGACCTTTCTACTATTTCTAGTAGATAACTTTGAAGTATTTGGTTTATACTTTAATATTTAACCTCTCACTAGAGATCTATATAAAGCAGAGGTTGTCCAAAAAATACAATACAAATACATCCCCTCATAAGGTTAAATCTACTAAAGTAAGTATTTTTAAGCAATTAGTATAGCTATTATAAAAAGTAAATATACTATAATTATCTATGAAAAAGCGCTATTTTTAGCAGTAGGACCCACTTTTATAGCCCTTAGTTTACTATAGTTATTACTGCTTATATAATAAAAGCACTAACATTTTCCTTCTCAAGTTAAATACAATACACTAAAAATACAGACCTACTTTTAAATATATATAAAATAATTTATTTAATAATATTACGTAATAACCTATATAAACCCTGTATTTTTTGCTTTATTATAGCTATATATCTAAAAATAATATTAAAAACTATTAAATTTAATTAAAAATAGATATTTTTATAAAAAATACAAAAATACAATGTATTTTCTGTATTGTATTTTTTCCAACCTCTGATATAAAGCTAACTATATATAGAGAGTTAAAAAGCAAGCAATAAAGATATTTAAACCTTCTGTCTGTTACTCTGCTAATTAGACTATAAAAATAGAGACTGATAGTTTCTTTATATATAGTGTTGTTGAGGAAGTTAATAAAAAAGAAAATAATAGCTAGAAAGCATAACTAAACTAATATATTATATCTATAACTTCTATTAGGAGAATAAACTTCTTTATGCTAAATACTAGCGCTAGCAGATATATCCTTAATAATCTCTCTATTTTTGAAGAATTCTGAGATCTTCTTTAAAGATTAATTATAAACTATATAAGCAGAAAGAATCAAATTAGCTAAGCTGTTAGCATAGCTAAAATGATTACTACTAAGCTAAGCAGTAAAAAGACCACTTTCTAACTATATAGTGCTCTCTATAAACTTTGCAATACAGTATAAATTATTAGTACTAGTCTTCTTTAGAAGATAGGCATCTATTTTAATAGTCTAAATAATACTTTAGTTTATAAAGATATATCTGAAGCTGTTGCTAACTTCAAATAGGATATATAAGTTCTATAGCTTTAGATCTATCCCTCTAATTAGAATGATAAATTTAGCTCTTTTAAGCTAGATTACTAAACTTTTCATACTTATTTAGGATATCTATCTAAAGAGGCAACTATTGCTATTATAAGAGATATTAATATAAAGCTGTTTAGAGTACTTCCTATAGGATATAAGTATTATATTTGCTTTATAGTAAAGTTAATATAATAACCTAGTAATAAATAATAAGAACCTTTAATTTAAGCCTTTTAAAGGCTTTAGATTAACTTTTTAGAACTAATGCTATAAAGCTTTAGAGGTGTTACTTATAGTCTCTATATTACTAAAGCCTTTTTAACTTATAGATAGTTTTAAGTATTTAAATTTGTTAACATATAACATCTTATATAATAATAATAATACTTATAATAATACTTACTTACTTAAATATTCTATATAAAATAAACTAATAGACTTTAAGGTATAAAACCTTATATAAAAATACTTACTGAGAGCTAGCAGTTAGAAGAGACCTGAAGAGTTTATGAAAAGGTGTGTATTGCTTAAGAGGAGTTTACCTTTGTGAGCGTCTTTAAATTGTGAGCTTGCGAGGCCTGTGCTAGTCATGTGACCTGCTCCCTTAGTGAGGCTTACTGAGGAGCTGCGCGAGGCAGGGAGCATATTATGAGGTAGATTGCTATATATCCTTTCAGCTGTGAGAACAGCTGAATATGCTTTATATGTGCATTAAAATGCTTATAAGCTAAAATAAATCATATAAAGACTGAATATATATAGAAAATCTAAAAACTCTTTATAAAGAAAGAATAGCTTAAAGGCTTGCTCTTTATATTAGGGTTAAAAGCATTCTAATAAGCACCTTTAACTTGCAATTTATTTAGACAGCCTTATAAATATGCAAACTGCACTAGTTTATGCATCTTATGCTTATAAGTGAGGGCAGTTAACTGACTGAATGTAAATAAAGAAGAAGAATTTTCTTAAGCTGCATATAAGTCTATTTTTTTTTTTTTTGCGCAACTTTTTATATTTTGTTATAATTATCTATTCTTTATATTTTCTATTATAACACTATTTCTTAAGGATTATGCATTTTTATAATCCTTCTTATAAGTCTTTTCTTATCTTATTGCATAATCTCTAAGTTTTATTATAGCTTGTAAGACTGCTTATATGCGCTGCTTTTAGCTGCAGGCTGAGTAAGACTAAGTCTTAAGAGACTAAGCTGCTTATGCTGCTACTTATAATGCTTATAATTTAACTGATAAGTTTAGTGAATGCTATTATAATCTTTCTATATATTTTCTGCTAATAAGATTGATTTAGCTATAAACTTTGTTGATAAAGCTTATAAGGATCTGCCTTCTGAGGTCTATTCCTACTAGCATCCCTATAAGTATCTTCCTAGAACCATCTTTAATAATTATATTTCTACTCTTAAGTAGGTTTATAAAGAGATAGTAGAAAAGCTTGCTTCTATTGCTTATAAGTTAGAAGGTAATAAGATTGATTTTTCTAACTTTTCTCTTGAGGATTTTAACTTAATTATAATTCTTAAGTCTTATAAGCATATAGGTCTTAATATTGCTCTTTCTTCTAAGTAGGAATGCCTACTGAAGCGTTTTCTAATAGGTTGTGATGAGGAGATTGTTGCTCTTAAGGAGGACTCTATTAAAAAGCTTTTTAAGTCTGTAAAGAGTTTATCTTCTTTTTATTTCTCATAAGTCTATCTGCTTATTTTGCTCTAAAGTGCGTTTTATACACTTCTATTAAGGCTTAGTCTTATTAGGATAGTAGTAGTAATGCTTTGCTTCTATTCTCTCAGAAGAAGTTTAATAAGTATTATTTGCTTATTTTTATAAGCTTATAAGCTAACTGCTTTTAAGTGTTTATTCTGCTAAAGAGGGAGATGAGAACTATAATTATAAGGCTAGCAAGCTTAATAAGTGTAAGTATTTATGCTGCATTATGAGTAATAGCTATAGCAACTACTATACTTATTGCTATTACTTAATTAATTTTAGCTATTATAATTTCTGCTTTAAGAGCAGTTATAGTAAGTGTACTATAATCCTTTATAAGCTTGCTTATAAGGCTGAAGAGCTTAATGCTGTTATTCTTAAGTGTAAGTTTGCTTATTCTGTTTTTAAGGTTAGAAAAGCTTAGAGAGTAAGTTATTTAGCTTATAAGTTGTTTTTACTGCTAATAAGTGTGCAGTATCTTTTGAAGGCTTATAAGGCTTAGAAGTCTATATAAAATGCTTATAAAGAGGACTTTTCTACCTCTCAGTATTATAAAACTTTGAAGATTTATAAGTTTCTTACTGCTTAAGAGCTTGCTGCTACTGAGAAACTTATTATGAAGTCTCTTATAAATAAGAAAAAGGTAGTATAGGTGAAGTAGGAGCTAAAGAGTCTAAAGAGTAAGGTCTCTTATAAGCTTTCTCTTTCTCTAGCGTCTTGCTAGGTGATACCTCCCTTTATAAGCTTTCTTAGAAGTATGAAGTTTTAGGAGCACTGTTCTTTGCAGTTATCCTAAATGTATTTAATTAAGGATTCTAATGAGGAGGATATTATGAGGGTTTCTCTTTCTATATATTGCAAGAAAGTGATAGAAAGCAAGTAAAGCTTTTATGATGTCTATCTCTTATAAAGCAATAATCCTTCTATAAGCACTCCTTCTCCTGTTCTTCTAGTTATAAAGAACACTTCTGCTAAGCATTCTTATAAGTATATATCTGCTCTTAAGCTTATTATTAAGAAGGTTTATATAGGTTCTAGTGTTGCTAGTGCTCAGCAGTAGCCTATATCTTATAAGTCTTTTTATGCTCTATTATCCTCTATTGCTGAGAGCGCTCTGCTGATCCTGCGCCTTAGTATTCTGTCTATTTTATGAGTTAGAATGCTACTTTCTTCCTCTTAAGGTAGACCTTTAGTTTCTGCTACTTTAAGCTTTGCTTCTTCTTATTAATGCTTATGAGGTATTATTTTCTGCTGCTTTGCTTATATGCTATATATGCTCTTCAGAAAGTATAAAGTCTTTAAGTGTGACTTTTCTGATATTAATGAGGGATTAGAAGATCTTTTGCAAGAGATTAGTTTAAGCTTTTAAGAGTGTTCTGATATTATTGAGAATATTGAGGGTTTTTTCAACTTAGCTTAGTTTTCTATTAAGGACCTTTAGAGAGCTATTTATAAGCTTAGCATCCTGCGCTAAGTTTATAAGCATGGTTTTCTTATAAGTGTGGTGTTTTAGTGTTTAGCAGGTAGCTTGTTTTGGTTTAGAGATCTGCAGGGTTTTTGTCTTATGAGAGATATTTTAGGTTTTTAGGTAGTTTTTAGGGTTTTATATGAATAAGAGAAATCTAGCTTTGCTTTGTAATCTTATAAGTGTGATGTGACTAGATATATTATATTTCTGAGGTTTAGGAGTGAGTGGAAGTGTTTAAACTTTGCTTATGAGAGGTTTTTTGTGAGTTTGTCTGTAGGCATTTTATTTATAGGTATATAGATAACTTAGAAGCTTTCTTTTTGATATTTCTGTTTTAACTATATATTATAAATATTGATATATTTTAGGCAGGTGCTTAATCTCTCTCTTTTGCTTATAATAAGTCTGATTGTTTGTTAGTTATTATAATAGACGTTCTAAATGTTATTAAGTTTAAGTTTAATATTTTTGAATAGCTTTTAGAGAGCGACTGTCTTTTTTGCTGTTTCTGCTAGGCTTAAGAGTTCTGCTTTAGTAGTTAAAGTTATAACTGTTGCTTATTAGGTTGCTTTCTATTAGATTAGTCTTCTGAATAGCATTATGAGATATCTTTATGAGGATTGATATGTAGCTTTATTATCTGTAAATAAAGCATCTGTTGCAATAAGAAGCATTTAGGCATCTATAAGTCTACCTCCTAAGATGCTGAAGTATATAGAAAGGTATTTAGTTCTATATAGATACTATATTATATGTTTTGCTGCGTCTAAATGCTTTTAAGATGGGTTTGTGAGGAATCTTAAGAGCAGTGCTGCTGCGAAGGTAATGTCTGCCTGTATAAATATAGCGGTATAAAGTATTAATCTAACTATCTCTTAGTAGATTTTAACTTTTTAAATTATTGCTTACCTTAAGTTCTTTTTGAGATCTATCTATAGAAGTAGTGTTAACAGGCAAGTAGCATCTTATAAGTTAAACTTTTGAGCGATTTTTTTAATATATAAGTTATAAACTAGAAATATCTTTTGAGCTTTTTGATCTTTTATAACTTGCACTTTAAGGTATTATTTAATATCTCTTTGCTCTTTAATCTTATATTCTTTTTTAATTCCTTTAATAATCTTATAAGCTTCTTTTTAGTAGTCTTTATAAAAAAAAAACTAAGAAGTTATCTATATAAAAGACTATTATAACCTTTTGGTTGGGATTTTGGAAGAGGTATAGGTTCTCTTTTGAGCCTTACAGACTAAGTTTTATAAGAGTTAAGCTGAATTCTTTATACTAGAAAAGCAGGGCATCTTGAAGTTTATATAAAGCTCTGTTTAGCTTAATAATATATCTTACTAGGGATTTAAGGTGTCTTATAAGTTTTTTTATCTCTTAAAGTAGTTTATAAGTAATTAGTTCTCCTCTTTTTAGCATTTTGGCGTTTAGGAATATATTAACTATATTATATTAAAAGATCTTATAATTAAACTAAGCACTAATTGCTATTGCAACCTAGAAGGTTCTTAATATAAGGGTTGCTATATAAGTATTCTTAAGATCTCTTAGTTAGAGGTTTCCTCTCATAACAATCTAGGCTTTTATCTCTATAAGATACCTATCTGCATCTAACTTATAAGTAAAGACTTATTTCAGAGGAAGGGGCTTTAAGTGTGCTTTTAAGTAGTTTAGAACCTTTTATATCCTAAAGTTGATAATTTTTTGAAGTTCTTTATAGCATATAGTGATAAATAGCTTTTAAAGCTATCTCAGAAGCTTCTTTATATCCTTTTAAGTCTTCAGGAGCAGTAGTAGTTCTAAGTAATGAATTTTCTTAGATTGTAGAAGAAGTTCTAGAGGCGGTTTTAGTACTAAGCCCTTGAAAGTTTAGCTTCTGAGGGGTTTTTTAGATTCTGACTTTATTATCTTATAAAATATATAATAGAGTTTTTTGCTTTCTTCTATTGCTTTTTATTTCTCTAATATAAAAGTGGCAAAGAAGTGTTTCTAATTTTGCTTATTAGATATTATAACTTCTTCTATTATATTAATAAAAATGTTAAAGAATATAGCAAATATATTCTTTAGATTGCTTTAAAGGCTACCTTCCTTATAAGAGCAAGTTTAAGTGTAAATCTTCTTTATATAGGTATGCTTTTTCTGTAGCTTAGAAGGTCTTTTTTATATATCACTAAGGTTAAGCTATACTTTAGGAAGAAGAGAGTCCTCATAAGTGTTATTTGTTTCTATTAGTCTAAAGTCTACTATACCTTTTAGCAGAGGCCTTGTTCCACTAGTTCTTAACGCTTTGTAGGATTTAAGTTTAGTGGTTGTAGCGTTACTCTTTAGGCTTTTATTGCCTGCAGGCTTTAGGTTTTGCCTGAGAGGTTTACCTCTAAGATCCTGGCCTGTTAGTTCAAGAGATGCTTTAGGAGTGAGAAGGTTATGCTGAGTGTTCTTAAGCATAGTCTTCTGATTTTCTGCGCTTTGCAGCAACTATTATGCTATAATTCCCTTATTAAAGATAAAATTAATTTTATTTAGAATACTAAAGCTTATAAGTATAGTGGAAGCAGAAGGTAATTCTTTAATTTCTTCTATAATAGATCTTATAATTATAAGCTTTATAGCTTCTTCAGCATTTTGTTTTGAGTAGAACTTGCTTTTATTAAATATAACGTTTTGTGAGATGATGACTTTTCTAAGCTTTAGGATTTAGATCTTATAGAGATTGTGTGTGTTTGATATATATCTTATAAGGTATCTGATATAGCCTTATAAGACTACTTTAAACTCTCTTCTCTCTATCTCTCTTTTTCTTTCTCTCTTGAGGATATATATTCTATAATTATAAGTGTATATTCCTCTCTAGTGAGGTTGAGTTTTTAGGCTTTGTGGGATGCTGTAGGCTGGTGTCTAAGTGTTGATATGTTCTTTGAACTATTCTTCTTCTACTTTGTTAGGGGATTTCTATTTTATTAATGCATAAGGACTTATGTTGTATAGAAAAATCCCTGTAAGCACTAATTCATTCTACAGTTTGATTGGGAGCCCTGCTGTGTAAAGCATCTATATGCCTTATATGATTACCTCTTTTCCTGCCTTTTCCCCTCCTCCTACTGGTTCTTTTGTATGAGGTGGGGAAAGTTTAATATTAATATTATTCTTATAAGCTTACTGCTAGTATTCAGTTGTTCTTTAGATTGTAATAATAGATTTATTGATATCTTGCTATATTTTGTATATGAGGAGTTCTTTCTATTGAAAAACTTAGTTCTCAAAAGTTTGAAGTATTTAGAAGATTTTGTAATAAGTTTTGTTTATGAGGTAGAACTTAAAAAGCTTTTCTGTGTATTTATCCTTTATAATAAGAAGCTAAGAGGCTTCTGAGTAAGCTTCTAAGTAGTTAAATAGATCCTAGGAGATATACTAGTATAAGCGTTTACTCTTAGAGTTAGATAGTCCTTATAAGATAACTTATTATATATAAGTTGTAGAATAATGTTTGCATTCTAGCTGGGTTAGTCCCTTAATCTTCACTTCTTAAGCATTTTATACTAAATGCTTGAGAGCTTTTTAGCTAAGGTGTTTAGCTTATAAGTGCTAGAGATATGTATTGTCTTTTTAGGTAGGCTTTAAGTAGTATAAAGGTTGCCTTTGAGAAGTTGCAGCTACTAATTAGGTGGTATTTATAACTTCTAAGTAGCTTATGTTGATATAGATTTATAATGAAGGTAGAATAAAGTAATTAGAAATAGGTTTATATTTAAAAAATAAGATATTATTAATATGCTTAAGCTTTTGGAGTGGAGTGCTAGCTTCTCTATAGTATATCTTATTAGTCCTTCTGTTTAGCTAGATGCTAGCACTTTTGAAAGAGGATTTTAAGATTATATTAGTTTTAAATCTCTTGATATAATAAATATTTATGAGAGTAAGATCCTTTATAAGCTCTCTTTATAGTTTATAGAGTGTATTTAGGAAGACTTTTGTGCTGACTTTTTAGACTGTGAGAATCTGATTCCCTGCAGCAACTCTTTTTAGTCTCTTGAGATTCTTATAATTTTATAAGTAGGCTGGGTTGTTAATAATATAGTTTGAAGATGCAGTATTGTAGATAGTGTAGAGCTATAGAGGGTCTTTTGTTTTACTAGTTATGTTGAAGATTGATTTAAACTTGCCTTTTGGTTTCTTATAAGCAGATAGATCTAAGTTTAGCAGTCTTATGAAGATAGCAACTACTTTATTAGGGAAAATTTCTCTTTTAGCAGTATATCTCTTTACTTTTGTAATATCTTCTGATTTAATTTATCTCTTGCTGATAAGGTCTTAGTAGATTAGTTTCTATTTCTTTAAGAGTGCTTTAGTCTTAATATTATTTTAGATTTTAGCTGTTATTTATAGGGGATTCTAGTGAGAATATTTTCTAGTAAGTATAAGTTTAACTTTTGCATAATCTTTTAGAGACTATATATGCTTTGCAGCTTACTTTTTTCTAATAAATTCTCAGTATAGGCATTTTTTAGCTTCTTTAGGTGTTTCTAAGTTCTAAGACTTCTTATTTTTATTTAATTTGCTTTTAGATTTTATGCTTTTTAAGTTTAAGTTTAAAGCTTGAGAGTTGTTTGGTTAGCTTCTAATTATTGCAAATAACTTATTAACTTTTATTTTCTTTTAATAAGCATTTAAATAGATAATATTAAAGAGGATTTTTATATAATATATAATATCTAGAATTAGTTTGAATATTTCTTTATAAGTAATAAGCTTTTAGATCTGTTGCTTAGCCTACTTAGGAGCAATTTAAACTTCTACAGCTTAGAGGAAAGTTTTTACTGTAAGAGCTCTATAGATGTTAGAGATCTTATAAGTTAATGCTTAGTAGTAGCAATCTGTTTATTAGTTATAGAAGTTTATTAGGTTTATAGTTGTATAAGCAGCTTTATAAAGAATAGCTATATAATTCTTCTGTATAATGGTCTTTATAGCTGATTTACTCTTTGCAAGCTGTTCCTTAAGAAGTCTAACTACTGTCTAGAGAGAAAATAAGTTCTTATTTGAAATGTTTAGAGTAGTGGAGCTTATAAGGGATTGCAGAATTGAAGAGGCTTATAAGAGATCTATGCTTTTATTTGTCTCAGAAGTATTTAGTTCTTTTAAGTTAGTTCTAGTGAGAAGTTTGCATTTTAAGATGCTTATAGATAAGGTATTAGTTTTATCTATTTTATTTGAGATTTAGAGCTAAATTATGCTTATAAGTTTAATATTAATATTTGTAAGTAGCTAGTTCTAGATATATTTTAGGAGTTATTTTTTGGTTTTTTAGTTATTTTAAGCTTTTGCAGTAGAAATGCTTTATTATTTGATGAATATTCTATATCTAACTTAGAAGAAGGGGTTCTTAAGTTTTATAGCTTTTAGCTTAGTTAGCTTAAGAGGGGCTTAACTTTAGGTTAGTATAGAAGCGTTAAGAACTTATATAACGTCGTTCTTGCTAGTAGGTTGCTGCTGAGAATTAGTGTTATATCTTAGAGAGTCTGCTTATTTATATTTAGTTGCTTACTTAGAGATCTATTTATTATAGATCTCTCTGCTTTACTTATTGAGAAGTGTGAAATACTTCTTAAGAGAGGGTATATTAATCTTGTTTCTACTTCTGAAGTTGAGCGCCTTAGGTCTATTTAGGTTGATATATTTCTAGATGTTATAAGCAATATAGATAACCTTAAGGTAGTTAAATTAGATTAGCTAGTCTTTATAAGTTTTTAACTTAATTTATATAGTTTTAAGGTGTAAATCTATCTCAGAAGTCTTTTTAGAGGAGTGAAATATTTTATAAGTTATAAAAATTAGTTATAGAAGTGTAGAAAGAGAAGAGAGAGATCTACTTACTCTATAAGATATTCTAGCAGCAATAAAAAGGTTAAATTGAAGTTTTAATAAGCTGAGCTTATAACTGCTGAGAGCTAGCAGTTAGAGGAGACCTAAAGAGTTTATGAAAAGGTGTGTATTGCTTAAGAGGAGTTTACTTTTGTAAGTGTTCTTAAATTATAAGCTTGCGAGGCCTATGCTAGTTATATAACCTGCTCCTTTAGTGAGGCTTACTGAGGGGCTGTGCAAGGCAGGGAGCGTATTGTGAGGTAGATCGCTATAATACTCTATTTATTATAACCTATAACTATAATATTGATTATATAATATGTATAGTTATATAAGCACCTTATGTAATTAGCAGTTTAGCAGGCTATGTTTCAGGTTATTTTTCCCCTCCTTTTTCTCTACCTTAAGATATAACCTGCTAATAATATCAACTAGAATCATCATAATACATTCCTTCTCTATCAATTATCTATATAAATAAATGCCTATAAATGCTGAGGATTATCACATTTTATTATAACATATCTCTATCTATAACCTTATACTATATAGGCGTATATACTACACCTCTGAATACTCTTATATCTATACTAATAGGTTATAAGCCTAGCTTAAAAATAACTTCTATTCCTTCTACTTCTTTATTTCTCCCCTACTCTCCTATAAAGCCCTACTTCTACTTAAGGGTTATATATACAGAAAATCAATCCTTCAAACGCTTTTCTATCTATACTACCTTTGCAGAAGCTGATATACTAGCTAGACTAGTAGTTTGGTTCCATAAGATACACCTTCTTTGAATCTATATAACCAATCCTATACAAATCAACTATACCTCTATTAATCCTTCTCTAAGCAGACAGTCTTTTGCTACTGCTTTATTCAATCTATATCCTTCAGATTATCTATTCGAACTATCCTCTAGTCTACTATTAATCTGGTTT
This sequence comes from Colletotrichum horii, assembly GCA_027406005.1. NCBI lineage: Eukaryota > Fungi > Ascomycota > Sordariomycetes > Glomerellales > Glomerellaceae > Colletotrichum > Colletotrichum horii. The sequence goes on from JANVYB010000003.1 coordinate 7,991,274, forward strand.
AAACCTATACTTACAGCACAACAGACTTCCTCTCAACCGATTTACTATATAGGATATATATCTCCTCAGTCAGACAGAAGTTTAGCTGAAGAAGATATTGATTAAAGAGAAGGAAAAAACCACTCTTTTTTCTAAGTTAAACCCTGACCCTCTAGGTTTTTAACTCTTATAACGTTACTCTAAGAACCACTGTACTATATATATAATAGCTTTTAGGTTATATAACTTTACTGTCGTTTATCCTATATAAGGCTTATAACTACACGCTGCAACCTATTAAGGCAATAATGACTGATCCTAAGGTCTAGTTCCTTAAGCTTATAGGCTTTGAGAACTATAAAGTATAGGCTATACGTATTAAGGCCCTACTATATAGTAAAGATATTACTATAGACCTTACTAAGCCTATTTCTTCTATTAATAAAGATAAAAACTATAAGGCTTTAAGTTATATACAGTTATTCTGTAATAATAGGCCTTTTAAGGTTATAAAAGACGATTCTGACGCCTATACAGCTTGGAAGCACTTAAAAACCCTATATAAGCCTACAGGTTTTATAAATAAGTTTTTAACCTGTAAAGAGTTCTTTAATACTTCCTTAGATAACTTTGAATCTATAGAAGACTATATAAATAAAATAAAAGAACTTATAGATAACTTATTTTATAACCAGCTTAAACTACCAGATTAAGTAGTTATAGCTTATATACTTAATAGCCTAAATGAGACTTATGAGGCTTTTATAACCTCTATAACTTAGTCTTTTAGGACTAACCTTACTGCCTATAACTTAGACTTTTTATATGCTAGTCTTATAGATGAATATAAGAGAAAAGGAGGCAAAGAAGTAGTTAATAATACTGCTAAGGGTAATAATAAGTATAATAAAAAACAAAATAAAAACCAGAAAAATAAAAATAAAAATAATAAAAAGAAGGATAATAATAAAATATTTAAAAAACCCTGGAAAAAACAGAAAGGTTTATACTGCAAAAATTACAAAAAAACAAACCATTCTGAAGAAAATTGCGCTTTCTTACATCTTGAAAAAGCACCTAGTTAGTGGAAAAAACCCACTAATACTACTGCTAATAAGGAAAAAGAGAAAGAAGTAGTTAATATAACTACTGCTAGCAATATTACCCCTTATATATCTTTAAATAATCCTAATTCTATAGAATTAATAGATTTATCTTCTGAAAAAGAAGACGAAGATATTATTTTTGAAAATATAGGTTATACTACTACTCCTCCTTATAATATAAATAAATATACTAATAATCCTTCCTTAGGTTATTTAATTAACCAATCTGTTATTAAGGAATAAGGAAAAGCAAGAAGTTATAACCAAATTGAAAAAACAGTTGATTTTTATATTGATACTGCGGCTACTATACATGTAGTTAAAAACCACACTCTTTTAATAAATAAAATAAAAATAAATAAACCTATTAAATAGAGAGAAGCAAAAGAAATTACTTCTTTAATAAAGAGTGAATTAATTATATATCCTAATAATAATAAAATAATATTAAAAGATGTTTATTATATACCTAAACTAAATATTAATCTACTTAGTCAATCTAAATTAGATTTATTAGATATTGCTTCTATTATATAGAAACAACCTATTTTATATAATATAAAGAAAGATTATATTATTACTATAGAGGCAAAACGAAATAATTTATATTTCTTTTAATTTCCTACTAATAATAACAATAATGTAAAGGTATTTAGAGGCTATAGGCCACAGTTAGGTCAAACTGATAGGAGAAGCACCTAAAGGGTAGGTATAGTATTGCTGCGCTACTTTTGCTTGCTTCTTCTAAGATCTCCTTTTCCTAACCTTCAGCAAGTCCTCACTAAGTTCTCACTATAGAGAGTTTTATACCTTAGGCCTATAAGCATCTCTATACCTTCAGCCTTTATTAGCTAGGTTGTCTCTAGTATTGCTGCTCTATATACCTAGTCTTTTATAATTATCCTCCTTCTAGTTATAGTAGTTCCTACTATATAGTCAGCCTCTAGTTTAAAGTAGCTACAGCAGTCTTCTTTTATTATCTAGAGCAGCCCCTATTATCCTTCTCTATTATCTAGCATAGCAGATAGCTGTTATATATTTAGCAAAAGCTCTATCATCTATTTAAGCTGTTATTATTATAGTTATTATTAATTAGAGTCCTTTAAGCTATATATAGGTCTTTTCATTTTAAACCCTTTTATTAGTTATCTTTAAAGAAAGTGATATTTATTCTTCCCTTTAGTAAATATAATTATCTAAATGTTTTATTACTCTTATTCCCTACAAACTCACCCTTTATTTAGCAAAGTTTCCTAATATAATATCCTTATAGTGTTCTTTATAATAGCTTCATTTTTCATCTTATTATCCCCCTTTTAAACAGATGCATTATAAGGCTGTTAATTAAGTTAGATAGTGACTGCTGTTATTAATTCACTACATCTGCCTTCTCACCTTTAGTAGCACTTGCTACAGTAAATAACTGTTATTCACTTTATCTGACGTTATGCCTGCCTCTGCAACTGTTTGACGAGGCTTTATAATTATCTATAAAGTGACAGCTTTTCTCTACCCCAGTCCAGTTCTTCTTTTCTTCACAACAATATATCTTTCTGCATCTTCATATTATACAAGCTTCACTAAGCCTCTATAGACCCTTTACAGATATTTCACTACTTTATAATACTTCTATAACTAACATTATAAATGCAGAAAGCCTTATTACTTAAATCCTTACTAAGTATAATCTTAATAATTTTAAGCTTAGTAATAGCATATACTAATATAACTAATCTAATAGCAGCAAGCCTTATATTAGCTATGCATTATAGCTTCATAAGAGCAGCAAAGTTGTTTATACTTATACTTATAATAGAAATTATATATGTAAGTTATACTAGTTGCATAGCATTAAGTGCTGCAGAATAAGTTTAGCAATTGTTCAGAGAAGGTATAAGCTAACTGTTTTACTTTTAGATTTCTTTTTACCTTATCTTAACTATTTACTACTATTAGAACTAAATTAAGCATTATATCTGTTAGATTAAGGCTAGTTATTACTGCTAGCATAAGATTTACTATATCTTCACTATAATTAAGAAAAGTTAAACACTTCTCTAAAGTTTCTATAAATAGTTAGTAAACCTTACTAGCTTTCAGTAGGACACTAAGAATTATAATAACTAATTAATAGCTATAGATATTAAAGAAAGCACTACTGCTTATATATAAATATAACTCTAAATATCTTTAGATATAAGTTTTATTTTATAGTCTGCTTTATCTTCACCTTCATATTAATAGGTGTTTACAGCTAGCTTGCTAAGCTAAAAACTAAAACAAAATAGATAAGATTATAAGGCAGATTAAAGGTACTTTTCCTTTCTACTTGCACAATAAAACCTATATCTTTAAATAGGCTGACTTCCTTAATAAGCTTACTAACGTTCTAGCAATATATCTCTCAAAGAGCAATCCTCATATAGCTGCACTTCCTTTATAAGATCTTTTAAAGATTCAAAATACCTATATGCTTTATAACACCTATCGCTATGCTTTGATTGCAATCTTTAAGACTATTAGTAGTAGTCCTACACCTTACCTTAATTCTCATAAAGATATTAATAAGCATTTAGCAGCAGTTTGCTAGAACTTAGTTAATACTAATAATAAGAATAATTCTTCTAATAAGAAGGATAATAATAACAGCAACTTTAATAAGCTTAGCAACAATCTATAGAATAGAAATAGCAGTATAACTAGCAACAGTAATAATAGTAAAGATAAAGATAATAAGAATAAAGCTGAAGATGAAAAAGAAGAAGAAAAAGAAAATAAAGATAAAGATAATAATAATAAAAATAGTAAAGAGGATAAAAAGTAGTGTTATTAATAAAACTTCAGCAGGAATATAGTGGATTTCTATAAAACATTTTTAGTTAGATATTTATAGTTTTATATTGCTTTCACAGAAGGTTTAAGAAGTCTTTATTAGCATTTTAGCTATTTTGCAGTTAATTAACTTTTTTTATTTTCTCTATACTACTTATTATCCTACTTATAATGCAATTTATACTGCTGCTTCTTAAATTCTATAAGAATTTGCAGAGCATTTGCTAAGTGTTCTTTAGGCTTTTAAGTGTTATATTCTACTAGCTAGCCTTTCTATTTAACTAGATATAAGAGGCCCTCTAGTGCTTCCCTTTGTAATATAATATCTTTAACCTCTCATTCTTCAAAATCTTCTTTTAAATCTGAAAGCAGTCTTTTAGCAAACTTTCAGCTATGCTACAGCTCTAGTAGTGCAACAGAGAAGATATTATATGCCTAATTATACTTCTCTAGAAGCTGTACTCTATAGGCGTTAAAGCTTATAACTTCTGTAACTAATATAAGAATAAATCGCAGAGCAAGCTTTTGCTAACCTTTTGCAAAACAAAAGTTCTTAATTAAAAGTCTTATAACATCTCTAATATTATATAATTACATCTTTCTTTTAGTATTTACATTTTTAGCTTATACTTTAGTTGCATACTGCTAATTCTTAGCTATCTTTTAGCAAACCTCTATTAGCTTCTTAAGTCTTTTTTCAACCTCTTAAGTCTTAAAGTTAATATATAGCAAACAGTAGTTAATTATTTTTAAATAATATTCTATAAAAGCCTCAAATAGTAATATACTAATAGTAGCATATTTGCTATTATTATATAAAAACTCAGCTTTAATTAGCTGTATTACCTATTAGTTGCATAAACCTTCGCTAAACTTTAAGAGATATATAGTTAAAGTTTAATATATCTTTTCTATCTAACTATCTGTTTATAAGTGCTATACTATAGAGATACACCTTTCTATATCTTAAGCTTTAGTTTAATCTCACTAAAACTAACTAGTGATCAGTTTATCTCTATTGCTAATAATAGCTTTAAGCATACTATACTAACACTTAATCTCTTAATATAAGATTTTTGCTAAGTCTGTAGCATTTAGTTGCTTAGTTATTACTAAAAATCAAACTACTTTAGTTATTTTATATATAACTACTAAGATTATATTATAAACAATCCTATTATCTTAGCAACTTTCTAATAAGCTAGTTAAAAAGTCTAAAGAAATCTATTAGAATAAATATGCTAGCAGTTCTAATATTTACAGCAGTCTATATAGTTTATACTGTAGTATATATACCTCCTAGCAGTATAAGCACTTAGCAACATATCGCTATATATTCTCTATCAGATATAGCTAATAAAACTTTTATAAGATCAGTTTAGCTGTCTTATTTGCCTCTATATGCCTTAATTTAAATGCATTATAGTGGTTTTTTAGGATTTTATAGCAGAAAGATCTTTCTTCTAAAATAATAAGTCTTCTTTTAAACTAAAAGATATTATTCTTATTAAGTTAGTATTTTTAGTGTTCTCTAGCATTTCAGCAAACCTTAGCTGTAAGATCTCTACAGAAGTAGTCTTTAGTCTGCAGTCTTCTAACTATCTATTTAAGATCTACGCTTAGTTGCAATATATAAGCTGTTTTATTCTAAATAAGCTCCTTTATTATAATATATAAAATATATTATTTCAGCATAATAACTTCAGCTCCTCTTAAGTCCTTTAGTATATCGCTAATCTCCTATAGAGCAGTTAGCATAGCATCTGCATGCAATTTTAAGCAGGTAACAGCGCTGATATATATACTTTGACGTAGTAGATTGTTAGTTTCCTCTATAAAGTAGTACTAACCTAAAGGTGAGAATCCTTCAACCTTAAAGCTAGCCTTCTAGCAAGGTTCTTATATGCTTCACTAGACAGCCTAAATATAAGTTTTTATAGTAGCTATAGTCTTTTCAAGCTTAGTAATATATTAGCAATTTGTTGCTGAAAGCTAGCTGATAAGCCTAAGCTTTTTTTTAAAAGTGGAAAGCATATTATCTACTTTTGCATCTTCTACTATATAATCAAAGCGTTATAACAGTCTATCTGCTAGATTTATAACCTTTAACTTATATTAAATTTCAAAATTAAATATAAATAGGCAATAAACCTATCAGGCAAGCCTTCTGTAAATATTCTATATAAGTGCAGCAAGCACTCCTTTTAGTACTGTATAGTCTGTGAGAACTAGAAACTTCTTAAGAAGTCTTTATAAGTATTAAGCCTAATAATCTAAACTTTCTATAATTACTAAAAGCTTTTACTGCCTTATAGCCTAATATCTTTCTATATCTAAAAGCTTCTTTAACTAGAAGGCTACTAAGTGTTAGACTATACTATGCTTCTGCAAAAGCATACTAGATACTGCTTAAATAGATATATCAGTCTTAACTCTTATTTTTAGTATTAGGTTGTAATATCTCAGCATTAAAGCTTCAGCAAATGCTCTCTAAAGTGTCTTAAATGCAGTCTGCATCTCCTCTATCTAGATAAAAGCTTCTAACTTTATGCTGTTTTAGCTTCCTTTAAGCGCGCTATTCATAAGGATAGCGATATAGGAATATCTTATAATAAACTTATAATAGAAGTTATAGAATCCTAAGAATACTTATATATCTCTAAAAGACTTTAGCACTAGCTATTTAGCAACTACTTAGACTTACTCTAAATCTATCTTTATATTATCTTAAGTAATATAAAACCTTAAGAAGTCTACTTCTATTTAATAAAAGTTATACTTCTTTAGTTTTATAAACAGCTTAATAGCCTTTAAGCAGCATAAAACAGCATAAAGGTCTTTAGTATGCTGCTCTCTTATATCTAAATAGATAAGAATATTATCTAAATATATAACACAGCAGGTGTCTAAGAAGTTAACAAGCGCTTAATAGATATACACCTAAAAAGTTATAAAGGCATTAATAAGCCTAAATAGCATTACTATATATTTAAAATGCCTATATTTTATTCTAAATGCAGTTTTCTACCTATCTGCCTTATTAATTGCAATACAGTAATATACTTTACTTAAATTAATCTTTAAAATAAACTTTATGCTAGTAAGTCTGTCTAAAAGCTTACTGATTAATAGTAGAAGATAACAGTTTTTCACTATAATTTTATTCAGTCTTCTATAATCTATATATAATTATAAACTTCTATTCTTCTTAGGTATAAATAGTATAAATGCTCTTATAAAGCTAGTTAAACAGCATATACAGCCTGCTGCCTCTATTTCTCAAATATATTTAATAAGCATTTGAAGTTATTCTGCTGATATAAGGTATATAAGCCTATACAGAAGTTCCTTGCTAGGTTTCAATTTAATATAATATACTGCTCCCTTCAGCCTGAAAACTTTCTTTATATTTTCCTTATTAAAAATATCAGCAAAGTTTTAAAGTTCTTTAGAGACTTCTTTTTCCCAGCCTTCACTTAGTAAGCATTCACTTAAGGTTTCAATATCTTTCTCATCAGAGGCTAAGGCATCTATTAGATATATAACATAAGCTTGTTAGCTATTCTCTATAATTTCTTAAATAATCACCTCTAGTTCAGCAAGCAAAAAGCATTTATATAACTAGATATATATATAAATGTCGATATAAATACCTTCCCACCCTATTAAATCATTAGACAAGAGAATATCTTTTGCTTCTTTAAAGTAGAAGCTTATAATAAAAGCTTAGCAAATCTTCTGCAGATATCTTTAACTATTTATAAAAAAGAATATAAGCTAATAAACCTTTCTAGCAAGTATAAGCTTTCCTTAGAAGTCTACTAATTTAAAAGCTATAATGCTTATAGCCTCCTTTAATTAAAGTTTCTTAATAAGGTTTTCTTATATAATATCTACTGCTATATAGATATCTATATCAACTTCTAGTTCAACTTTATTAGCTGCTTAAAATGCTAGCACTTATCTTTTAACAGTTTGTTCTATTAAAACTGAAGTGATTTCTAGTGTAATACCTCTCAAAGTTGCTTTTATACCTACTTATTTCTTAAGTCTTCAGCATTAGTTATATAAAATACTAAAATTATATTAATCTCACCCTATCTTAAGTTAAAGTTCTAATTGCTGTCTGCTAGCTATATTTAGTTCTTAGTACAGTTAAGAGAAATATGCCTATACTTCTTGCAGTTATAATATTAAGATCTCTAAGAATTAGAAGGTCTATTATTAGAGCTAGATGTTGTGCAGGTGTTTGCTAAGCAGTTATTCTAAAATAAAGTCTCTAAATAGTAATCTTTTTAGTTTGACAACTTAGAGAGCTGCAAACTGCTCTTATAAGGGCAGTCTAAAAAGCTTAAGTGCAGTTATTTATATAACTTAAAACGTCTAGTAGTTCTTCTCATATATCTCTTTTCTATAATCTCTTATAACCTTTAGGTATATAGGGCAATAATATATATATCAGTATAGTTAATATCTTATTTAAACAGTTTATCCTTTAAAATCCTCATAAGGCTCTAAAAGAAAGTATATATCTTTATATTATCTATATTCAGCTTGCTAAAAGCTTAGTTAATAAACTCCTATTAAGCTTAATATGTAATTAGCTTCTTATTATCTTTCTAATAATACTACCTCAAAACATTACAGTAGTTCTATTCTTAGAGTTTAAATGCAATATACTGCCTTTTTATAAAGATTCTAAAGTCTTCCTATCTTAAGTTAACCTCTCTCTCTAAAATATCTATAAGCATTCACTAATGCATTTGCTATTCTATTTATAGAATATGCTTTATTACACTTATAACCTACTAGATATACTAGCTATTAGAGCAGCTAGAATAATATTTATAAGCTTCTTCTACTATAACAAGCTAATCTTCCCTCATCACACTTATAGACTTATTAGTAAAGCAGGCTATATTATAGTTTAAAGGTTTCTCAAAAACCTTAAGCAATTATTTAGTAAGCATTTAGTTACTCAGCGCAGCAGCAATTAGCTCTTATTAGCTGGCTATTATAGCAATTATCTGCTACATCAGCATTTAACTGGTTGCTTCTTCTAGCCTTTTAGTTTAAGCTAGCCTGTTAGCTGCAGCTGTAGATGTCTAGCCTTATAGCCTGTTTAGTTTATAGAGGGGGGTCTTATAGTCCCCATCTTCCTGCATACACTTATCACCTAAATAGCAAGCATTCAGCGTAAGTAGCCTATCCTCTTCAGAGCCTCCAGCCTCACTTAAAGTATAGCTTTTTGCTTCTCCTTATTAATTTATATCATCCTCTAATCATTTGCTGAGGTTATCTTCTTTATATAGGTTTGCATAAGCTGTTTTGCTCTATGCTTAGCAAACACTAAGCGTAAGTTCTTCAGCCTAATTAGTAAGCATTACTTAAGTATATAATGCTATTATTATTACTAATCTTCTTAAATTAAGATAAAAGCAAAAGAATTATAAAAGTATTTAGAAGCTATAGGCTATAGTTAGGTTAAACTGATAAAAGAAGCATTTAAAAAGTAAATATAGTATTATTATGCTACTTTTGCTTGCTTCTTCTAAAATCCCCTTTTCCTAACCTTCAGCAAGTCTTCGCTAAGTTCTCGCTGTAGAGGGTTCTATGCCTTAAGCCTATAGGCGTCTCCATACCTTCAGCTTTTATTAGCTAAGTTATCTCTAGTATTGCCACTCTATATGCCCAGTCCCTTATAAATAACTATATATATAATACTATAACTAATAAAAATATAAATAATAATAATAATAATAGCCTCTAACTTTAGCATTAACATCTTAGTCATATTTATATATAAAGTCTTTTAAAAATAAAAGATAATACAATTTCAGATATAAATATAAATAATATAAATATAAATAATATAAATATAAATAATATAAATATAAATAATAATAATAAATTACTACTTTGCAAAGCCTGTTTTAAAGGCAAATTTATAACTAAAGTTAATAAATTATAGGTTTATAATAAAAATCTAAATTATCTAGATTATATAGCTTCAGATTTATATAAACCTATAACGCCTACTACTTATAATAAATATAATTTATTTATTATCTTTATAGATAAATATACCTAATTCATCTAGGGAAAACTACTTAAAGATAAAACTAAAGAAACTATAAGTAATGCTTTTCTTAAATTTCAAGCAGAAGTAAATAATAATAATAATAATAAAAGAATAAAAGAAATCTCTACTGATAGAGGTAAAGAATTTTCTAATAAACATATTAAGACTATATATCTTAATAGTGGGATTATCCACAATATAAGACCTCCTTATACGCATAAACCTAACAGACTTATAGAGCGTACTATACGCACTATAGTTAATAAAATAAGAACAATACTATATAACTTAGGTTTACCACACTACTTATAGAGTGAAGCCTTTTATGCTACTCTTTATATACATAATAGAACTCCTCATAGCTCTATTAAGTATAAAACGCCTTATGAAATAAAAAATAATATAAAACCTAATATTAATAATATAAAGGTGTGGGGTAACTTATGCTACTATAAGAATAAAGATCTTAAAATTAAAAAATTAGACGTAAGAGCATGTTAAGGTTTTATAATTAATTATGGATCTAATAGGTATAAAATCTAGGATATACAATTAAAGAGAGCTTTATGGTCTCATGACGTTGAAATCTTAGAGAATACCTTTATTTCTCATCATAAAGAGCTTCCTATAAGCATAAATACCCGCTTTAAGGATACTAATAGTAGTACTATACCTAATAACGATAGACAGAGTACTGCCTAATATAATCCACAAAGAGATATATCTAGTTAATCTATCTCTTATAGTAATAAAAGTATTGCTATAAATAGCAATAATATTACTAAAGATTCTGCTCTTAAGAATCTAAGTGATGAGATTAGTATTAATATTAATAAAAATATAAATAATAATAATAATAATAATATTAATACTAGCAATAACAATTATAGTACTATATCCTATAATGATAGTTATAGTACTAATACTAATATGAGTATGATGAATAATGATAGTAAGAAAACTATTAGTATTAATAATAGAGAAATAAATACTAATAAATTTAAGTTTTTTATAGAAATCCCCTCTATAACAGACGAAGCTAAAAAAGACTACCAATAGGTTAATAATACAGTCAAAAATAATATTTTTGACGAAAGTGCACTATTATTTACCTTAGAAGACTGCCCTGTCTTAAAAAGTTATAAAATAAATAATAATAATATTATAACTGATAATAATAAAGCTTCATATATACTATCAGTTATTACATTAGATGAGCCTTCTAATATTAAGCAAGCCTTAAATTCTCCTTATAAAGATAATTGGATTCAGGCTATGCAATTAGAGATAAGTTAAATAGAAGATATTAATACTTGGAAAATTATATAAATACCTGATAATATTCATCTATTAGGCAGTAGATAGGTATATATTATGAAATTAAAAGATAAAATAAATAATACCTATAAATATTAAGCAAGATGGGTAGCTTAAGGTTTTAATCAATATATTGGTATTGATTATTTAGAAACTTTTTCTACTACTTGTAGACCTGAGAGCTATAGATTTATAGTAATTTTTGCTATAAAAGAAAGCTGGATTTTATTACAATATAATATAACTACAGCTTTTATTCACGCAGATATAGATATGGATATTTATACTGCTATACCTGCTGGTTTTATTTATAATAAAACTACTGGTAAATTAGAATTTAATCCTAATTATAATTATAAATCAAAAAATAATAAATATTGCTGTAAGCTTATTAAAGCTTTATATAGTTTAAAACAAAGTCTTAGACTATAGTATAACCATTTAAAAGGAATATTATTAAAATTGGGATTTATTGTTTCACCTTATGATGAAGCAGTATATATATTAAATAAAAATAAATATAAAGCTATAATATGTTGCTATGTGGATGATATATTACTAGCAGCTAATAATACTGCTACTAGTGATTATATATATAATAATTTAAGGCAATATATAAAAATTCAACTATTAGGGGAGCCTAATATATTTTTAGGTTGTGAGTTTGATATAGATAGACAAAATAAGTCTATTTTTATATATTAAACGAAATATACACAAAAAATATTAAATAAATATAATAAAACTAATATAAACCCATTAATAACACCTATGAAAGATAATATAAAAATGCATATAAACAAAAGTTATGCAACTAAGGAAGAAATATTATAATTTCAACAGTAAATTGGAGCTTTGCTATATCTAGCTTTAAAAACTAGATTTGATATAGCTCTTGCAGTTAATATCTTATCAAGATATACTACAAACCCTTCTAAAGAGCATTTTTCTGCTTTAGATTATTTATGGGGTTATTTAAATAAATATCCTAATAAAGGAATTTATTATAACTGCAATAATAATATAATTTGGGATTCAATAGGTTATTCAGACTCTAATTAGGCTGGAGACCTAGATAATAGAAAATCTACATCAGCTTATATATTTTGCTGGGGCTTATATAATATTATATCTTATAGCTCTATAAAGCAAAAAACAGTAGCTTTATCTACTTGTGAAGCTGAATATATAGCTTTAACTGAATCTGTTAAAGAAGCTATTTATCTATATAATACCTATAATTTTAATCTTAAAAATCTAGGATTTAAATTAATAAATAAGCCTAAAATATTTATAGATAACATTGCAGCTAAAAAAACTAGCTGAAAATCTTGAATTTCATAAAAAATCTAAGCATATTGATATAAGATATCATTTTGCTAGAGACTCTTTATTAAATAAAGATATAATGTTATTTCACATTAATACTAAATCTAATATTGCTGATATTTTAACTAAGCCTTTAGGCAAAGTTATATTTTTCACATTATTATATATTATTTATAGTAATAATAATAAATATAATAATAATAACAATAATAACAATAATAATAATAATAATAATAATAATAATAATAATAATAATAATAATAATAATAATAATAATAATAATATTATTACTGAAATAACATACTAGTTTTTCTCTTAAAACTTTTACCTATAAGGTTATTTTATAAGAGTTTTTTAACTAGTTATAAATATATTATACAATATAGAAATATTTTTCTTATTTTTCCCACTGGGTTTTTAAGTTTTTATACCTATAACGTATATATATGTTAAGTGAGTAAGCTATATACCCTTAAATCAACCATATATACCTTAAGGGGAGATGTTAACATATAACATCTTATATAATAATAATAATACTTATAATAATACTTACTTACTTAAATATTCTATATAAAATAAACTAATAGACTTTAAAGTATAAAACCTTATATAAAAATACTCTATTTATTATAACCTATAACTATAATATTAATTATGTAATACGTATAGTTACGTAAGCACCTTATGTAATTAGCAGTTTAGCAGGCTACGTTTCAGGTTATCTTTCCCCTCCTTTTTCCCTACCTTAAGATGCAACCTGCCAACAACATCAACCAGAATCATCATAATACATTCCTTCTCTATCAATTATCTATACAAATAAATGCCCATAAATGCTGAGGATTATCACATTTTATCATAACATATCTCTATCTATAACCCTATACTATATAGGCGCATATACTACGCCCCTGAATACTCTTATACCTGTGCTAACAGTTGCTAATAGCCTTACTAAACTGCTAGTAGCAGAGAAGTATTGCAACTTTATTAGAATGCTAAGTTTATTTAAACTACCTATAATTAATAATAAATCTTAATTTAGAGATAATATTTTAAGATTTAAACTTAATTAAGTTTCTTCTATTTATTTATTTCTTTTATATATAATAACTTTAATCCTTTATATCTTACTAACTAATTAACTTTTATAATTAGACTTTATATCATTTTAATTGCTTTAATTTGCTCTTCTCAACAGTTAAATTGCTAACTATAAAACTCTTCTATATAAGAAATTACTTAAGGATAAAGGCTTAAAAGGTAATTAAAGACTTTAACTTTATGAAGTTATAAGTTTATTGCTAAGTTAGATATCTCAGTTAGCATTTACTTTAATTAATAATATATTAATATTAATACTAATTGCTAAAAGATATATTAATTTAAGTTTAACTTTACTAAATTTAATTAAATATTAAAAGCATAAGTTAGAATAAAAGCAAAAAGAGAACTAAATATTATAATATCTTCTGATAATTATTCTAGTTAATTAAGTTTATACTGATATAAAATAAGCATCTTAGAACTAATTCTTATAAGAACCTATAAACTCTGCTTATTTTAAGATATTAAGCTTAACTATAGAGATATAATCTTAATATTAATTTACTAATATTAAGAGGTAATTAAACTTAATTGCTATAAGCTTAATTTAAACTTAAAACCTTAAGGTTAAGTTGTTAGCTTTTTCAATTTAAGTTTATATAGTTTAGAAGTAGCTAAACTACTATACTATATAGCTTAAGTTTATATTAAGGTTGCTTTAAGTTTAATAAAAGTTTTATATAGTAATTAGATATATAAGAGAAGTAAAGAGGTTAGAAGTGTTTTAAGAGGCAATATAAAATAATAAAGATAATATAGCATAAAAGGAATGAAACAAAAAAGTAGAAACAAACTATATAGTTATATAACAATTTAGATTACTGCTTTAGGATAGGAATAGCTTCACAGGGGCGCTGGGGAAGTGTCAGCCGAAAGGGGGGTGCGAGACGGTAGTCGGCTGGGCCTGGGCCTGAGGCCTGAATCCTGGCCTGAATCCCGCCTTTACGTAAGGGATCAGCCACACCACTTTGTAGCCAGGCGCGCCCGGCGCTCGTAGCTAGATCAATCAAGCCACTTCACGCACATCGAGTTCGCAATGCACGGGCAAGTCGCGCTGGTCACTGTAGCACGAGGACTGCAGTAATTAAGCGTCGTGCTCACCGACACTTGAAAAGGTCACCTTCTGGGCAGAGGCTCATCTGATGGCGAGTGCGACCATGTCACATGTAATTGAAGGCTTGTCCGTCGTGCAAGTCATCCAATCAGCTCAGTGCAGCAGGTGGCATCATGTAAGTGAGATGTTGCGATGCAGCGTCACAAGGTCTTCCTCCCCTCATGTTCGACGGGAGGACATTTCGTTACCCCGAGCACCTGGGTTTGTTTTCTTCTCTTCGTCACTCTGTTTTTTTCCCTGGCGTTTGGCGGCACCTCAACAAAAGAGGGGACGGGGGATGGGGGCGGATCTGGGATTCCCCCGCGATGCGTCTGGGAGGAGACCCAGCCCAGGCGAAGCACAGTTGGTGAGATATCGAGAAGAGCAGCGCCTCGAGGACGACATGGAATGCCTTCCACCTTACCTGGGGAAGCAAGGCAAGCACCTCGGGACGCGACGGCAAGGCGTCAGCTCACTCACATGGCACATGCATGTCCAGTGTTTCTGGGCGACATCTTGTGATGGGACCCGGATGGCGCATTTGGCGTCATGAGCGTGGCTTATCGATAAGAGCTCTGTTATCGGGCCAATGGGAAGGCCGGGAGACTCGGAGAGCGGGCAGGTGCAGGGACCACGAACCCCCACAGCAGCAGCGTGCGCCTGCCACCTGCCGCCCAGTGCCACCGGTCCATTCTGCCCTTCCTTCCTCAGAGATGAGACAGCGAGAAAATAAGCAAGTACACTCAGGCAGGAAGTGCCTACCTTCCAGGTTACCAGAGGACAGGACTACCTGCCTGCCTGCTTGCCTGCCTCCATGCCCCCCTCCCAGTTGCTTTGCCTTGCAGTCGCCATCCAGAAGGAGGAATCCGAACGCGACCACCCCTTCCAGATCAAGTGGATCCCCAACACCCAATCATACGAGACCTCAGGTAAGCAGGGGTGTAGCGGCATCACAAGCTTCATGCAATCAGAGCTGAGAAAGATGAAGATGAATCCACCCAAGGGAAAAAATGACTGGACCCCTGACAGGGGCCTCTTTATCGGTTTCTTCCATTTGTTCCTTAGGTTCCATCCTTTTTGGGGGCCTGGTTGGTGCCTTTGGCAGTCAGTGACAGTGACAGTGAGTCTTTTGGTCCACCTCAGTGTCAAATGTTCACGGGTGCAGTTAGCCCAGGACTAGCCGACTTTTGCTTGAAGCACCTGCATCTGCTCCCGGCCTAAGGTACCTCGGACAAGTGAGGTTAGCCACTTGCTTTTCCCTTTCCCTTGTCTATCCCTCCTCCCCTTTGATTTGGCGCACTTGCGAACGAACGAACCAGATGCAGATACAGCAGCAGATGCAGGTGAACAGACGGGTCTGACGCGCCGCCCCTTCCACTGACTGTGCCCTGGGCCTGTCCTCTTCCCACCTACCTACACTACCTTAACTCACCTATACAACATACCTCACCATCTCCTGCCATTCCCATTCGCCTCATCTCCATCTTGTCTGGTTACATTGCATGCTGAGGTGTTCTTGGTCTTGTTCAGTCCTGAGGTATCTTCACTCTTCTTCTGCCTTCACAGCTGCAAGTCCTCATCCACTCTGATTCACATTTGCATGCGCATCCACATCCCCAACCCAGCATCCATGATCCTCGCTACGGAACACTTGCTGCTGGTAGCCTAGACGACAAGTTACAACCCCCAAAGTCCATGGTTCCAGAGTCCGGCAGACACGGATCCCATCCATCATCAGCCATCTACCATCTACCACGGTACCTCCCTCACTCACACACCTTTTCACCATTTTACTATCTACCTTACCTACCAACTCGACCTACCTGCTGGACCCTGCCTTTAACCTTTTCTCCATCTTAATTGAATTATCCTTTTGCCTCTCTATTTGCCTTGGCCTTGCCTTGCTGCCTTCCACCCTTTTAACTTGTCCGTTTGTTTGTATCAACACCGTCTCTGTTCTGCTCTGTTCCGCTTCTATCCATCCACGCCGAGACCTTGATTGTCGACGAAACCTTGCCTGCCTTACCTCACCTCGCCCTACCGTCACCGTACCCAGCCGCCTCCCACCCGAGGCAGCTTGTTCCGACTGCTTAGCCTCGCCGTCTCATCTGCAACCTTCCCCGAGCTCGAACCTTATCGTCGTCGCCCGAATGTCCCCGCTGTAACCAACAAACTCCCCTCTCCCCCCCGCTGTGCGACGCCTTCGCAGCGATACCTCTTGGCCGCCGACGCCGACCGACCGTTCTTCCCGCCTTCCGCCATCGACAACCCGGAGGAGGCGTCAGACGAACTTCTGGCCTACCTTGTGCCACCGACGCGCCCTTCTCCCCAGCCAAGCGCAAACTCAGCCGTCGCCATGCCGCCGCCCGTTCCAGCTGGTGCCCAGAGCATCAGCTTCGGGGCCGAAGAGGATGTCAAGAAACGGGTCGTCAAGAAGCTCCAGAAGAAGCGCCACGAGCCACAAACACCCACCATGGAGCTGCCAGAAAGGTTGAAGGAGGGCGACGATGCTGGCGAGGAGGACCTGATTCCTGCCCAGGGCCCGCCCATGTTCATGAACATGAACCAGTCCATCTTTGGCCTCATTGCCGCCGCCGGCTCCCGCGTTGATTTCCACGATCGCTTCGAGTCCAGCGACGAAGAGAGTGGCGACGACGACGACCGCCATCACCCACAACCCGACGGCCTTAGCGACGGCCGACCTCACCACGGCCTCTTCCTCCACCGCAAACAGCGCCGGCGCAACGACGAGCCCGACGTCGCAAAGACGACCGTCTTGAAAAAGGACTCTTCCAGCAAGAGCGAGAAACACAAGCGCAAGATCTCCGGCCACAAGCTGCTCCGATCCTTGCCGGCGCTTCCCCGCCTGCCTCGACACAAGTCCAAGAAGGAGTCGCCCAAGCTGGAGCCACCTTCCGAAGAAGCTAGCGACGCTTCCGAAGCCTCCCCGTCCCAGGAGCAGGCCGACGATACAAGAGACAACGAGGATGGTCCGCGCCTTGCCCCAGTCATGAGCCGCATGCTTGAGGCCAAGGCCGAGATGTCCATGAGACCCAGCTTCGATGTAGAGCGCCGCTCCAGCGACCAACTGACATACAGCGATTCTGTCGATAGCAGCGGCACCGCTTTGGCCCGTCGCCTCCAGGATATTTTCGAGTTTGACCATCCCGAGGCCGTCATCGAAGGTGGGTTTTCCGTGTCGTCTTGCTGGTTGCACGCCTTGCTGATCCTTGACAGAGTATCCTTGCTGGTTGCTCCAGAGTGTACTGCTCCAGGGCTACATGTACATCACGGCGAAGCATATTTGTTTCTACGCCTACTTGCCCAAGAAAGCGGTTCGTTGGCCCTGGACCCCCTGCCTCAAGCGGTTGAGACTAACGATGCGACCAGCACGAGGTCGTGAAATCGGGCTATTTATCCAAGAGCGGCAAGCGCAACCCCAAGTACAACCGGTACTGGTTTCGTCTCAAGGGCGACGTTCTCGCATACTACAAGGATCCTTCCAACCTCTACTTCCCCCATGGCCAGATCGATCTTCGGTACGGTATTTCCGCTAGCGTGACAGACAAGAAGGACGGCTTGAACTTCACCGTGGTTACCCACCACCGGACCTACTACTTCAGAGCCGACAGCGCGCCGAGCGCAAAGGAATGGGTCAAGAGTCTGCAGAGGGTCATCTTCCGTTCGCATAACGAGGGCGACAGCGTCAAGATCTCGCTGCCCATCGAGAATGTCATTGATATTGAAGATACGCAGATGCTCGAGTTCGCCGACACGTGCAAGATCCGCGTCATTGATAATGACGAGACGTACGCTATCGACGAGTACTTCTTCTCCTTCTTCAGCTTCGGCAAGGATGCTATCAGCGTTCTCAAGATCCTCATCGAAGACGCGTCCTCCAACGCAAAAGATGCGGCGCGACTCAAGGCCCAGCAGGAGGAGGAAAGGCAGTTGCCCGCGCCATCTGCCCGCAGCTCTATGAGCGGTAGCAGAAGAGCCATTGCCCCGCCCAAGCTCAAGACGACCAAGCTCCCCGAAGCTGTCAAGGCAACCCTCTCGCCCTTGTCGACTCACAGCCCTTCTGCTCTCAGCCCGCGGGCCAGTATGGATGCTTCGCGGGCCAGTTTCGATGCATTCAGGGGCTTCCGGCGTAGGAGCTTGGACCTGTCGACCATCATTCGGGATTCCTCTCCTCGCAGGAGCTTCAGCGGCAACCGGCGGTCCATGAGCCGAAACCGTTTGGACGAGAACCGCCGAGCACCGCACAAGCAAGGGTCCACGGACTCCTATGTGCAGTCGTCGATGGAGGATCCCAGCTTTTCCGGCATGGTCGCATCATCCAACGAGGACCCTTCCGCAAGCCAGATTCTGCGCGGGAGCGACGTCTTCCAGAACCCTACGATGCGCCGTTCAGCCTCAGCTTCTCGCACCGAGCTCGACAAGCAGCAGCGTCGCGAACACAAGAGCCCCCCTGCCTTGGCTGCCTACAGCGGTCAGCATGCTGCGACGACCGGATCTATCCAAGATGGCGACAAGCCGCCAGCAACTCCGACTTTGCAAAGCATTACGAAGATGGGCGCCTTTCCCCTGCAGCGAGTTGGGGCCTTCGCCCAGTACCTGAATAGTACCAGCGGCAAGCTAGGCTCAATGCTCGCTACGGAGTCTATGGGTTACGTGGAGAAGGTGTCTGGTATGTGGCGAGGTGGCCGGAAGCATTACGATGCCCCCCCTGAAATCAAGACAGATGACGAGGATCTGTACGAGGATGCGGAAGGCAAGATTCAGACATCCATGGATCGCTTCCGCGCCCACTTTGCCTTGCCTGAGACGGAGAAGCTGCAAGCCACTTATTTTGGCTACATCTTAAGGGTCCTGCCACTCTACGGCAAGATCTACATCAGCGACAAGTCCTTTTGCTTCAGGAGCTTGCTGCCTGGAACCCGGACGAAGCTCATCCTTCCGCTCAAGGACATTGAGAATGTCGACAAGGAGAAGGGCTTCAGATTTGGCTACTCGGGCTTGGTTGTTGTTATTCGCGGCCATGAAGAAGTCTTCTTCGAGTTTGGCCAGGCCGAGATCAGAGACGACTGCGCCGTCACGCTGCTGCAGAGCCTGGAGACCACTCGCTATCTGAGAGAGACGGGAGACTTGGACTTGGATGAGAAAGAAGACGAGGAGAACGCTATGGCCGAGCGCGACGCTTTGAAGGAGGCCCGTCAAGTCGAGGAATATCACGACCACGAATTGCGGATGCCGAAACAGAGCTCCCATATCAGCGATGCCCCAACGATTCTCTTCGACGATCCTAAGGCGTCTTTCCTCAACTTCAAGCCTCCCCACGCGCTTAAGATCACTTGCTTGACTATCGGTTCCAGAGGTGATGTGCAGCCTTACATCGCGTTGTGCAAGGGCCTTCTGGCGGAGGGCCACAAGCCTCGCATTGCAACACATGCAGAGTTTCAGGGCTGGATCGAGAGTCACGGTATCGAGTTTGCCAAGGTGGACGGCGACCCGGGTGAGTTGATGAGGCTTTGTATTGAGAACGGCACCTTCACCTGGGCCTTCTTGAGAGAGGCAAACTCCATGTTCAGAGGCTGGCTGGATGAATTGCTGGTGTCAGCGTGGGAGGCTTGCCAAGGATCCGACCTCCTCATTGAGAGCCCCAGCGCCATGGCCGGCATTCACATCGCTGAGAAGCTTTCAATTCCCTACTTCCGCGCCTTCACCATGCCGTGGACCCGAACCAGAGCTTACCCTCATGCATTCGTTATGCCCGAATACAAGATGGGTGGTGCGTACAACTACATGACTTATGTCATGTTTGACAACATTTTCTGGAAGGCGACGGCTCATCAAGTCAACCGATGGCGCAACAACACGTTGAAGTTGCCCAACACCAACCTGGAGAAGATGCAGCCTAACAAGGTGCCTTTCCTCTACAACTTCTCCGAGTATGTCGTAGCACCGCCTCTGGACTTTTCAGACTGGATCCGCGTCACTGGCTATTGGTTTTTGGACGAGGGATCAGATTGGAAGCCGCCTCAGGAGCTCACCGACTTCATCGCCAAGGCACGGGCGGACGAGAAGAAGCTTGTCTACGTCGGTTTCGGTTCCATTATTGTGAACGACACGGCAAAGATGACGCAGGAGGTAATTGATGCTGTGCTCAAGGCGGATGTCCGCTGCATCTTGTCGAAGGGTTGGTCGGATCGCATCAAGCAAGGCGACGATACTGGTCCGGTGAAGGAAGAGCCGGTCATGCCGCCGGAGATTCATGTCATCAAGAGTGCGCCCCACGACTGGCTGTTCTCCCAGATTGATGCGGCCGCCCACCACGGTGGTTCTGGCACCACCGGCGCCAGCTTGCGGGCCGGCATTCCCACGATCATCCGACCCTTCTTTGGCGACCAGTTCTTCTTCGGTAGCAGAGTGGAGGACATCGGCGTCGGCATTTGCTTGAAGAAATGGGGTGCCATTTCTTTTGCTCGTGCGCTCTGGGAGGCGACACACAACGACCGTATGATTGTGAAGGCTCGTGTGCTTGGCGAGCAAATTCGCAGTGTAAGTGAGCCCACAACCCAGATGCGACCATGTTGATGCTGACAAACAACCAGGAAAACGGTGTCGAAACTGCCATACAGTGCATCTACCGAGATATGGAGTATGCGAAGAGCCTGATCAAGCGCAAGGCTGGCAAGAACGCCCACGTCGAGCCGGACGACGACGAGGAGTCAGCCGAGGAGAGTTGGACGTTCATAGGAAAAGATGAGCCGGACCCGGACATGACTACAAAGAAGCTGTCAGACATGGGAGCGCTTCCCGGGGCGTCGGACTCGAAGCCGCTGGGCACCCGGGTCATCAAGTCCCCCTCGTCGCAGCCGGTTGCCTAGGAGGTCGACCACGGTGCTTTGAGGGAGGCCTTGCTGGACGCTACCCCGCCAGCTTCTCCCAGCAAATTCGGCGAGGGCGAGTGGGAGTGGGAGTATTTCTCGTGAGTATTCATGGGTTGATCACGACGACCAAGGTCAGGACAAGTTTGGCGTTTAGGCCTAGACAATCCGGGGGATTGGTTGCTTTTTTCTGGTTTGGC
Source organism: Colletotrichum horii (assembly GCA_027406005.1). NCBI lineage: Eukaryota > Fungi > Ascomycota > Sordariomycetes > Glomerellales > Glomerellaceae > Colletotrichum > Colletotrichum horii. The sequence continues at coordinate 8,013,212 of JANVYB010000003.1, forward strand.
GTCTGGGGGGGATCAGGACTGACGACTAGTTGTTTCTTTGGTGATGGCGTGACGAAGAGGCACTGGGGACACGGCATGGCACTGATACTCATGGATAGAGAGTACATCAATACTCGATCATGATTTTTACCGTCTTAATCCCGTTTGATGGCACTGTCCGTGTTGAAGATTTTGAGGCGGTCCATGGCTATTGTGTGTAGCCCTTGATAATGTTGCGCAGCAAACCCTTGTCGACTCCAAGGTGAAACCGACAAATTTTGCTCAACATGTTCAATAAGCGTTGGAATAATATCCTTGACTTGATGTGAGGCTTCAGACGCGACCACTCTGTCCTATTCGGCAGTTGTTGATCACTTAGACGTGGGCTATGGGATACACGTTTGTTGGAGACATGAACATATCAGCATCTTCCAGGCCATCTGGACATGATTTGACCTTCGATGCCCTCTACATAGGTAGGCATGAGTAAAAGAATAGTTGTTGTTGATGAATTGCCCGGGAAAAGTCACGATATGTCAGCGGAATATTACTTGTTGCTCGTCTCTCACGCCACATGGATGCAGCAATCCGGGGCTGTGGGGAATGGAGCCGAGATCTCGATAGGGTAATCCATAGGCCATCAAAATGTGGGAGGGTTCGAGAGGATCTGGGGCAGTGGGATGCTTTTTGACTGTTGACGAGATCAGGAGATGGTGGGGAGGGAAGGCTGCTCATGTGAGAGGGCAAATTCACGCCACCACCCATGGAAGAAGAGTCATGGATGCAGGTGGTGTTGGCCTCAGCCAGGTACCACAGCTGACTGAGCTTGACCCCGGATGTGGTGGATGGGCAGATGAGGAGTTCTCTTTGGAGCTTTTGTGGCAGTGGATGGTGTCCTTGATCTCAAAGCAAGTGTTCATTGTCGCGATGATAAAGTGAGGATGCAGACAGGGCCTCACAGCTTCCAAGAGCTGGGTCTTTGATGGGAGTGAGCAGGTGCACGTGATCCATGATTGGTGCTGTTTGATGATGACGGCGGCAATGGTTGTGTGACTGGGTGAGAGGTGGAGGTGGTGGAGAGGGGCAGCAATCCAATGCAATGAGCATGGATGCTGGGTGATCTCACAGCAACAGCAAGAGCTCCTGCAGCTGTGCAGCAGTGACAGTGGGAGGAGGAGTTCTCAGCTTCAGCCATGGAAGTCAAGGGTGTGGAGGAGGAGGAATTGGCAGGGATCCAGCTGGTGAGGAAGCAGTCGACCAGCTGGCGGCGGCTGGTGCCATCAGCGAGACAGGCGGCTGGGTGCTACGGCAGGTACAAATAGGCCAGAGCATCCCACTCTTTCAGAAGGGGGTGGCACGGCTGATAGTGGTTGCCCTTTTCCCTCTAGGTGCTTTCCTGGTTCTTCCCTTGGCCTGAGTGACGCTACTTTGCCGCCACGCGACGTGTACCCTGCCTCGTTTGTACCGGTACCTCTCTCTTCCATTGTGTGTCTTAACCAACATCACCAGCAACACCCATCCATCACACCACAGCTCACCACTACGACCACCAGGCAAGCGGGACACCTTGACACCGTACAAAAGCCAGAGCATCTACTTCCCCGACACCAGCTCGACTCGTCAACCATTGAGTCGCTCTGCGATACCGTCAACCACTTGCAGTTCTTACGATACCCACACCTGTCGTGTTCTCTCACCTTGGCAACCCATCGGAGCCCGATCACCGAAGACGCCGAGGTTAAAAAAAGGAAACGAAAGGTCAACTCTTACTCAACTGCTCAATCGCAGTACTGTACCTTGCCTACCTACCTAAGCTTCTCAAGGTGCACCTAGGGAGCCCCTCGGCACTCGCTGAAGCTGTGCCCCACACATCCGACGGGGCGCATGCCGATCCGAGCGTGACACGGAACAATCGACCTCCGGATATCCGGTTCTCCTGGTCCGTGCTCCAACCGCGACACCCGACCCCACTCCCAACGCCTGGACTCGCCGGTTGGCCGTCCTTCCTTACCGGACCTCACCTTGCCTTACCTACCCTTTCCGTTTGCAGCCTGCGTCACGCAGCAGCACGCACCAGCCAGGCAGACCCACCTATCCTCCGCCATCTACCTACCTTAGGTACCTAGCGTGAGGTACCTTACCTGCACCGCATCCACAGTCGTGCCGCCCAGGTCCAGACGCCTCCACCACCAGAATTCCGAAGCTCCAACTCTTCCATCCAACGACACAACACATTCGACAAGAAGCAAACGCCCGACTCGGAAGTACACCAGCCAAAGCAATCAACCATCCGCCCAATTATTCGCGACAGCTGCGACTGTCGTTGTGCAAACGCACATTTCCGTCCAATTGCGTCATCCGTCGCCAAAGTCAATTGCGCCGGCCACAAGACACCCACGGGTTCAGACCTCGACCCGGCTGGGTTCTCCAACTCGTCCCGAACTACCGCGCCTACCCATCTGCCATCTCATTCTCCCATATTAAGGACAAGTCAACTCGAACATCACTGTCTTCTTCAACGGCGCACTGTCGCGCAACGCTCCAGAGCTGTTCCGCCTGTTGCGTTTCTTCCACTCGACGCGCATAGCTTAGGGGCCATGGGATTGGAGACATCACCGGCACCTTCTTTGACCACGACTGGGGGAGTCCCTTTAGGTTAGTCGTTGCACTTGCTTTTCATTCCCGCCTTTGCCGTCGTCATTGAATTGCAAACTATCCCATCGTCGCTCCCTTCAGACTGGCACCCACCTCCCCTCGACACTGTCACCACTGTGCACGCGTCTTATACCACCAACAGAGCTGACTCTTGCCTTTTCTTCGCAACAGACTTTTAACTCGTCCTCCCAGTTAGTAACCCATCGCCATGGGTAAGCTACTATCTCTCGGCGCGCGATTGCGCTACCCGATTACGATCACAAAAATCCTCAAGAAACCCGGCGACGCTGTCGCAAAACAAGAGAGCGTCCTTGAATACTCGTTCAAGTGGATGCGCGAGGTCGGCGACCCCATCGCCGGCAACACATGGCAAGAGGAGGAGACAACAGTCGTCGGCTGGGACAGTCCTGCCGAGGGCACCATCAAGGAATGGCGCCTCAAGGAGGGCATGTCCTTCACACGCGACGCGCCATGCATGGTTGTCGAGGAGGCCTGCTCTCACGAGATTCAGTTCCAGGGTCTCTGCGCCATTTGCGGCAAGGACATGACCGAGGTCAACTGGGCCAGCGACCAGCGCGATACCCAGCGCGCCACCATCAATATGACACACGACCAGACTGGCCTCATGGTTAGCGGCGACCTCGCTGCGCGCGCCGAGCACGACACTCAGAAGCGCCTGCTCCGCCAGCGCAAGCTCAGCCTCGTCGTGGATCTCGACCAGACCATCATCCACGCCTGCATCGAACCAACCGTCGGCGAATGGATGGAAGACCCGACAAATCCAAACTACAACGCCGTCAAGGACGTCAAGAAGTTTCAACTGAATGACGAGGGGCCCAGAGGCGTGGTCACATCAGGCTGCTGGTACTATATCAAGATGCGACCTGGGCTGAAGGAGTTCCTCGAGAAGATATCAGAACTGTACGAACTCCATGTGTACACCATGGGAACTCGTGCGTATGCGATGAACATCGCCCAGATCGTCGACCCCGATAGGAAACTATTCGGCAACCGAGTAATCAGCCGTGACGAGAACGGAAGCATGATCTCAAAAAGTCTACAGCGCCTGTTCCCGGTTAACACCAACATGGTGGTCATCATCGACGACAGAGCCGATGTGTGGCCCCGAAATAGACCAAACCTGATCAAGGTCGTTCCTTACGACTTTTTCAGGGGCATCGGCGACATCAATTCGAGCTTTTTGCCCAAGCGTCAAGATATTCTCCCCGCGCCTGCCGACCCCGAAGTCAAGCCTACCCCAATTGCACCCGCACCCGAGGTAAAGACGAACGGCAAAGTCTCGGCCATCGACGAGTTGGTCAGCATGAGCAGCGGGGAGGATAAGGCTTTGCAAGCCGCGCAAACGGAGCAGCAGGAAAAGTCTTTGGAGCAGCAGATCAAGGACCGTCCTCTGCTGCACATGCAAGAGCAGCTGGATAAGGAAAGCGAAGAGAAGGAAAAGGCGACTCAGGAGACTGAAGATGGCGAGCACATTATGATAGTGCAACACCGATCGCAGGTTCTCCGCGACGACGATGCGGAGCTGATTTACCTACAACAACACCTAACTCGTCTCCATGAGAGGTTCTACAAGGAGTACGACGAGAAGCGTGCAGCCGCGCCCCAGCAGTCAGCCCCTCCTAAGAAGAAGGGCGAGGAAACCGTCGACCTTGCCGCTGTTCCCGATGTCGGTTATGTCCTGGATACGATGAAGGCGTCAACGCTTGAAGGCACCACGATTGTCTTGTCCGGCCTGGTTCCTCTCGGTGTTGATGTCCTGCAATCCGAAATCGGAATCCAAGCCATGAGCTTTGGCGCCCAGATTCAGACCAAGGTGTCGCCCAAGGTCACGCATCTAGTCATCTCAACATCACGGCCACGTACACAAAAGGTACGCCAGGCAGCGAGGATTTCCAGCATCAAAATCGTGAGCCAGAACTGGCTGTCTGATTGCCTGAGCCAATGGCATCGCCTTGACGAGACACCATACCTTGTCGAAGTCCATCCCGCAGACCGAAGGCACATTGCCGCCCCAGGAACGACCGACGCCGATATGGTATCTGACGTGGATGGTGACGATCAATCAAAACCGCACCTCACCATCATTGACGAGACCGGGGAGCAGCGCATCCTCGAAGAAGACGATGATGCATCAGACGAAGACGAGGGCGATGCTGGGCAGGATGGTGGCGAGGAGAACCTACTGCCTGAATTTGAGGATGGCCAGCTCAGCCGAATAGACGGTCTCAAGACCTTCGACTGGGAAGGTGTCGATGATGAGATGAAGGAGTTCTTGGGCAGTGACGACGACAGCTCGGATGCCGACACGGAGAGCCGTAGCGGAGACACGGAATCGGGCGATGAACTACCCTCGTCTCAGCAGTCGAACAATTCAGCCGGCGGCACGAAGAGAAAGGCCGTAGATGATGATAACGCGTCAGATGAAGGCGGCAGTGCACTCTCCAAGAAGCAGCGGGTGGCCAAGAGCCGGGGCGCTTCAAAGCTGAGTTCAGTGAGGACGCCAAATGCCGACGACAACGAATCAAGCAGTCTGCCGACACCGCAGGTTACAGGCGACGAGGAGGATGTTTCCCTCGTACCGGACGGAGGTGTGAACCTGGACAATGGGGCCGATTTTGACGAGGACGATCTCGAGGCGGACTTGGAAGCCGAGTTGTTGGCGGCTGGGGAAGATTAGCGAGTTTTGTTCAAAATTTTATCCATGAGATGCATATAAGACAACACGGCAACTGGAGGATCCTCGCAGAGGTGGAAAAGTCGGTTGGCTATGGTTCATTCGGTTTATACCCAGCCTTTTTTCCATTGGCGATGCATGGCAAGGAGTTGAGACGTGCAAATATCTGTCGGGGGATTTATGGTTACAGTGTGGATTTGGGATTTCAAATAGACGACCAGATGCACAGTCGGCAGCGGGCGGTCTTTGCATCACGGCCTAAGGTAGTTCAAAATTCAGCAAAACTAAAATGCATTATCCCGTGTTTTCCAGATGAGTGAAAGTGACAAGCCCGTCACAGTGTTGAGGGGCAATCGCCTCGGTCAACGCGAGGTGAGCTTCGGTGTACACCATCTGGTGGGGCATCACCGGCAACCTTACATAATCCCGGCCAATCGAGCGAATCACAATCGACCCGAAAACAATCACCTCAGGCACCCTCGGCCAGGCCAAAGCTTGACCCAGAATCTCGAGCTCGACCGACGTCAACCAACGCAGCCCACCACCCCCAGACGGACCGACACCAGTGCACATCGCAAGCCTCTCGAACGAGCCGAAACGAAGCCGGCCAATTGACTCCCACACGCACGAAGGGGCAATTGAACGAGGGACGACGACTCCCCCGCGAAAACTCCAACCCACGAAACCTCACACTTATCGATTGAGCGCAGCCGACCGTGTAGGGTCGGTAGGATTGATTGAAGGATGCCTCAGGACATGCCCCCCGTCGGCGGCTACCAGGCCGTGCAGTACAAGGTGAGTGGAATCGCTGCGAGGAGGCAGGTGGTGCTATGCTGGGGTGGGAGAGCCGGAAGAGGGGGACCGCAACTGGGACGGCGGATGCGATGGGTCGGTATCGGACTGGCAAGGGGAGGCATTTGAGGGGTTTTTCGCCGCTGGTGCGAGATCGTCAGATTGGGGAGCGTCGTACGGAGTGGCGGGCTCGGAGTCAGGAACGGAGGCATTTGGACCGGCATCGAGGGAGAATCGCGGACATGCAGAGGACTGTACGCTAACTGCTTGTCTCCGAATAGCGCAACCTGCCATCCCGTGGTTTCCGCCCCGGCACCATGTTGCTCGGCATGGGACTCGTGATGGGATACGGATGGTACCACCTGATCAAGGGTATCCGGGAAGCCAAGTACGTTGCGACACCCTTTCCCCCTTTGAAGGCCCAAGGATGGCCTAGCCCGAGCGTTTGAGAGATGTCGACAATGTGTTTCATGGGTTCTCAGACATCTTTCCGCAAGGGCAAATATCATGTAACAAATCCCGCCAAAAAGACGGAAATGCTGACGGCGTGTGCGCACCAGCGAGCTCGCAAGAGAGAAGATGTGGGCGCGCATCCACCTCATCCCGCTCCTCCAGGCCGAGGAGGACCGCGACCAGGTCCGCAGGTATTACGCCGACCAGGCGAGAGAGAAGGAGCTGCTCGGCGAGAACACCAAGGTCTACCACAACGACAGGTTTGTCCATCCCTCAGCAGTGCCCCTCAGGGGTCTACGGGAATACGAGGAGATGCTAATGAGGGTATGCTACAGATTTGTCCGTCCTACCTTTGCTGTTGTGCCGCAAAACAAGTCTTAAACGGCGAGGGAAGGGTGCAAGAAGTATGATGGGGTGGGGATGGGCTGGCGTGAGCTGGCGTGTACATATGATTCCTGTTCGAGATGGAGAGAATCGAGATGACTTGTTGAATCATGTGGGTTGCACTTTCGCAACTGAGTTGACTGTAAAAGAACTTCAAAGGTGGCCTGGATCGGACTGAGAGTGTGTCGGCAAATTCCCCACCACATTCTCAGCTCCCTCTGGGTAGAACGGTTGCAGTGACGCATGATGGAGGTTGCAGACGCTGGAGCATAGGTGGCAGGATGTCAAGGCTGCACGTCTATGGAAGCAAAATTAGCTTTCAAAGGCGTAGGTGCAGCTTGATTACTCCGTGCGGCCACTCGCCAGGAATCGTCAAATGCTCCAGCTCGCACCTGCTCTGTGCCGATGAGGACATCGAACCGCGCAATCGCCCAGACCCACGTGTGTTGGGCCTTTGTTCAGGAAGCTTGTTTGTCTTTACACACGACCATTTTTCGACTTGAACTCATCATGCAATGAAGGCAGCCTTGGCGCACCATTCTGGGTTTGAGGATTGCAGCATTGTTGCAAGACCGTCAGCAGCAAGAATCATGAAGGTGTTGAAGTGAGTTCTAGACGACCGTCTTCACGATGTGTGGCACCAAGATTTCACTGGATGAATTGATTTCGCAGAGTTTTATTTGAATTGACATTCGGCGCCAACAGATTGGTAGATAGATGTATGGTACATTCAGCATAACGCTCAACCCAGGAGATCCTGAGTCAACTCGAACTTGTCCCCTCCCTGGACCTCAAAATGAGTTCCATTCTGCACAACACCGTCAACGCGGACTGCAGTCTTCTCAAGAGGGGTGAGGAGCGGCTGAGGCAGATACACGGTGCCCTTATTCGCTCCAGCAGGGCTTTCGACCTTCATCCGCAGCAGCCCCCCCTCAAACCGCCAGTCGACCGTCAAGTCGCCCAGAACGGTCGGCGCCCGTCCCTTGGCCCACTCCAATCCCAATGTCTGCGGCTCGATCTTCCACTCGGTAAACCCAGGTGCTGTTGGTTGAACACCAAGGACGTGCTTGCTCAGCTCCGCCGTGGGACCCGCCGCCCAGCCGTGGCAAAGAGACGTCACCAAGCCCAGCCCCGGCGTGCCATCGGCGTTCAAGGTCTCCCAGAAGGAGCCAGTGTAGTTTGCGTTGGTTGGGTCTGCCATCGGTGCCCAGGTCTTCTTGAGCAGCATCATGGCAGACGACGCATCGCCTGACTCGAGCGCGGCGCGGAGGTGGTAGGCCGCAGCGTATGGGCTCACTTTCTCCGCCCAGCCGGCAGCGACAGTGGAATTGGAAAAGGCGAGGGCTCCAGCCGGGGCCGCGAGTCCGGAGGCCATGGCGGAGAGAATGGAAGATGCGGACCGGAGTGGGGCCGATGATCCGTTAGTGGGTGCCCCAGGGACGCCGGCGAGGATAGCAAGTGCGTTCGCGTCCTGCGAAAACCCGGTTGTGAATTTCTCGGACATGATGTAGACTCCCAACTCCTCGTTCCAGAGGTTGTCGTTGATTGCAGCTCTCAGACGGTCAAGACGGGTTTGGTACATGGCAACGTCAACGCCGGCATCTTCAAGTAGTCGCAAACACTGCTGCAGAGAGTAGGCATAAACAACGTTGAACTTCGTCACGACGCCAGACTGAGGGGGATCGTAGTAGTTCCAATCGCCGCCGAAAGACTCCTCTGCCAGATTGAACAGGCCGTTCGGCAGAGTCTGCGAGTCCGCCCAGTCGAGCATCTTGACAACCTTGGGCGCCCAGGTCTGGGCGAACGTCAGGTTGCCCCTCATCTCGTAGTTCTGCGCGATGGCCGTCAGGAAGTTGAAAGAATACCCAATCAGGCCGGTGACGTTTACGTCCAGAGGAGCCGACAGGGGCGCCTGCTGGATCTTGGCTGTGGGGGTGAAGAAGCCCGGGGTGACTTGGTACGAGCCGATGAGGTCGAGAGATCCGTCAATGAAAGAGGTGCCAAAGGTGCTGGCGAAGGCGGCGCCGACGGCGATATCGAGGTCGCCGGAGTAGGCGATGCGGTCCCGACGGGAGCCGTCGACGATGGTGTCGGCGGGGTTAGCTCCCATGAAGAAGTCGGCAAGGAAGGAGCGGTCGGTCAGGGGGTGAGTGTAGATAACGTCGCCCGTTGGCGTGGTTGCGGTAATGTTCTGGAAGTATGCGGCGTGACCTAGGGAGGCGCCGAAACCGAAAGAGCCGAAGAAGCGGGCGGATTGGGAGAGCTTGAGGACGTCGATGTTGTTGACGGAGACGCTGAAGTCGGTGATGTCGACTGTGGCATGGACGGAGTGCCATGATCCGAGGGCCAGGGTTAGATTAGCGGGGATATCAGCCGCAGAGATCTGGGTATCCAAGGCGGTCGAACCAGTATGAGCCGTGATGGAGCGCTTGTCGAGATCGAAGGAGATGTAGATGGCGCTGTTCAAAGTGTCTGACAGAACGGAAAATCCAAAACCGCCTTTGACAGGCTTGACTCGAAAGTCAAGGCGATAGTTGAGAAGCTGGGCGGCAACAGCACTTCCCAGAGCCTGGGGTGCCGCACTTTCGGCATATGCCCCCTCCTCCGTGACATTCAGAAAGTCCGGGATGGAATTCTTGGGGATCTCGGTCAGTTGCACCGTCCTTGCTCCCACACTCCAGATCCTCGTGAGGTCTTCATCCGAGCATTCGAAAGAACCGGGGAGTTGGGTCAGTGCCGTGGTAGAAGTCGTGGGCTTGACACCAATGTTGCGCAACGTGAGGGTTCCCGAGGTCGAGAGGTTGAGCTTTTGGTAACGGAAGGTTCCTTGTATCAGACGGTTGGAGATGATCGAGGGGCCGGTGACATTGTATCGGTTGACTCTGTAAGTGTCCATCGCTGCCGCCAGGGGAAGTGGTCCGTCGCTCTGGGTCTTGTCAGCTGCGAGAACCTCTCAAGGTCGTCATCAGAAAGGGGGGCGGAACAACACACCATGTACAAGCCGAATGCTGCCTCGGTTTCTCCATACGATATCTCAAAGGCGGACGTATCGCCAGAGGCAGACACGACCTCGAAGGTAGGTATGCCCTCGACATTGCGACCAAAGTCGAGAACCACGACAGAAGCAGCTGTCCCGTTGGAAGTGAGGGTTGTAGTGCTGTTGGACGCGTAGATGATGGCGTCATTTTGGGCTGTTTTAGGAACTGACTTGGCAAGCAGATTTGAGTATGGTGAAACCGAGCGAGCGCTAACGGTGTCTAGCAGACTTATCGCGGCTGTTGCCAAAACCACCCTTAATGGCAATGAAAATAACATGGTGATGAGTCCGGAATTGAAACAGTATATTAAAACAGGAAAAAAATGAGTGACTGGCGGAGAAGCGAGCGTGAGAAAAGGTGATTACAAAAATCAAAACCGTCGACACCAACCACTATTTGTACATCGCGAAATTCCCACCATCAAACTCCGTTGCATGGTTTACACGTCTTGGTGATCGTGATCAAACTCCGTTGTTAGTCTCTTGATGGGGCTTGAGTGGAGAACGCGAGCCTCCGAACACCTCGGGAAGTCGCATCGCCACTGCAATACGCGCTCTCTGTCGGATTCCAGCGTGGCTTGGTCGCTTTCTGTGGCAGTCTTCCCTGGTTCCCTACCAATTCTTCTTGAATGTGCTTTGTACGGTGTCCGGATATGCCGACTCCTGATCTTCTCATTCAGGGGTCGCCTTGGCATACTAAATTTTCCGGCTCGAAACAACTGTCAAGACGGCAGGTAAGGGACTCACAAAACGCAATGTAAATCAAAAGTCTTCAAAAATCGATTCAATGTAAATAAGTTCATCAACGTCATTAAGTCTCATCATCCGTACAGTACTGTGTGTGGTATCCCAACGTGACGCAAGTCAAAGAGCCAACCAGCCAGAACCAACTTGAACCGCCAACGCCGACCCTTGACCCTATATTTACACAGCCACAAGGCCAGCCTATCCTGCCTGTACCATCTGAGCTTACGCAGCAAGCTGAACCACCTTGAAACCCTCAGAGACGGTCTTGGTGATCTCCTCATTCTTGTGCTGCAGTAGGCCGAGGGCGAAGGCGACGTCGTTCCATTGTCTCTCGGTCTCGCAACGCTGGAGTCTGGCAGCGAGCTTGTCGGCCAATTGCTTGGCATGCTTGTCCTACAGGAAAGGTCAGAAGGGGTCATCAGCATTCGAACATCAAAACATACCTTCTCAACGAAGCCCAGGAGGAACCTAATGATCCTTCTGAAGCTCTCCTCCTCCAAGCCCTTCTCAGCAGACAGCAAACTAAACATGTCGACGAAGTGGTTGTACACAGCGTTATCTTTGGTGCTGAGCTCGGTGAAGAACATTCTCGCGAGGTCCGCAATACGACGATCCTCGTCCTCAAGGCACTTGGCCATCTCACCCAACTGACCCTTGACCTTGACCTGACCTGCCAAGATGAGGAAGGTCAGAGTCATCAAGCAGGTGCGCTTGACTGACTGATCCTTGTCGGCCAGACGGCGGTACAAGAAGTCGGTGTTTTCATCAATAAGATGGTTGAAGCACACCGCCATGTCTCCGAGCGCAATGACGGCGTTGGAGCGCACAGTGGCATCGGTGGAACGCTCCATGATGGTGATGAGCAGAGGTAGGTTGGCCTCGCAGTACTCGGAGCTGACACACATGAGCTTGGCGAGACAGAGAGTCGCAGCGGCCTGCAGTCCCTTGTCGGCATAGGTGGTGTTATTGGCACAGATCTCTGAGACGAGAGGGCCGAACTGAGCGAGCAGAGATGCCGGACCGTACAGCAGCTCCCGCTCACGAATGTGTGCCATGGCCTCCGTGAAGTCGTCCTCTGTTGTGCCACCGATCAGATCGAGGTCGTCAGGCTCGTCCTTCTTACCAGCGGCCTGAGCAGCCTTCTCTGCTGTCTTTTCCTTCTCCTGGTCCTGCTTGCGACGCTTGAAATCGAGCTCGCAAAGCTCTAGATGCACAATCTGCTTGATGGCAACGTGACCGACGATGAACAAAAGTTGTGACAAGGCGATGGCGTTGTCGCGCTTCTTGGGCGGTGGGACGACGGTTTCATTTCCGTCGCTGCCGTCGTCGTCCATGTCAGGTTCCTTACTCTCGGAACGCGAGGATTGAGACGCCATCTCATCCCGAGAAGATGGCCTCTCGTCCCTAGACACGGGTCTGGATGAGGGAGCAGCAAAGACGCGTTTCGTCTTGTGCCGAATGATCTCGGAGCAGAGGATATCCGGGTGCTTGGAAATAGCGTAGATGGCGTTGATGGCCTGCTCGGCCACACCATACCACTCCTTGCTGTCCGAGGGAACCTCTGTGATGGCTGCCAACCTGACCAGAACGGCGTGCTCGTTTGGAAGGCGAGAGAACTTGACGGTGGACTCCTTCGCCTGCCTGCCTGTGGGGTTGATTCGGCGAAGAGCAATGCAGGTGTACTTGGCCAGTTGGAGATCGGCGCGACCGTGAGCGCCGAGACCAGTTCGGAGCATCGTCTCCATCTCCCCAACCACAATCTCCGGGCTCGCAGTCGCAAGCATACCGAGCACGATGATAGCACCCCGGCGCTGTTTCTTGGAAATCTCGCGCTTGCGGACGCCGTACACCTGCCAGAGCTTAGCGATCACGAGCTCAGGAATCAGACCACCCTTCATCATAGTGGCCAGGAGCTGCTCCAGCGAAGTCAATTCAGCAGGCGTCGTCTCACTCGTAAGACTGATCATGTTGCGAGCGATGTAGTTAGCAGCATCGTTCGCGGTGAAGTTGCCGGGTGCCTCGAAGAAGATGCGCTTGTACACATCGATGAGATGGCTCTGGACGCCCTTGCCCTCGTCACTGTTGCCCTTGGTCCAGATGAGACGTAACATACGGCGGATGCCGACCTTGTTCTGCTCGATCTTGTAGGCATCGCCAATCTCGAAGTAGTCCATAGCCTCAATGACCTCGCTTTTGTTCCTGGAGCCAAGCAACTGGCAAACTGTACCAGTGGCGTCATGAAGAACGTCAATGAACTTCAAAGCCTCGGAGTAGTATCGCTTCGTCAGTGTGAGCTTTTCAATCGCCTCAGACGTAGCAGCTTCTTCGCGCGCCTTCTTCACTGCCTCGAACTTCTGTTCATCGGTCATGGGCTTCTGTGGGGATTGTTCAACCTGGGTGGCGTCGTCCAGAAGAGTATTGTCCACAGCTGTGTTGTCGCCGAGGCCGGCACCCTCGGGAGGCTTCAAAGCGTTCAATTCCTCTTCCACCTTGTCGAGGCGAGCCTGCCAGTCCTTACGGGCCAGTAGGGCGCCGTGCAAGGCAGTGAAGGGGTGTGTCTTGATGAGTGTGCCTAGAAGCTTGATGGCATTCCTTCTTACGTGACTACTCTTGTCCTCCAGACTTCGGCAAGCAAGCTCTGCGGCGCGCTGTCGTCTCTTGGGGAACTTTTGCTCGAGATCGCACAATTTGACGTAGACTTGAATGGCTCTGCATCTGCAGTAGGGGTTGATGTCGAGGAATCGCTCTTCCAGCACGTCGAAGAAGGCGTCGAGCTGGGATTTGTGGTTCTCGCCGCGCTCGTCCTGCTTGACAAGGTGGGCAACCATATTTCCACAGACTTCGATCAAGGAGCAACGCAGAGTGTATGACTGAGCAGCGGTCAGAATGAAATCAACACGATTGGGGTCGCACTAATTACCTCGCTGTCTAACTGCTTGGCAAGCATCGTCATTTGCTTAATGACGATTCTAGGGGCCAGCTCGGAGAGCTTGACAATGAATTGAGAGACGGACTTTGGGCCTTTGTTGTCGTTGCTGTTGAACTCCTTGTTACTGAGCTCGCGCAGGATTTCGTCGGCCAGTTGGGGGTAATCGTAGGTTTCAGCCAAGATGTGAAGGAACTCGGCCATGGGTTCGGAGAGATGCTCGAAGTACGTCAGATTCTGAACTATAGAAATCTGGGCAGCTGGGCATTCAGTTAGTACAAAGCCGGGCGCAGGTGCAGTCAGTCGCAACACCTACCGTAGGCATGGCCGTGGTGCTTGACGGCGATACAGAGGACTTTGAAGGCGTGCATCCTGATGGAGATGGCCTTGACGCGCTGTTCGCTCTCGAGCACCATGTAGACCGGACGAGTCAGCAGACCGACAAAGGTGTCTCTCTCGGAAGTGGTGAGGAAGATCTTGGAGAGCTTCAACTTGAGGACCTTGCTCATGATGTCGAGGGCGGATTGCAACTGGCTGGCCGAGTCCCAGACGCCGTCTTGGCCCTTGGGCGCATTCTTCTTGGGCTTGCCGCGGCCTCGGGCCACGGGCGCTGTTGATGACTTTTCGGCGGCCTTGGTCTCGACGGCGGCGATGGTCCACTGCAGGAGGAAGCCGTAGATCTCGAGAAGTTGCTTGTGGTGTGCGAGGGTCTCTTGTTCGTCGGGGGACTCGAGGTCGTGGTTTATGGCATCAGCCTCGGCGGCAAGGCCGGACATGATGAGGTCGAAGATCTTGCTCAGGGCATGTGTTGGCAAGAAGGCGGTATACCTGGAAGGGTTCAAACGTTCAGAATCACGTCTCTGTTTCGCGGAGAGCCTGGAGGAGGAGGATAAAGGAATCGAAGGAGAGGGGTCTGAAGGACAAGGGGAGATGGGTGCGCACTTTAGGAGGAACTGGAGAGAATCGAGATGGGCGCTGCGGGTGATGGCCTCGGGGTTCTCGGCGACGGCGTCAACAATGGGGTTGAGAACGGGGTTGACGACGCCGTTGGTGAGGCCCTCGGGGTCATTTTCGCAGTCGAAGAGGGAGCCGTCTGCCTCTGGAGTTGGTATGCTGGCAGGATCGCTCATGTAATGCTTGAGCGCATCGTTGATGTCGAATGCGACCGAGTCCATGGCTGCGGTCGAGGGGTGTGGTGCGCACCCGGCGGCGAGAATGCGAATGAGAGTCGGAGGGGGAGGGAAGACAGGTTGAATAAAACAAGAAGGGACAAGACCGAGAGAGGTCAGATGAGGGCCGTCTGTGTGCGACCTGATGCAAGGCGAAGGAAGTAGGCGCCGTGGTCCTGCTGCAAAGGTTAGTAGTAAATACTAAGGTAAGTAGGCATGCGCCAGCCGGCGGAGGAATCGGCTCGTGGTGTTGACGATGTCGAAAAGTTGTGGTGGGATTGTTTTGGCGGTGCAGGTGCAGGTGCAGGCGCAGGCAGGCGCTATGTACATACACAGACATAAAACGGTGCACAGTGACGGAAGGAATCCCCCCCCTCCACCTCAGTCTGTAAGGTAGCAGCCCCCCCAAAAAAGGACCCAAATGCGCCTAGCAACCGAGGGGGATTTTTGTTTTTGTTTTCTTTCGACGCGCCGGTCGCAGTTGCCCTCCTCTTTCGTCCCAAAATGGCGGTGCGGGGTCATACTCGCGTCGTCCATTGGCCATCGCGTGCGCTTAGTGGAGCCGGCACCCTGAAATCGTGGCCGACGGTTGGCCGGGGTGGACGGGGCCAGGCAGATGCCCCTCCACTAGAAAGCAGCTGGATGCCCGCCATCAGAAAGATTCTCGGAGCCAGAAGGAGACAGAGGAGAGCTGCATCAGGAGAAAAAGGAAAGAAACGCGACCGAGACACCGCTCAACACGACTGGCAGCGACACCGTGACACCCAACACCAACTGCCCACGGACTGAGATGATCTAACGAACCCAATCGCCCAAGACTACTATCTACCTTACCTACCTACTCTACACAATACGTACACATACCATACATTACGCAGCGTCAGACCCAGCCAGCCAGCCAGTCCTAGCCAGTCCCAGCCAGCCAGTCCAAGCAAGCGCCACGGCCAGCCGCATCAACACCGGCACGCACTGCGCCAGATCCCTTGTATACAAAAAACACTGGACTCTCTACAAATCCCCCCCAACTCCCGCCTCGGATGACGCAGTGTTCGACCCAGCGGGATTCCTCAGCTGGCTTCAATCAACCCAATCTGGACGCCATCGACCAATTGACTCGTTTTGGCCAAGCTCTCAACGTCGAGCACTGGGCTACCCCAGACAGTGTCTTGAAGGCCTACTCCCCCTTCCATGCCACCGCCAACAACGCCGCGACCGACCAGCCCCAGGCCCAGCTCCAATTGGCCCATCGTCCGGTGACCGCCAACGAGGACACCGCACGAGAACCAGATACCAGAACCATGGCTACTGCCACCAGAAAAAGGAGCCGCGAGCGCTTTGAGATCCACGAGGATCCCCCACACGCCCGTACAGAAGACACCGAGATGGTGGCCGGCTCTGAGCACCAGACCGAGGTCGACGAGGACGAGGACGACGCAGACGACGCCGAGAACGACAACGAATCCACCGACGACAGCTCCGACGAGGACGATGTCGTCGACTCCAGCGTCCAGCGCGAGATGGTCCGTCTGCAAGACGTCTTCCCCGGCTTTCGACATAGGTATCGTCTTATTAAGAGAATTGGCGAAGGTGCTTTTCCCTCTCACCGTCCCTGCCCCTCTATCTTGAGCTTCTGCTGACCGACACTCGCCCAGGCACCTTTTCAACCGTCTACAAGGCCGAAGACATCCAATACGACAGATACGACAATGACTGGGATATCGAGAACAACGAACGAGACCAGAAATGGAGCACCCCGCCGTTGAAGCAGCGTAACGGCAGCCACAATCCCTCGAGAGAGCCTCGTCGTCGCGCCCGATATGTCGCCATCAAGAAAATCTACGTCACCTCCAGTCCCACCCGCATCCTGAACGAGCTCGAGTTGCTCCACGATCTCAGAAACTGCCCTGCAGTCTGTCCACTGATCACGGCCTTCCGCAGCACCGACCAAGTCGTTGCCATTCTGCCCTACTTCCGCCACGAGGACTTCCGCGACTACTTCCGCCAGATGAAGATCTCAGACATGGCCATCTACCTGCGCAGCCTGTTTACAGCTCTAAAGGCCGTCCACGAGCACAAGATCTTGCACCGCGACATCAAGCCCACCAACTTTCTGTATGACCCCCAGACGCGGCGTGGTGTATTGGTCGACTTTGGTCTCGCCGAGCGCGAGGGATCCGACAGCAAGCCATGCCTGTGCCACGAGAGCAGAGACGTCCGCAAGCAGAGGATTCAAAACAGCGCAGCATCACAAAACGGTCCCCAGCAAGGCTACCCCAAGGCAGACAGCCGCCCGTCACGGCGAGCCAACCGTGCCGGCACAAGAGGCTTCCGTGCCCCCGAGGTGCTGTTCAAGTGCACAGAACAGACCACCAAGATCGATATCTGGTCAGCAGGCGTCATCCTCCTGACCATTATGAGCAAGCGCTTCCCCTTCTTCAACAGCGCCGACGACGTCGAAGCCATGATTGAGATTGCCACCATTTTTGGCACCAAGCGTATGAAGCAGGCTGGTCTCTTACACGGCGCCATGTTCGAAACAAACATTCCCACAGTGGGCACCGCGGGCTTCACGCTCGAGAAGATTATCCTGTGGTCCACATGCCGCACCGACGGCGGCAAGGACGGTCAGCCGGGCATCCCGTTGGATGACGAGGAGAAGCTGGCTGTCGAGTTCCTGGGCCGATGCTTGGAGTTAGACCCCGCGAGGAGAATCAGCGCCCAGGAGGCGTTGGAGCATGAGTTCCTACGGGAGCCTGAGCCAAAACAATCCGTGGAGACGATAGAAATCGAGGACGACGAGATGGACATGCTTGAGGCGTAATGATAATGTTTTTCTCTTTCTTTGGCAAGGAACTCTTATACCAGTGAACATGATCATATGTGTTTGTACGACTAGACGGTAGAGCAGGTGGCGGTGGGAGGCAGGGCGCATTGAAGTGCCGTCACCTAGGACGGCATCTTCACTGAATGGGCATTATGGAACAGCATCACGGGCAGGCGAGATGACCAAAACGTCACATGTACAACAGCACAAGCACAGCACGCAAGTGGAAGACGACGTAAAGTAATACCATTCAATCGTACCCGTCCGTCCGACTTGACCCAGACGCCGCCCAAACACTGCCAGAAAGACACACGGCCCGGCGTCGTCATCTATGTTGACGCGGAGCGACGATGGCGCCCGCCATGACGATGTGAGATCAAGAGCCTTTTTTTATTCGGTTTAACTCCTTGGAAGTTCAGATCTTCATGCAATGCGAAAAGCCGTCCCTAGGCCCTTTCCCATGTCCCGCCAAGCGCAAGTTGTGTGACAAAAAAGCGGTCCGCCGCCCGCTCCGAGGCTGCATGGCCGTCATTCCCAATCCGTCAAGTGTGTTTGGATATTTTCCCCGTGGAGTTGTTTCCGAACTTATGCCACCAGCTCGACGACACCACCGGCCTCGGTGATCTTCTTCTCCGCCTGTGGGGGACAGGGTTAGTTTCGCACGAATCTCGCAAACAAGAGGCGGGAGGAGGGCAACGTACCAGCTTGCTGACCCACCTGGCCTTCACGACAATGGGGACCTCAGGAAGGCGGCCCTTGCCGAGGACCTTGGAGTAGCCGAAGGGGAGGAGGTCGATGACGGGGACGGTGTCCTTCTTGCCGGCAATGTACTCCTCGCGCTTCTCAGCGGGGACGAGGGTCCAGAGCTTGTCCAGGTTGATGACGGGCTTCCAGAAGTGCCTGCAGACGGGTGTTAGTGCCTGACGCGACAGATGGGGGATCCTCCGATGATTGGCGTCTCGGTGTGCTCTGCGTCCCGTTCATGATGGAAATCCTGGTCGTGGTCGATTGTTGTGTCGACGTGCCACACTCCTTCGCAGTCCCATGTAAGAATGTGGAGCGCATTGTGGACGTTGTCGAAGTATGCCGTCATGTCGAAATTGTCGGAGGTTGCAGAGCACAGCCGGAAGCTTCACATTGATCGAATTCGGGATGTACGTACGCCTGCTGCTTGTGGAAGTATCTCATACCAACCTTACCGAAGTAACCTGCGCCATGTCAGCAAAACTCGTTCAAACTTGGTCTCTTTCGACAGGAGAAACAACATACCAGGGTGGTACTTGTCGAGGTTAGTGCGGTGGTGGTGCTGACCACCGGCCAGACCACGACCACCTGGGTGCTTGCGGTGCTTGCCGATACGTCCGTGACCGGCGGAAACGTGACCGCGGCTGCGAAAACATGTCAGCTTCGTGATCAATTCGAGAGTCTCGTCTCTCCCGCGTCGCGATGCTTTGTCGGCCGTCCTCATCCTCCTCTTTAGAAGGGCGCAGCAGAGCTCCAAAGGGCCTTCCACCGGCACACATCACGCCCTCCTCCTGCTGCCCTGCCCGGCCTTCCCCCTCCATCCAAAGCATCCCAACGGCGACGGCGCCGACGACATTCGCGGGAGAAGAAACTCATTTCGTTTGTGACCGAGACGGGATTGAATCAACGTACTGCTTGCGGGTGCGGGAGAATCGGGTAGGCATGGCGACGGTGTTTGATCGGTGGTCGTCTTGCTGGTATCGCGGATGGGGATTCTTTTTCGTCAAGTCGCAAGACGCACGAAATTTGTGAGGGTGTCTCTGCACGCCGGCAACCTCCGGAAAAATGTTAAGCGGGGCGGAGGGCAGGGCAGCCCTAAGGATTTTGCAGGTTTTTTTTCTGGGCAGGAGGGACGGACGACCAGCAGTCCAGTCTTTAGTGTGGTCTGTGCTCCTGCCCTTTTTTCCACCCGCCTTTCTGCTGGTGTGTCCTGGTTACCTAAGCCGGCGAGGGCTGGGTGGTCTCGCCAACTGCGGGTGGCTCGTGCATATCACCAGCCCCAGTCTCTCACCTTGGCTGACCCGAGCTGACCGAAACTAACAAAGCCCGGGCGCGTTCTTCACCGAAACCACTTTCGAGCACCCGGTCGACCGGTGGGTCTTTCTTTTGCGCGTCCGATGCCATCTGCTTCCCCTGTCCAATCTCATTGAAGCAATTCCCAACCCAGCTCGAACGCCCCTTTCGCCTCAACATCTGATTGTTGTTATTGACCAGTTAGATCTATATGGTTCCGACTGCGCATTTGTCACTCACTTCATCCTTGTCTCCCCCTACCAGTTTGGTATCCCGTTTGCATGCTCATCTTGTGTCGCGTACTACTTCAACTTCGCCATGGCGGCTGCTCCAGGCAGCGGCTTGCCTGTTCCTGAAGGCATCGACTTCAATCATCCCTACACGCCGTACGATGTGCAGACTGACTTCATGAAGACAGCTTACGGCGTGCTGCAGGCTGGAAACGGACAGGTTGGCATCCTGGAAAGTCCAACAGGAACTGTCAGTCATGATGCTTGTCATTCGAGCCCCTGGTCGTCACTGACACGCAATCCAGGGTAAATCTCTTTCGCTCATCTGTGCATCTGTGACATGGCTGCGCAACCAGCGTATTGAGGAGCATGAGGCCTCTCTCAAGGTCAACATGGACGACTTTAGGGATGAGCCCGATTGGATCGTGGAGCAAATGCTCCGGCGCAAGAGGGAAGAGCTGGCTCGCAACTGGGAAGAACGAGAGAAAAGGTTGGAGCAAATCCGCCTGAAAGAAAAAGTTCTCGAAATTCGCAGCGCCAAGCGACGTCGATTCGATGAAGGCCCTTCGAAGTCGAAGGCTCGGAACGATGCCGACGCAGACGATGAGTGGCTGCTGGATGAGGCCGATGAGTCTAGTGTCGCGGACGATGGCGATGCCATGTCTGGACTGAGCAAAGAGACCAAGGACATCCTCTCTAGATTCGGGTTGGGCAACCTGAAGGCGGAGCAAGAGGAGGACAAGGTCGAAGACGGAGTCAAGGTGCGCAAGCCCCCTGTCGCTGGTGGGCTAGTCGGTAACATGTTGGTCAGATATACTACACGTCAAGAACGCATTCTCAACTCACGCAATTCATCCATGAACTTCGACGCCCCGCCTTCCCATCATCTATGCCACCTTCGGTCAAGCTCAACGATAGTGAAGATGCCCAGCCGGACAAGGAGCCAGTCAAGCATCTGCCCCTTTCATCCCGTCAGAAACTGTGCATCAACCCATCCGTGGCGAAGCTGGGCACGATATCTGCCATCAATGACCGATGCTCAGAACTGCAGAAGCCCAAGACCAAGGATAAATGTCCTTACACGCTCAACGAAGACAACATCAAGCAGACTCACCAGTTTCGTGACACAGCCCACGCCACCCTTCCCGACATAGAAGACCTCTATCATCTTGGCAAAAAGCTTGAAGTATGTCCGTATTATGCCTCACGGGCGGCTATCGCCGGGGCCGAGATCATTACCTTGCCGTATCCGCTGCTTCTGCAAAAGAACGCCCGAGACGCCCTGGGCATCAAGCTGGAGGGCAATGTGGTAATTGTCGACGAGGCGCACAACATCATGGATGCAGTAGCCAACGTCTATGCATCAGAAATCAAACTGACGGAGCTGAGACGGGCGCGACAGATGCTGGGCGTGTATGTCAAAAGATTCGGCAAGAAATTGAAGGGAGAGAACCGTGTCATGGTCGGCCAGGTTGGCAGAGTCATCGAAGGCCTTACGGAGTGGATGAGTGGGGCCTTGACGCTCAAGGTATGTCATCGTCATTGTTCAGACTTGGACATCACTGACCAGCTCGCAGACGCCTCACGGCATAGTTGACTCTAAGGTGCTACTTCGATGCAAGGGCGTGGACCAAATCAATCTCTTCAAGCTCATCCAGTACATCCAGGAGTCGAAGCTCGCTTACAAAATTGAAAGCTATGTCGCTCACGTCGAGGAGGAGATCGCCCAGGCCAATGCTGGCAAGACACCACCGAGATCGTCGACCCCGGTTCTGCATACCTTATCATCGTTCCTGATTTCTCTCACGAACCTCAGCTCGGAAGGCCGCATATTCTACGAAAAGACATCGTCTAGCCCGCCAGACATACAACTTTCTTATCTGCTACTCTCGCCCACGCACGCATTCTCGTCTATCGCCACGAGCGCCAGGGCAGTCATCCTGGCCGGCGGGACCATGTCCCCCTTTGAAGACTACAAGGACCACCTCTTCCCCTACTTATCGGACTCGAAACTCACGACGCTCAGCTGTGGCCACGTCATCCCGCCGTCAAACCTCTGCGTATGGACGCTCGCAGGCGCGAAACCCGGCCCGAACAGGGACGTCAGTTCCACGTTCGAGTTTAGCTTCCAGCGTCGAAGCGATAAGGCGATGGTGAGCCAGCTGGGCCTGGCGATTCTCAACATCTGCAACGTAGTTCCCGACGGTGTCGTCGTCTTCTTCCCAAGCTACGGCTACCTCGACGAAGTTGTCGCAGTATGGGAGACCAAGAATTCCGGCGAGTCCAAATCAATCTGGGACCGCATACGAGAGAGAAAAGAGGCGTTCAAGGAGACTCGCGGCGGCTCGAGCGATGAGGTTCTGGAGGCCTACAGCAAAGCCATCCTAGGTGACGGCGAAACTAACGCCGGCACAGCACCCAAGCCTCGTGGTGCGATACTCCTGAGCGTAGTCGGCGGCAAGATGAGCGAGGGCATCAACTTTTCCGACCGCCTCGGCCGCTGCGTTATCATTATCGGGCTGCCTTACCCGAACATCAATTCTCCCGAGTGGAAAGCAAAGACGGAGTACATCGAGACCACGACTGTCCAGCGTCTGACCGATGCGTCGGCGGCTACACGATTATCGAGAGAGGATGCGGTCGTGACGGCGAAGCAGGCGGCGAGAGACTTTTACGAGAATGCCTGTATGCGCGCGGTGAACCAGAGTATCGGGCGGGCCATCAGGCACCAGGGCGACTACGCAGCCATCATTCTGGTCGACCGGAGGTATGGGACAGATAGAATTCGAGGCAAGCTTCCGGGCTGGATTCGTGGGGGGATGAATAACGACAGCCACGAAAAGGGACTACCGCAGCTGATGGGGGCGTTGAGCGGATTCTTTCGGTCGAAGCGGAACAGTGCGTCCTAGTTGTCCTAGTCGCTGAGTTCATAAGGGTTCGTAATCAGCTGTCAACTCTGTGTAATCAGTGATGCCACCATCGATGTTTAACGATAGCTTGACCGGAGATGCTCCCAGGGGAACCGCAGATGTCAAATCTTGAACAACAACCCCTGAGTCGCCGCCAGGGACGAATGGGGCGTGGCCTGACTTACGACACTGGGAAAGAGCAGCATCCTTCACTTCTTGTATATCAGACCGCGCGCACGAATGGCCAATCTTGATCGATGAGATGTACCGTCGATGGGTTGGCCAACGACCGATTCGACCCCTGACGAATCCCCCGGAATTGCGTTTGGGCGCTCGGCGCACCGCAAAGCATAATGGAGGAATCGAACGACCAACGTACGGTCGGAGACGCTGGGAGCTGGTGGCAGGCCGTGTGGCTGTTTTGAAGGTTATGAACATGGCGTCAGATGCCCAAAGATAGTCATAGCAGCGACCAGATGGTGGGCGGGGAGCATGAATCTGCAGGGTCCTTGGAGATGAAGGAAACTGTAGGCGGACGCCGTCGTGGTGTAGAGCAGTTCCATGTGGTCCCCCTCTTTAGGACCCTGAAAATCAATGTCGAATGCTAAATACATCATTTGCCAATGGGATGAGCTAGCATCTGGCACATCGGAGTCCACTCCGGAAGCGATGGCAGGATCAACCCGGGTCACACGTGGAAGAAGCTTTGGGAACACAGAGATGAAACTAAGCAGGCAGACAGTAAGAATGTCTGTCGGTTCCAACACTGGCTACCTTCGAGTCAAACCGTGGCCGATATACAGATCCTTCTTAGCCTGCCACACTAATCGAGGGACCCCAATCAGATGTCTCTGTGCCCCGGAACATTCTCCGGCCAGGCAGCATTAGGACGACTAAGTGACCAAACCCACAACAGTCGAGAGCGTCAGAGCTTCCAATGAGACGCTGCAAATCGACCGGAGGCCCCTCCAGCCAATTAAGGCTATTCGGAAACAGCTCCGCCAATCAGAGATGGCCCTCGAATGAAAAAAAAACTCCGCCCCCTGGCTTACCCTGTCACTTTGTTATTGCGTTGACTGCGTTCAGCGTTCGTCGTCGGGCATCACTCACTTTGTAAGGCCCCGACGGACACCGTGTCGAATAATGACATGCCTCACTGTCCATATGGTGCCATGGGATTGGATGAGCAGCCGATGTTATGAGCGGGAGCATCTCTCATGGGGGTGATCTAGGCTTTAGGGTTGATAGACAGCTACTTACAGATACCAGCTACGAAGGTCGCGGCCAAAAGTATTCGTACATCCCCACTTTTAATCACAGTGCGGCCAACCAGAGGCCGGCTAAACTTCAGCGCTAGCGCCTCCAACTGCCCCTCCACCCTACCTCAACGTACGCAGCTAATTTTATCACCACTACGATCGCAAAAAAACGCTGAATTTTTGCTGCACCACCAAAAACACCTCGCGCAACATAAATATCACACTTTTGACGTTATATTCGAACTCTCCTACCCTCTTTTACTCAGAATACCAATTTTACTTGTTAAAATCGCTGTTATCGTCAATTTCTGACCATTCTGCCTCCTCGGCGCAGCGTGCAGCGCAGCCGCTAGCCCTGCAATCCAAGTCGAAATCATTAAGCCTATCGACCACCTCCTGCCACAGATTATCATTATTCACCACCACTTCGTCTGGTGTAGCCAAAAAAGCATCGATCTCAGCATGCAGAGTTGCCTCTTCTGCTGCTGTTAACGCTAGTAAGCATACACCTTCTTTATATTCATTACCCCCCTTCAGCCAAATTACCTATTAAATATTCTGTTGGATTCACTCTACAAAATGCTATAACTTCTTAAGTAGAAAGTTCTTCTAATTTACCTTCTATATTCAGGTTAATCTCTAGCAGCTGTTAATACTAATAAGCCTTTGCTGTCGCTTTAGATATGCCTATAGAGGCTTGATTGCTAAGAGATCTAGTGAATTTGCTGGCTATATCATAAGGATTATCCCTAACCTCACCTACAGCTTGCAGTTTCAGTGCGAGGCGTGAGGGCCAGCATTATCCTCTTATGCTATTATATCTAAGCAGATATATTGCTATTACTTAACAAAAGGTATAAAAAGTGGCCTCAGAATAGTATGCTGATATCAACACTAGTTAATACTGCCTTTTTTTAAGCCCCTCTCTATCACACTAGTTTCAGCAGTATATCTCCACTGCTTAGGCCTTAAGGGCTTCCTTTTTAAGCTAGCTACTCTTACAACCTCTGCAGCTTCCTATTTTACTCAATTTGTTGCCTTATAGCAGTTGTTACGTCAGTTTATCTACTACTGGAATCTCTCTCGCTCTTTTTTTATTTCTTATTGCTATATATAGCAAGGCTTAACTTTATGCTAACAAAAGCATCCTCAAAACATAAACTCTTGCCAGCTTTTCCACTTATATCTAATAATATAGTGGTAAAAGGTCTCATAAGGTCTCTGCTACACCCTCTGCTTGCTACAGACCACCTCTAATACTACAGAGGTCTTATCGCTCTATATAACCCTCTTCCAGTCTTCAATCGTCTAGAAACCATACTGCAATACCTACTACAGTTACACTTTCTTTTATTAGTTATTCAGGCCTAGCTTAGTTGTCATTTTAATGCTATAGAAACGCTTGCTTTTGAGGTATCAATATATAGTTTGCTAACTAATCGAAAAGTTATTCTAAACGAACGTATAGCAGATTACATCAGCAATTTGCTGCGTGGAGTACCGCCTAGTTAATGAATTTTTAGTCAGAATATCTAAGATCAACACCTCTAACTCATCAATAATAACCAATAAGCGCCTACATCAATAGCCGTTCTCAACATATACATCAAATATAACATCTCCCAGCTGCTATCCTCAATCTACAGCTTTTTTGCATATCAAGTTAAACATGCTACAGGGTATATCAAAATCCCTGTAGATCTCAGCAATCGTCAAGCTGCCTAATGCTTAGAAGGCTAGGATTGAAGCCCTAGTAGCAATATCCTATTCTTTTGACTTCACTAGCATCATGAAACCAGGCGTACGTAGTAGCGTTAGTGACGCTTAGTTTAAGGTAAGGGTCCCCCCCCCTTTGAAGCTAACCTCTGAACAGGATGTTAGTGTCAAAATGATAGCATAGGCTAATTTTTGGTTAGGGCATCCTCAATTTAACGCACCGATATTCCCTCCGAAACAGGAAAAAGATCGACTACAGTCTCTGCGGCCCAAACCCCACCGATACTCGCACGGCGACATGGGGCCCCTGATGTACGAATACTTTTGGCCGCGACCTTCGTACATGCATCACCACCACCAACACACCATTCCAGAACCCTTGTCTAGCTCAGACCCCCTGTGAAGCTTGACGGGAGGTGGTCATGATGATGTATGGTTGCCGTGATCATGTCTCTGTAAACCATGACCAAATAAGAGGAATTTTATCTTGTACTCGATCTCTCGTGTATGGTGACGTTCATTTCCCAATATATCAAGTTACTGTACCATTTTCCTCATCTTATGGCTAGGAACTATGATCTTTCTGCTACTCCAGCGGCACACGAGCCTCGATTGAGGCCGCCCGACTTCGCTTAGATACCTATAATATCGTTCCATCCCGCCCCCAAGCTTCTCCATGCCGTCTGCTCAGCTGTCAAAACCCATTTTGTCTGTCGAATACTACACCGCACACAGTTCCCCGAATCTGCCCAGAACATGACCGCATAAGTTGCGGGCCATGACGTTACCGATCCCGTCGTAGCAGATGGGATCTCGATCGCTACCGATTGCTGGCACCCTCGAATCCCCGTATCAACCGCCCGCCCCCCCCCCAGTCCGTTCTCCAAGTGAACCGAGCTTCTGGCCCTAATAGAATTGTGTCCTCCTGTTCAGCGTGATGTGAAGCGGTGCCTCCATCGCCGCGGTTCTGACAATCCAGGCTAGACTCCTCGCCGATGCAAACCGTACCCCCGACTTTGACCAGCCGTCACAAACGATACGAACAGAAACATCCGAGCGAAACACGATATCTGGAATATTGGTCTGTTAGTTGGCTGGAGTGGTCGCAGAGATCGAGGTTCGACCTCGCCGTTGGCCGGTGCCGGGAAAGTAGACCGTTGGCATTCGCAAGTCGCATTCACAACCGCATAACATCGAATCTCTCTCCAAAGCCCACCGCTAGTCATGGTGTGATTGCCATTGTCGATATTTTCCCACAATCCGTCATGCCCTTCGTTTGCACATCGTGGCCGTCCTCATCATGGGGTATTTCCGGCTCTCTTTTCGATAAATCACCGTCTATCCCGCCCGATTTCGTTTCGCCGTCCTCGAACTGCGCCCGTGCCTGAACTGAAATTCTTCCTGAAAGAAGCTGAATATCCCGCGCGTGACGCCAGCGCTCCCAATGCCGTCGTTGAACTCGTTCGCTTTTTTGACCAGCCCATACATCTCGACGTCGTCGTAGCTCTCGTGTCTCAACCGTCCACATCAAAAGTGACGGTCTCGCTCCCTACGTCTAGCGCCTCCCGCGTCTCCGTTACCATAGTGAACTCGTTTAGTATCGCAATTTCGTCGAACTCGGCTGCCAATCGATCAGCGAGCGCCGCTTCCCGGTCCACCAAACAAAGATCAAGATCAATTACGAAAGGCGCCAGTATCGGGTCAGTCGTTGGATGATGCTTCCCTTTCTCTTCTGAATCCCTAATGATTGCCCGCGCCTCAGCCGATGTGATCAACCCCTCTCGCAAAACCATGGAGAGTAGCCCCCGAATGATCGCTTGCGGAAGCCGGAAACATTTCTGCAGCTTCTGGTAGCCGACAATACACGTACGAACATCGGAGCGCCGCTCGGAGCCGTCGATCCCCTGTTTCGGCTCTCGGGAGGCCGCGTTGGCGACATACAGCAGTGCCGTGTTCCAGCTGAAACTGTAAGACGCCGATGCGCACGTTTGCAAGTACGTTGCGGCTATCCTTCTTAGTTGAGTGGCCGAAGCAGCGCAGATGGTCTCGGGCGAAGCCTGCTGCGAAGTAAACGATTCGAGTTTGACTCGCATCGCGTCGCCGTGGCGGATCAAGGGTCGAAACAAATCCAGCACGAATGTGTGGCAGTAGACGCTGCAAAAATTTTCATCAGCGTGCCATTTCCACCACCACATCCTCTTTTTTCGGGGAATTGGGGCAAAAGAACACCTACTGCAAAAGGAGAACATGGTGCTGGCTCTCGCCAGCGCGTACCAAGTCCAGCGGCAGACCGTCTGCCCACGCCAGATAGCGCTTGTAGACGAGTTCCATCTCTTCCGCTCTGGAATATGGCGATTTATTCAGACTGTTACCGGCGTAATTCATCCAAATCATGTCGTGGGCTATCAGCACCAGCTTGCAAAGAAACAGAAAAGTCCGTCTCATGTGGGCTGAAGAACCTGGCTCCTCCGATTTGCCCATTCCTTCGCTTTCACCCACGTCTCCTGGGATCGGTAGTCGCGGTGGAAACGCAATCTTGCAAGTTTGATTGTGGGCGCATTGTATCCTTCAAAATGTTAACATCCTCGAGTCGCCGGAAGTCTCAGGAACACCGTCGCATAACTGAAAGCGGCTTCCATGGGGTGCCCAACATACGTGATGTAAACGAAACTGCCCCAAGCGGTTTGCGCCATGGCTTGATTCCAAAGCATATCTGCAGCAGCACCCGACCACTCCTCCTCGTTTGCTTCCTCACCGGCAACCCCAAACAGACCAATACTTCTGGCTAGCTCGATTGCGCTTTCGAGGTGTTTCGTGGCATCTGTGGTATTCTTTGCGTGGCACATGGAAGACATGCTCATATAGAGCAGGGCCGCGACAGTGACCGGAGTAAGCAGTCCACGGTTACGGTCCTTCTCCAAGAACTGTGCCGCCTCGTCATAAAACGCGTAACTCCAGGTGGCGGCCTCGGATTCAAATGCGGTGTATGATTGCTGCCAGTTAGTCAGCACGTTCCGTCCATTCCGTTCAGGTATTGCAGTAACGTACACAAGCCCAGCTAAGAAGCGAACTAAAAAGCAACCTGGAGCAGAAGCGCGTGTTGCCAGAGACTAGGCTGTCGAGAAGCAGGTCAACGTCGAACAAGGCTGTGAAGGTGTGGTCGGTCTCAAGGTACAAAGACAAGGCTCTCCGTGCGGAGTCAGGGGCAATAGAAACATTTGTCCACGCCGAGATATCAACTTTGTGTAGCCTTTCGTCGCAGAGGGCTTGCAAATCCGCTGTCCCTGCTTCTCGGCTGCTGACTCTGCCTGGAACACTAAGACTGAGACTCGAGCTGCTGCTTTCTCGTGGTTCTTGCTGGAACCTGGTTCGACTGCTGGAGAAGGAAGATTCTGACTCTATTGGTGGCATGGGCGAAGGGGTGTCTGCTGACATGGGCGAGACTCTGTCTTCGGGTTAGCTTTCAACGACAGCAATATACAATGTCCTTCTCGGAGGCAGTCATCTAGGCGACGGTGTAGCGTTCAATCGCTTTCAATGGATGTTTACTTACGCCACCGAAGGGGACTCCACCGAAATACCCTGGCCAGGCCTCGCAGAGAGCTCGAAGTCCAGCTGCGGGAGTTCCGTTGGAGCCCAAGCTGAGTACGCGATGGAGTGACGCACCATCAGCTCGAACTCGAGCGAATTCTGGTCGGGCGGCGGAACTCCATGGAGGGTACCGTGAAAGGGGACATCGTACGCCGAATGGAGCTGCCCCCGGAGGGCGGCGACGATGTTCGAGGCATCCCCGCCAGCGCGCAACTGCTGGAGAACGTCGCGAACCTGGTCGTCGGGGAGAGAACGAAGAATGGCGAGGAGTTCCGCCGCGTATCTTTGGGTCTTTGCCGTTGTTTCATCCAGCAGCTTCATTCCCTGAGGGATGGAATTGAGAATGGTCTTGGAGATGGCGACGTACTCGCAAGTCAGACCGCGGCGCTGGCAGTGGCTACATGGATGTAAACCATTGCACTATGAATATAGTCAGTATGCTGGCGAGGCTTCGAACGACATCAAGACAGGATGCAAGTGGTCCTTAAGTATTCCTAGCGGGCTTGCCGGTGTGCAGTGCCCCTGAACAGGCACACAATTCGCTCACACGACACCAAGATTTGGCGTGAATGCCGAATTTTGAACACTAGGAGCTCGCAGCCTCACCACGGGCAAACGTGGCACGAACAACGGGATAGATGTGAGCCACATACCCCTATCTTCTTCTCCCGACAGTTGTTGCACGCCTTGGATGTCCCTCGGCGCTTCCTTTTGGAGCCCTCCTGGCCGCCGATACCTCCGCTTGTCGAAGAAGTAGTGTCCCCATTGTCGTCGTTGAGGGATCTCGAGGAGGTGTTGGCTGGAGGACCTGGAAGAATACTCCTGTATTTGCGTTCCGGTTGCATGGGTTGTTCAGGTGTGGCAAGGGTGCCTCTCGAGGACGTGACGAGTTGGCAGAGGAGCTGGCGGAACGATCGGGGGGAGAGAGAAATGAGGCGACAACGGTGGATGAGAATGACTTCATAATAAGCCGCAAACCGATGTCGATACTAAGTTTTATGTGAAGTAAGAGAGAAGAAAACGCTTGCCGTGGCCCAGGAAAAGAACATGAATGTTTTGCAGTCTGCAGACCGAGAGAGAGAGACACACACACTAAGGTACTCTGTTTCTGAGCACTGAGCACACCAGGTCTTGGGAGAGTGGTGGAGGGGAAAGACATTGTGTTGGTGCCGGCCGGGGGGCCATGTGAGTACGTGTACCAGCGTAACAATTTCTCATGCGTGTGGCGGCCTGACTGGTTCCTCGGAAAACGCTCACACTGTGTTCCTCTCCCGGGCCCTCGAGTTTCCACCGGGGGCTGGCATGGAGATGACTTGCATTGGCGGTATCGCTCCGCTTCACTACCTACTCAGGCTTAGCATTCCAGATTATGTCTCTTGTCTTTTGTCTCTGCGTGTCTGGTCGACGTCTTTTCTCGTCTTTACCGTGGTTTTACTTTTCTTCCTTGTTTATCTCCCATTAGTCTTTGCCGAAGGGACTAGTGGGTTCTTGCCTGCCTTGCTTGGTACAATTTAAAACGCTCGAATATTTCAACCGTTACGTTGCCGAAAAATATTGCCAACCATGAAGGTGGAGAGCTTGCTTTTTGTCTGTTGGCGCTTGTTGATTTATCAACTGCCATTTAAGCAGCAAGAGGCCCAGCGAATCAGAACCGGGGGCTTCTAGTATTTGGTCCGGTGTGATCAATTCAGGCCCCTAATTTCTTGTTGGACGAAATCGATAGAAATGAAGAGTCCCCGGGATCAAACTTCATTTCAACCGTCTCTGAATTCTAGCCCAAGTTAGCTATGGCTTCATTCGCGAGTAGGCGTGCCCCAAAGCCATGGCGAAATGCAGCTCGGTAGCGGCAGAGCCAGGCATAGCTAATCAGTCCAATTCGCGGCGGATTACCAAGTCATTGTGTAGACGAGAGCGGCGCGGTAGCCATACTGCATCGGCTGTCATGAAAAGGGCAAAACGGAACCTGCAGACGCTCGAGGGCCCATCGGACAACCCCGAATATTCGGCGTGTTTGAGGCCATCGGCTGGGAGTAGGCGAATCGATGGCAAAAGTCATGTTGCCTTCCATCACCGTAGTGGGGTACATCCTCTCGCCAATTTCCAAGCTTTCCACGTCGCATCCTAGATACACGATGTAGGAGCCTGATATGGACTCATGCCCAAGGTTGAGCTGATAGGTAGCCCCGAGGCTTGAAGAATGGGCATTTCGAGAGTGCCAGTAGGCGACCAGGTTTACGAGTTTGCCCTGCATGTGAGAAGGGGCACAAGAAAATGTTACAGGGGACTTATACGCAAGACTCTACTACGAGTTAGACAAGTCACCACTACGGGTCTTATTACTGAGTGCTGACAAGTGATGCAAAGACACAAGTAAGCTTACCAAGATGGAGGGGTAAAAGCTCAAGTTTTGCATCTGACATTGGTTCGTCTTGTACAGTTGACATCGGTGGATTATCCGATCGATCGCATGCCTGTATGTTTATGTGTATGGATGTATGTAAATGTATGTGTGTGTGTGTGTGTGTGTGTGTGTGTGTGGCTCTAATACTGGATGTTTCAATGTACAACAGGGACTTGCTAGGGACGAACTCATTGGACGCGGAAGCTGTAAGAAGCGGGTTTTTGAGAGAAATGGCGGAGGTGTAGGAGTCGTCGGGCTGTTTAAATGCAGAAATGGGAAGAGAAATAACTTTGCGAGATATTCGGCATGGAACGAGGAGGAGGCCAACGTCTAAAGGCAGCCTGCGAGCAGTGAGGTCATGATGAGCGATCAGGGTCCAGATCCCCGGCCTGTGATTGGCTGCATCTGGGATCTCGATGGTGGCCGGTACAGGTTTCATGCATCGACAACTGGGTTTTGTGTATTCCTGAATGGAGAGTTGAGGTGAATTGGGCATTTTGTCTGGGATTGGTCCCTGTCTGGTCCGTGACCCATGCTGTTGGGACGACAGTTGAACGATTCCATTTCTCTTGTGGCAGAAGACGACGGACGACATCGAGATCTCATCGTCGCCGTGGCTGAGTCAGGCACCTTCCATACCTTAGGTGGGTTGATTATGTCAGCATCCTGGGCTACCGAGCTGATGTGGCTCTCTCTCTTTCTCTCTCTAGGTTTGTTTCCTTCACCCCGCCATTCTAGAACATCATCAATCTTTCTTCGTTCATCTCGGATTTTGATTCTCCTTTCTTGCTGCCTCTTCATTTTGCTGGGCCATCCATACTATGTGGCGAAGAGTATCTACAGCAAGCTGGACACTAATTACCTAGGCGGCTTGCTGTCCACAGCCACGCTGCATGCCTAGATAGATTGCCCGTTGTGGCTCATGTACGAGACGAGAGGCCCTCTGAAGCCTGACTGACTGCCAAAAATGCGTGCAAATGGCGGCTGCCTGCTGCCTGCCCCTCGTCGCCCCTCGTCGCCCCTCTTTCAACCCCGTTCCCCAAGCGAAGAAGCCATCCACAGTCCATCATGACTCTCCAATGTCCACCAACCAAACCGACCAGCTGCGATGCTACGACGTGTCAAGTGGCCACCCCGCCTGTCTCGTCTCGTTTCGCTTGAGGCCCATGCCGGATCCCACGTTGCTGACTTCGCATACATCGCGCCGCCGCTGCGCAGAGCTAGAGCAGCGACCACGCCTCATTCGCACTCACTTGCTGTCTCAGCGTGCTGCCTGAATGATCCTGGACCCAATGAGCTGACAAGCTGACGGCAGGGCTGTCACGCGTATTACGACTTTTCGGGCGCCGCAGTCACCGCCTTGCCTCGCCTGACTTGCTCTAGTCCTGGCCGCCCCCAAACACTTTGGTTGCTGAAGCTGCCTCAAGCTGGATCAATCCATCACCAACGCGTCGTGCCCATCTCACAGCCTGCCCTGCCCTGCCTAGCGCAGGTTGCTTTTGTCTCATCGGCCGTGCTGCCGCGGCCCTTCCCGCGCTCCTCCCGCTCACCAAGCTTACCCGTCTGGTATATAACATTCGACGACTCATCCCGGCCTTGCGCAGGTTACATACCACACACCCGCGCTCACCACTTCGTTTGTCGACTTTTGCTCAGTCTGACGATCCCACACCCCCACAAAGCAACCCCGCCATTCTTGCGCGGGGACCAAACCATAGGCGCCATCATGGATGAGAAGGCGCAGCTGCTGCGCTCCGACAGCATCCACCGACAGTTTGCGAGGATCCTCGCCGATGCCCAAAAACAATATGCCGATTCCACCGGCCTCGATCTCAAGGATTACATGAGCCCGCCCATGAGAACCACTGAAGACCTCCTCAACGTCGTCAACCGCCAGAATGAACAGTTTACGAGCTTTCGCGAGAAGCGCCAGACCTTGTTCCAATGCTTGTCCGCCGCATGCAAGCCCCTTGAAGTCGTCGGCGAAGCCCTGGCTGGCGCATCCGAAGAGATTTTCCCACCTGGCCAGACCATCTTCGCTGCCGTCATGTACCTCGTGAACGCCGCCAAGGACGTCTCGGCATGCTACGACTCCATCATCGACCTGTTCGACCAGGTGCAGGACTTCACCATTCGACTCAAGTTCTACGTGTCACAGAAAATGTCTAACGAGCTTCACGATAAAGTCGTCAAGATCCTCGTCACCATCTTTGAAATATTCGTCATCGCGGCGCACGAGGTGCGGAACGGCCGTCTCAAGTCCTATTTCAAGAGACTCTTTGGGAAGGAGAGCAAGGTGCCTGAGGCCATGAAAAAGCTGGCAGCACTCACCGAGGGCGAGGAGCGACTCGTTATTGCAGAGACCAGCGCCGGCGTAAAGCGGTCGCTGTCCAACCAAGATCGCCTGCTTGAAATGATGTCAAGGGTCGATGTCAACGTCCAGACCCTTCGTGCTGAAACACGCGTGCCCCAGACGAGGGAGCAGGCACTCTCCTCCAACAGAGATAAACTCAAGGGCATCTTGCAGCCCTCAGTATATCCAGAAGACTCTCTCTCGGCTCTTAACAGGACAAGGACGCCAGGTACTTGCGACTGGATCTTGGAGGATCCCTCCTTGAAGGCTTGGCTGGCAGGTGATATTCGTTTTCTCTGGGTTGCAGGAAACCCGGGCACTGGAAAGTCGTATTTGACGTCCCGTCTTGTTTCGTGGGGCCAAGAGCTTCTCAATAACCAAGAGACCACCAGCATGATGGGGTACTTCTTTTTCAAGCAGAACAACCCAGAGTCTCGCTCCATGACACAGGCCTTGAGGGACATGGCGTACCAAATCAGTGAACAGGACGTCTTTTACGGCAAGCAGCTCATTCGCGGAGTAGCTACCAGCGACGACATTAAGACCGTTCCGAGTGCATTCAGGAAACTGCTCGTCGAACCATGCGTGCCCGACAGGTGGAAGAGACACATCTACGTACTCATAGACGGCTTGGACGAAGCCGAACCTCGCGAAGTCACCGAGTTTCTGTCTCTATTAGATGACCTTAATCAGCAATCTGCGGAAGGTACACGGGTCCAAGTCGCACTGATTGGACGACCAAGCCTCTCGGACGACATAAATGACTACATCGGCAACGACTCTACTGGTGGTCAGCAACTCCGAACGATACACGTTACACCAGACAGAAACGGCTCAGATATCGTATCTTACATTGTCGAAGGCGTGAACTCTGCGCGGATACTCCGAGGGTCCACTGAAGACTTTAAAGAGAACGTCATCGAGGCAATGGTCAAACAGGTCGACGGCTTGTTCATCTTGGCCAAGTTCATGTTAGCAGAGCTCAGCAGGATACGGCATCCCAGGAGGATCATTGAAAGTTTGCAGTCCTACCCGAAAGAAATCAATGGCATGCTCAGGAAGGCTGTCTTGGGATTCAGCGCAAGCATCACTCAAGAAGAGGCGGAGGATCTGAACGAGATTTTGCGTTGGGTTTCGGTGGCTGAGATGGGTCTCACACTGGAACAAATCGAGGCTATCCTCACTCTCAAAATGGGCGATGCACCATTTCGCCTCGAAGAGTCCTTGAGAGGACAGTTCTCATGTTTCTTCACGCTCGAGCGCGAGGATGGTTTAACGACTGCGGATCTGGCTGACCGACATGAACTTCATCGCCGACTTTCTCTCATTGACCTGGACACTGCGAAGAAAACGAGCCCAAGGACAAGCCCGGACTTCTTGGACGTTGACAGGGACATTGAGTACTTTTCAAACAAAAGCACTACATACGTAACATTCTTCCACATGTCCGTCAAGGAGTTTTTCAGGGATGACACCTCGACGGATCTCAGAGCAGGCGCCAAGTCTCCCTCCATCGGCTTTAAGCTGGTCGATGCCAGACTTCACCTCCTGAAAACTTGCCTGCGCATCTTCACCGACCCGACATATTTTACACTAGGCCACGAAGGTCTCTCTCTGCAGCGATATGCTGCGTGGTACTGGCCAGAGCATCTCGAAGACGTCAAACGTTCTGATATCTCAGTGGCTGAGAAGGCAGATATCGGACAGCGCCTTTACACCATGCTCACGGATCCCACTGTGCTCCTGACGTGGACCAATCTCTTTGAGGAGGCGTTGGACATCTGGACAGACAAGAACATCGAGGTGGTATCCAAGTGGCTGAAAGATCCTGACGTCCTCAGCGGTCTCAGCGTCGAACAGAGAGCATGGGCAACCGCTGCGTCGTCAAGTACTGCGCGGCTGCTGGAGCCCATGGGTCGAATTTTCGCCCAAGCCTGGGTTGTCGAAGGCTTCGGGATGTACATGCCAACCCTATTCTGTTTCGGTGTGGTGCAGTGCTTACCTCTCCTTGAGGAGGGTAAACCGTGGTCTTACTCTGAACTGCACTGGCAGGATGTCAAGGTCGAAGAGAGAATCCAACGAGCCACCGATTGGGCCAACCACCCCAAGACCGGGCATTGGTATCGAAGAATCGGCAGTACGCTTCTCAATCTCGGGGAACACAAAAAGGCACTAGAGTACTTCGAAAACGCACTCAACATTGACAGCAATATTGTGGAAAGTTGTGGTCGGATGGGACTTTGCCACGCAATGAGCGGCAATTTTGAGAAGGCACTCAAGCTTCATCTCATGTGCGAAGTTGTAGAACAGGACCACATGGCCAAGGGCTACTACAAGACTGACCAAGAAATCAAAAACAGCAAATGGAGGCTCTACAAGAACCAAGCTCAGATTGCAGAGTGCTACAACCGCATGGGTCGTGTAGAGAGCGCCATTGCGTATTGCCGAAAAGCCATGCGAAACGCTTACGATGCTCCTGAATTTGAGCCGGAGGCTGCCTACATGAGGGTTCTCGCCGAGAACAACCGCGTCACGGAGATGATTGGCCTTTTTGACGAGCTGGACGGTCGATACACGGAAAGGGGAAATTCACGATTTGTCTTGTTTCTTCTGAGCCAGATTCCCAACCCGTCGATAAGGGATTGGTTTCCTCAAGCCGCTGCTCGGACAGGCAAAACGGAGGTCCTGGCAGAGCGCTACGCTTACGCCATCCAGTCTGCAAACGACGCGCAAGATTCTCGCAAGGCGTTCTATCTACGTAATTCCCTCGGCAATGTATACATGGCGGCACAGCAGTACGACAATGCCATTGGCATTCAAGAGAGCATTTGCTTTCACGACTACAAAGCCAGAGGCAGCTTGGCTGTACGCATCGAGTATATTGCGTCTTTCAAACAACTCGCAAGAGCATACTCATTGAAAGCCCTCGAAGTGGATGAGACGCTGCGATCTGATGCAGTCAACCCCTGGATCGCCAAACTCGAAGAACTCATGGAACAGCAGCGCAAGTACCAAAATAGAAATGTACCGCTCCACATGGCTGGCTTCGACTTCAACGAAGCTTCAATCTATCTGGTTCTCCTGTATCGTCTCCACAAACAAGAATCAGAGTCGCGCAGACTGCTGTCGAAGTTGGTGTCTGAAAGCTTGGATCTGCTAGAGGATGACGAGCCGCAGAACGACGAGATCAGTATCGCCAACCTGCAGCGGACGCTGATCGCAGCAGGCGACACGACAAATGCACAGGCACTCTGGCAGTCTGCGAGAACACCTCCGGCAGCAACAGCTCTCGCTGGCCACTTGATCGGCGAACGACGTTCAAGTTCGCCCAAAATCGGTGGCCTGTCTCCACGGAGACACACGAAGCAGATCACACTGACAAAGATTTTCACTGAGAGCAGCGATTTCTCTTGCGATCATTGCCTCAAGTTGTTTGCCCCTTCCGACAAGTTCGCAGTGTGCTGGTACTGCATCGACTCCAAGTTCTGCTTACCATGCCTGGCTACTGTCAAAAGCCAGAATTTCACACCTGGACACACGTCTCCGTGCAGGCCGAGTCATGAATGGTTGATTGTACCGCCGTTGCCGAAAGACCTTCAGGCCGGAGAGATTTTCGTGAATGGGCAGGTGCAGAAGCTAGACGAGTGGAAGTCAGCACTACGGCAGAAGTGGGTGCAGTCGAAACCTGTCGCGGGACTCGGTATTTTCTAGCTTACATTATGGCGAACGACGAAGACCTTGACCATCTTGTAGATCCTCGAATAACAGTCCCAGGTGAATACCATGTTGGTTTAGACTTTAGAGTAGAGTAGATTCATCGGAGTACAATCCAAGCGAAGTACTCAAGGGTACTTGCGCACCCAACACCTTCGCCGTGCCTATGCTGAATTTCTTCGCAGACACCTGCCTTACTGCAATGTACAGAGTTAAAGTTCGTCGTGCGTGACTCTCTGGCGGTAATCTCCTTTCTCTACCGGAATAGCTTCTGCATCGTCCGTTGGTTCAGCGTTTGCGAGCTTTTGAGACGCTGGCTGGACCTTCCCACTGGCTACAGATCGAAGAAAGTTCTCCACAAACCCGGGTGTAATGGACTCGCTTTGCTCCGAGTGGTACGTAAGCCCAGTATTCTTGTTCTGGAGTGCGATAGCGGGAAACCTCCACTCCAACCCCATTCGTGATGGCACATCAGGAAATGCTGGCGGGTCAACCGTGACGAATCTGAGACGCTGAGAATATTTTCTAGCGGTCTCTTTGACATGAAGGGCGAATTGCTCGCGACGATATAGATTGAAATCGAAGAAATAGAGGACGTTGATCTCGCTCTGTAGACACAATTAAGATCGCATCCCTTTCAAGATGATACACAACGGGAGATAGCCCACCTTTATAAAATCTGCTTTGTTCCGGTGTGTCATCTCCGTAACCAATCGAGATGCGCAGGACGCAAGGAAGTCATCTAATGAAAAGATGTGGCTGAAAAAGTCAGTTGTTGACAGTGTGACATCGTCCAAGTTATTGAAACAGTCGAGTGATGATGGGCCATCCTCGGGGTCCCGTGAAATGACACCAAATGAGTATCTATGTGCGTTGTCGGAGGCCAGATCATGAAATCTTTTGTAGAGCCCCTTTCCTGCGTCTCGGTCTGTAAGGCGAAGGATAAAAACCAAAGAGTCGGTGTAGGCAAAGTCAGTGACGTTTTCCAGACCCAGGCTGGAGATGACAGGGCGTAGGCTGCGCCTAACAAAGGCGGAGATACTGGTACGAGGGTAAGTAATCAACAAGCCATCTTGCTGAGAATTCTGACCCACTCTTTAGCTTGCCTCGGGCCTCTGTAATATTCAAATGTCTTTGGGGAGCGGTAAAGTCTGATGGCGGGATAAGACCGTACGTCGTGTTCTTCACAAACGCTCCAGTTGATGGCGCAATTAATGCTCATGGCCGATTTGTCGGAATAGGTTATAGTTTCCCATTCGGTATCAAGCAGCTGGCTGCTCCAGCTATAACATTTCAGTTAATCCTTGGCCTTATACGGATAGAGATCCAAGTTGGCATTACCTGTCCGGCTGAAACAAGAGAAATCTATCAGCTTCATACCACTTTGACATTAGAGCACCACTTACATCGACAACTACGGTATGACGGTATTACCAATCAGCAGATGCATCGTTTTGTTGAGTAAGCGTAAGCGGGCTGCCCAAGACTCACAGGCTACCAAAGTATGCTCACGTATTCTGAGAGCCTCATCAAGCTCCGACCTGCTTGCGTGTCTCCATGCCTGCACTTGTGTAAGCAGGAGAGTACTTAAAACATAAAAGGCTACTGAAAGCATGATAATGGACTCCTTCAGCTTCCAGTTTTGAGGACAGCGAAGGTGCTTCAAAACAGATGGACAGGCGTGTAATGATAAGAGCGGACTGAGAAGAGGGAGTGTGGCCAGGTTTACCTTCAACTCGGGGATCGTAAAGGGTGTGCCGAAGCGTCGTGGCCGAAGACGTCGTTGTGAGTGCTAGCGCCACGGGCGATCGTGGCCTAGAATTTGACGGCCTGTGACTTCGGAAGTAGCAACATGTGGTTGAAGCCATGCGGCTAAATTGAATGGTAACGCGATGTAACATGCAGGACACCTTATTGATACTCGATTTGGAAATTTCCTGGCTGACATGATCAGCTCCGTGGTCATTTAGGGACAATGCGGAGAACATCTCCGAGAGCTGTCTCGGGCACCAGCAATCTGACATAATTTTGCGGGATTCTCCAACACCATCAACGTCCATCAACAACAACAGCGTTCCTGCACGTTGCCATTTCCTGATGCTCTGCATTCTGACCTTCTTTTGGAGCTTCATTGCTGATCTAAGACCCCAATCTTCAAGTGCACATTAGTATGCGGTTGGCCTGGTTCGGCACACTGTATGCTGCTGCAATTGCAGTTTGCCGACGCAGCGAAAACGACGATCTCAGGGACTACGTTTGTGATCATTCAGGATACGAGGTCAACCTATTTTCACACGCTCCTTTAGTCATCTACATTACCAATTTTGTGACGCCTTTTGAGCGAGAGCATCTCAAGAAAATCACGTAAGGACTTTCGTTATCACAGATGGAAGTAGAAAATTTGCACTGCACAAGAGCGTTGCTAATGACGACTAGAAACGGGACATTCGCTCGCTCCAACGTCGCCTCAAATGGAGGGGATGTGGTTTCATCCCACCGGACCTCTCAGTCAACAACTGTTGTACCTGATGCTGTTACCCAATGCATTCTAGAGAGGGCACGACAGTTCCAAGGTCTCCATACGCCAGCTACTCATCTAGAGCCGATTCAGTTAGTCAAGTACGGTCTTGGGGAGCAGTATCACTTTCACACGGACTGGTTCCAAGTTGACTCAGGCGAGCACGGCTCCGTTGTAAAGGGCGGCAACCGCGTGAGCAGTTTATTTACGTACGTGGGTGTCAGCAGCGACATTGCTGGTGGAGGAACCAATTTCCCTCGGCTTCAATCGCCGCCGGGAAAGGGGTGGTGTAGATACGTCGACTGCGATGAGCCGTGGGATGCGGGCGTCACGTTTCGACCCGTGGAGGGGAATGCCGTGTTCTGGACAAATTTGCTCAGCGATGGCGAGGGGGATGATCGAGTCCTACATGCAGGCCTGCCCATTGTTCGCGGACAGAAATTGGGAATGAATATCTGGACGAAACAGGGCCCTTTCAATTGAGGATTCGGCAGTCTGTAGATCCGTCAATTCGATGTCAAGTCGGAGTCAACAACCGAGCTGCCGCAATGGCCCAGGGTTCATTCGATCTCGCCGAGTTTGATGTGCTCTTTATCTGGAACTCGACGTGCTCCGGGCATCTTGGCCCTCCTGTCGGCAACCAAATTCGGCCTGGGCCCACTTACCGCGGCTTCTATCCCGGGAGACTTCCGCACCGATGGCAGCGAGTGGGGCCGGCATCACCGACGAAAACTTAATCAACAGAGTTGTAAGCAGCTACATGACTCTCTTTAAGGTGACATCAGCGCCCCGTTCTCTTGCGCGGGCAACGAGTGACTCGTGCGAAAGACGTAGACTGTCGATAAACATTCACTGTCATCGCAGCGATAAAAGCTGTTTCTAGACAAAGAATTGAGGTGGACCAGCAGAGCAAGACCACATCGAGAGTAATGGAGTTAAGAGCGCTTGTGATCCAATCAGGCAGCAAGCTTTCTTGAATACTCATAGATTGTTACAGCTCGTGTTGATGTGCTTTCCTGATCGCTTCTACCTTTTTGACCTTGGTGGTTTTTAGTCGTTAAGACCCCTTGGCGCATCACGGAAGCGACAACATTCTCGTTAAATCTACGTCGCGGGTTTGTGATAAGAAAGTATTTGTGATGCCTCCAGCGACGGCAGTTTCTTTTTATTGTTTTCGCACGGGAACCTTGCCTATCATGCCCCAGCTTCCTTGAGAGCTGCCTGCCCCTGCTTCACGATAGCATCCGTCTCGTCCGCGCTCAGACCCGGCAGCGGATTCCGCTGGCCCTTAGCGTTGAGAGACCCGGGAGCCTTCTTGTCTTTGAGATCGAGTCCGGTCACGATCTCTGCGGCCTCCGAATCCGTCAAACCC
This sequence comes from Colletotrichum horii, assembly GCA_027406005.1. NCBI lineage: Eukaryota > Fungi > Ascomycota > Sordariomycetes > Glomerellales > Glomerellaceae > Colletotrichum > Colletotrichum horii. Next base: position 8,054,973 of record JANVYB010000003.1, read on the forward strand.
GTCGTAGGGTTGACTTTGTTGTCACCAATTGCCTCCACGTGCGGCCCGGTGCTGGTCTTGCTTGCCGCCGCACTTCCTGTCTTCGTTTGTCTCGTCACAACCTCCAAGTCCCTCTTCTTCCCGCTCGTATCGTCGGCGGGTACGACCTCCGCCTTGAAACCGCGGCGGCTCAAATCGTCTGCCACTGAGGCGGGTTCGGCGCCAGTGCTTCGGTCGACAAGTTCGGTGGGCTGATGAGCCGCTAGGCCACTGAGAGCAGGCTGTTTGGAAAGATTCGTCAATAAATGATTTCGTGACAGTCACTGGAGACGAATGAGCATACCAGAGCCGATGCACTGCCCGACAAGGCAAGAACCACGATAGAAAATCGCATGTTGTTTCTCTCAACGTAAGATGTGTTTGTTGGATGAACCGAATTCTCAAACTTGGCGCGTGCAAAAGAGTGTCGGTTTTGCAGAGAAATGGAATCGAGAAATTCGAAAGATTCAAATTGCAGAAGTGAATGTAGATGTCGACACCGAACTGCTGGTTACCAGGGGTGAAACCTTGGGACAAAGCAAAGAATGAAGCAGAAGCCGGTAGAGGTGGAGGGGTCCAAACGCGGTTGGGAACGGGTTCATTGATCTGAACTATATAGTGATTCGCATGCCATCTTAATTCCACGAGCATCAGTTGCATCCGAAGTCGAGCACGAACCAATGCCCGCGTGCATCTGGGCACCAGTATCACCTGTGTGGAGAAGGGGGTTGGAGTCTCAACACGGGACCCCTGTCGCGGATCTGGGTGCATTGGGGCGAAATGTCAGACAGAAAGGCCCAGCTTCGCGGACAAGAGGCAAGGATTATGCCGTATATCCAAAACTATGGCGAATCAACTGGCAGGCTGAGACGGCACAGGGGTCTTGGAACTCTACCCTGCAGAGCTGCTGGAAGGGGGATTTTCCAGAGAAATTCCACTTGCCGTTGGCAACGTGGGCACCCGTCGGACGTTGTCGAGACCTGGGCTCGTAAGTTTGGGTGTCCGCGTTGGGGCTAGATTCGTGTGCAGACTGTTTCGCTGGGTGACATCAAAGCGCTTTCGCGGGCTCCCTCAGGCCCTCCGTCTCCTATTTTTGCACTCCCGGGCTTTCTTTTCGGATCATTCGCAAGGCCATACCATACCTACGAGCTGCAATCCGAAAGCATGCCCCTTTTGTGGAAGAATGTAGATGGATGAGTGTGTGAGTGTGTGGGTGTTCAGGTGCGCCCGTGTCTTGAGCCGTTCAACCCGACCGAACGCTTTCTCTCATCATCCAAACATCGGCCTTCGCTTCGAGACCGAGAGGCCGCGGGCGCACCGACCATTCAGGCCAGCGGACTGGGGCAAATTTGTCATATGAGCGGAATGAAACAGCAAAGCCCGACTCGACATGCTGTGACGAACGAGGCCCGCACCAGCATAACTACATTTTGTTAATGGATATTCCTTGGGCTGAGCAGCGCATCAACCCAAAGAGTGTGCGTGTGCGCCAAGCTCGCCATAATGACAAGCCTTTTCTTTCTTGCTTCTGCCTCACCATCGTGAGGCTGTGTTTTGCGGAATAGGGGTTCGCCAATATCGGCAGCTGAGAATTGACCAGAAGGCAATTGTTAACTCTAAATCTAGCGTCGGCCCCGGATATGACGGAACTAGTGGCGGCATGCTGCGATAGATTGTAATCCGCCCCCATCTCCGGCTCCACTCCGGCCGCCGCCGACGGATGTGACGGCCCGGAGCCGGCTCCAGGCTTACGTGCTCTCCAGACAGAAAATGTGGCTCGGCTTCCCCAGAAAGAATTTCTTAACTCACCCGTCAACTTGGAAGTAATTCTCCGTCGAACGTAGGTAGGAGACTTTGTTGCATCATGGGCGGGGATTGACAGCTAGTGTGCTTTCTTCTTTTCAGCTAGTGTGCTTTCTTCTTTTCAGCCCTGATCCATTGAATGTTGGCTGCAGACACGGAGTAGTCCAGATTCGATGCAGCCTTAGCTCAAAAAGAGATGTCGCGAGACGAGGGAGACGCTGGGCGTCTGCGACGTCGCCGTCAAATTAGTTTGCAGCCGACTCCTGATGGATTTCACCATCTATCCCTTTCCTTATGCGTTGACCATCACCTCTGCCATTTTCTCCGGGTAAGCAGCCGGACGGTCGGCACTGGGCAATATATATCAAACTGGGCACGGCCTATAACATCGTATCTTATCGCCGCAGGGCCCGCCGACTGGTGCCGTTCACAAGACCAGACCGTCCGGGGTCGTGTCATTCGCCAGTTAGCCAAAGGATTATTGAGCAAGTAGACATGGTCGACCACGTCTGATGCGGCCCGATCTAGCAGTGCTGTCTCGGTCACTTCTCAAGCCTCGACGTCAACTGAGCCTTTCCTTCGACCTCCTCGTGCACACGAGTCATTATTTGCTCCTACTGTCAGTAGTGATTATTCGACCTTCGTCTGATCTGCTGAGGGGCACGGGCAAAGAGTGGCTGAACTGATGGACCTCACTCGAGAAACGAACCGCAAGGATCTTGTGTGACTTAGCTCACATGGAGGGGGCGGTGGGCGGGGGTTGCGAATGAGGCAGAATCTAGCAAAATGCGAGAACGCACACCCCAAAATTCCAAAGGTATACGACGGACGCTGTGCACGATTGCGACCCGGAGTGTAGCTTGCACCTAACTCCTCACGATCTCCAGTCCTTACAATGCAGATGAAAATAGTGGCCGAATCAAGATCTATTTCTGAATATGTCAAGAAGCCAACCATGTCACCGAAGCTTATTTGTCTCGGGGGGGAATGCCGAGAGTCTCAGGTCATGAACGCCTGAGATGCCAAGAGGAAGCCACCTGAATACCACCGAAAGCGGAAGTATGATGGTTTTCTTGGACAACGAGCGATCTTAACACCGTGGAAGCTTCAGTGCTGATGGCCATGAGTGAATGGCGAGGCTAGCAGGCAATATGACCTTTCTATGGTGGTATTCAATTGAAATGTATCAAAGCCGCGCAGCCTTTGGAAATCGCAGCGCTGGCTTTAGATACAACTGAACGACCAGCTACTAGATTTCATTCTTATCTTCATGTTGCCATGAAATATCCAAAAAATGGTTTCGTCTACTTGTCTCTTTCGTAGCGACGTAGCTCGGTGAGGCGTGAGCTATTTTTATATCTACCATTCGCTCCGATCTGCGGCTAAGGAAAAGGTTTGTGGGGTAAGTAACGGCGATCACTCCTCAAGTACAATAAGTGAGCACGAAGGAAAGCGGGGCGTGATCACCAGTACAAGCGTTGCGGGACGCTGCAACCGATGGTGAGCACCACGGGCGTCTTAGACTCGTATCCGTTTGCGGCGCCGATGGCGGTCCAATTCCGCCCAGTGATGTTGGCCAAGCAGCTTGAGTTCAAGAAATCGCTTGAGTTGTCAAATCAAATCATTTACTCAACGTGTAATCTGGTAAACCGTGGTAAGATAATAATTTTGTGGCGGCTGATGTGTACACCCAAGTGCCAAATGCAGTGACATAATGCGAGACATCAACACACCTCAAATTCACGGTAGAACACATGCGTTCAGGGATTAAGAAAACGAGATAATTCCAGTATAAGATCACATCAACCTGGGATCTTGATACCAAGAATGCCATTCTCCCTATGATACTGTCAGTAACCCAGCGCCTAACCTCATCTATCGTGCCCACCCTGAATTTTCAATATGGCTACTTTGAAGAACACCATCTCCTTGCTCACAGCTTTGTAAGATGTTCAGACCCCTTCATCAGCTCTCCAACTAACTTTCTCTAGCTTCACTCTCGCACAGGCGTTGGACAATCTTCCCTGTCCAACTATCACAACCACTGGTTTTATCTGTCCCACATTTCCCGTACAGCCCTGTGCCCGACTCTCAACTATCTCTAGTCGCTGCGACTGTCCAACTGTTGTTCCAACATCAACAGTTAACTTCCCCTGCAATGGTCCACGTCCGACGGACTGCCAACTGACCATACACATTTTCGAGACCGCGAAGCCGGATTGTGGCGGGGTCACGCTTACCGAAGTGATCCCTACCAACCCTCCTCTCCCGACGATTTGCCCTACCGTAACCAAGACAACATCAGTCTGTAGCACCTGTATCCGACCCCTGTGCTTGGGAATCTCAACCATCTACAACTTGTGTGGCTGTCCGACCGCAGTTCCAACCACCACTGTTGGATTCCCCTGCGGTGTGGGATGTCCCGGAGGGTGCGCCGGCACTGAATACATCTACGCGTCAAACAAGCCAAGCTGCAGCCCATCGGCATACATCAATTAAATATGTAGGGACACGAATCCACCTGCAATGAGCTTCTGTCGTCATCATTTGCTCTCCGCGTAACAGAAAAGAAGACATCTTCATTTCAAATAGCTTTTCAAAATATACAAGGAGAATTGTTTTAAATACACGAAGATTTGCATTCGTCGATCACACCTTCCACACACAATTCAAATTCCTTCCATCAAGGAATCTTACAAACGCATAATCCTTGACCGTCTGCGAATCTTTTGCGGGACAGTCTGCGGCTCAACACTGGTGAGCGTTGGCACAACAGGTTTGATGAGGCCGGTGTTCGCGTCGAAGTAAACGTGGTCAATAGTGGTCTCGAGCATGTAGCCGCCACCGCCAGGAATCTGGAAGCGATGGTATGCAATGTACCAGTCGTCAGTACCAGGAACGTTGAACATGGAGTTGTGGCCGGTGCCAAGGATGCCCTGAGAGGTATCCTTTTGCAGAATAACGCTCTGGTATTGCCAAGGACCAGAGAAGTTTTCAGACGTGGCATATCCGACACGATAGTTCTCGGATCCCGTGTCGTCAATGGAATAGGTAAGGTGGTAGAGGCCTTGGCGGTAAACGACAAACAAGCCCTCTCTGAAGTCCACCAGCCCCGTCATGGCTTGCAGTGTATCCCAGTTGACCGACACCATGTCATCATTGAGTTCGGCCACAAGAGGACGGCCGTTGCCCCAATAGATATAGTACTTGCCAGAGACAGGATCTTGGAAAGCAGCTGGGTCGATCGCTTGAGAAGCAGTGATAGCTTCGTTATTGAGAATCATCGCTTCCGGCTCAGCAGTGAATGGGCCCTCGGGCGAGTCAGCCACAGCAACGCCGATGGTCTTTGTGTTTAAGGCGATGTTGTTTCCACTGAAGTAGAAGTAATACTTTCCGTCGCGTTCGGCTATTGTTGGGGCCCAGGCATTGCCATTGGCCCAGGGAACGTTGCCATTGGTTCCATCGAGAACGAGGAAGGGGTCCTCGCTTCGGGTCCAGGTGACAAGATCACTTGACTTCCAGACGTAGAACTTGTTGCCACCCCAACCCGGAACACCATCGGTAGTCACGTAGAGATAGTATTCTCCGTTGAATACGGCGATGTTCGGGTCGGCGTACAGACCAGGGAGAACAGGACTTCCCATCTCAACCGCCTTGATCTCCCACTCAGCCACGACCTCATCGCCCTGGGTCAAGACGTACTTGACGTCGGAAGTAAGGTCGACAGGTGTGCCGGACGCGGGAGATGAAGTCACCCCTTCCGTAGTTGTGAAAACCGGAGCCAGCTTGGTGAGGTCAGTGCCCGGGTAAACGGGGAATAAGACCTTGTTGTCGGTGGTGTTGATGATGGGAGGGACCTTTTGGGCAGTGCTGTCGGCAAGGGCAACCTCAGTGATGGCACCGACGTTTCCTGAGCGGGAAAGAACTTCAGCTGCGCTCAAAGACCTGTTGAAAATGGCAAATTCTTTGACCTGGCCCTTGAAAAGCTTATCACTGTCGTAAAGCGACCGGCCAATGTAGTTTGCAGTCGTGACGCCGTTACCAATGTTGCTTGGGTTGATGTTGACGTCCTCATTTCTCGCAACCTCGTAGCCGTTGAGGTAAATCACAGTAGTGCGACCTTGTTGAGTGAAGACCAAATGCAGCCAAGTTCCTGAAGGGAGCTGAGATCCAGAGGAAGACGTCTTTTCACCCGTCCAGTTGCCGGTGGTAATCGATGCCCTGTATGGGCTTCCGGTAGAGAAGAGATAGCCGTTTCCAGAACCAGAGACCGTGTTTCCGAGACCATAGATAAAGTACGGCGTCTGCTGAGAAGCGTCGACAAGAACCTTTGCTTCAATTGCAATGTTTGTGACGCCAGCAATAATGTTGTCAGGCAATTTGACATAGTCATCAACGCCGTCGAACGTGAGAGAACCGTCCGTGATGGTCGCTCCGCCGTTGATGACTGCATTGTTGCCGTTACCCGAAACATCCTGAACTGTGGTACCGTCAACCGAGGAGAAGTCATAGCGAAGGATTTCTCCATCTGCGCTGACATCTCGACGAGTTGTTGTGGTTCCAGTCAGTGCAGCAAGCTCGGCTGCAGTGACAGGAATCACGGTGCCATGACGCGGGCTTGAAGGGAGATTATAAGAGCTTGATACAGTCCAATCGGGATTGCCAATGTCGGCAGTCTCCAGGGGGATATAACCACGGCCGCCGTATTCATCAACGAAGAGGTAGAACTTCTCGCCATGCACATCGCCTGGGTTGGACTTAAAAGAGGTCGGCCCCTCGACAGCACTGGTTCCGGCCTTCTTGCCGATGCAAGAATCGATGATGGTCCATGATTTCAGGGTGGCACGGAGGGATGTCGAACTTTCTTGGATGATATCGCTGCATCCGGTGCCGCTAGCACCCTCATCCTTGGTGAAACGGTAGTAAGTGCCGTCGGATTTGATGACAGTCGAGTCGATGCGCGACATACCGGCGTCTTGCCAGATCTGCGTATCGCTGAAGGTGACGAAATCTCGAGTTGTTGCGTAGAGCATGCGGTGGTAAGTGCTTTCAGTGCGGTTCACGTCGCTGTCTTCGTACAGAGACGAAGCCCAGAACACCAAGTATGCGCCAAGATCCTCGTCATAGTAAGCTTCCGGAGCCCAGGTGTTTCCTGCTTCGGGAGGGGAAACGAGGACATGACGTTGGGCAGACCAGTTGATGAGATCATTCGACTCCCAAACTTCGAGGTATCGGCTACCAATCCTGACAGAGTCGCCCCAGGAAGTCCCAGAACCAATCGACAAATCGGTCGCGATCAGATAAAATGTGTCGCCTTCGTGAGATCTAATGAGGAACGGATCCCGAAGACCTTTTGTGCCGTAGGATGAAGTCAAAGTTGGTTGGCCGCCGTTCAGCTCCGTCCAGTCCAAGGCATCATTGCCCTGGCTAGCTGCAAAGAAAATATTCTCTCCGGCAATCGTACTTCCAGTGAAGTATGAGAACGCGTATCCCTCAAAAGGGTCAAGGACAACAGCTTTTCGGACAGATGCAACAAAATCCTTCTGTTGATTCACGCCGTCATATTCGATCGTGGCGGTGAGAGCGACTTGAGTGTCTTCGGTTTGCCTCCTCACAACGCCGTCATCTGAGATGATAGAAGACGCGTTGCTTGCCCAGGTAACGTTCATGCCATTGATGGCAGTCGGCAGGTACAGGTTGCCACGAACATCGTCAACGTTGGTGACAGTCAGGGCCGCGAGAGCTGTCTCAACCTGTGCTGTGGCATCTTGACACCTCACAGTCGCCGCGCAGGCGAGTGCCGAGGAAAGCCAGAGGCGAAAAGATGGCATGGTGTGGAGCGCTCTGTGTAGTTCAGGAAGACGCTTAGCACATCACTCAGTATTGATCAAGCAAATGGCACATAGTCTCTTTATATACAGTCGTTCGGCCCCGACTTACGCCGCCACGGGATGTTGATCAACCACATGGCCGGTAAACATCAATATTTGTGCCCGAGAACTCGACCGGCCGTCTTGGGTAGCACCAGACTGGGGGAGTCTGCCCCTCCACGATCCAATGGATGATCATTTCCTCTTGCCGTGACGCAAGCTTCAAGCCAGGAACATGTCATTCGCAAGTGGCCATCAGGGACCAAGCGCTAGAAGTAAAGCGTCGTGGTAACCGTTACACCGAAAGCGAACGGGAGCTTGCCGTGGTCATTCAAGCTACCCCGAACACCCCTGTTTCTCCGCACTTTGCTACCCCACAGTCTCCAAGAACCGCTCGTGATGACGAGCATCCCGGCTGTTGAGGCCTGGACTGCGGGGAAGTCGCAGCCGGTTGACAGGCTAGAGGAGGTACGCGCCCGAGTCAGATAACGGGCACTAGAGGCCATCTGCCACCCAAGATCATCGAGCTTGAGGGCATTGGCTCTTGTCATTCATGCACAGCGTGCCATGATGTTTGATTCCTCATATTATTATATCGTAGCAATGAGGCGTAGAGACACGAGCGGCTCGGCATATTCGGCGTTGCATGTGCGTCGTGCAAGAACCGATGCAAAGCTTGGCTACAGATCTGACATGATCGCAATGTTGAAAATGGCCAAGCTACTGTCGCGTTCAATGCGGAGACTGCCAACGGTGTGGCCTACCTCTGCTCACGTGTAGCCATGGATTCAGGCAACAAAGCGATAGTGCGTCGTATTTTACCGGCGGGACGTCTCGTACTGGAAGTTGAAAGTGGGTTGTTATTATTGGATGATTTTGCGCCGGTTCATTCGTGACATCGCAGAATGATGTGCCGAGGCAAATCCAGTACGCGCTCGAATCAAGTCGCGCGAAACCTCACCGTCAAGAGGCTGCCCCGCAAGTCATCGGAACCCGATTCTAACCTCGCTGAACCTTGTTTTGACCCTGGCCATTTCTTCGAGTGGTGGGTATGTTTGTTTCCTCACATGTAAAAAGATTGTCATTGTGTAAACCATGGAGCTTGCTCCTCGACGTGCTTCGCTGGTATTGCCGCACAGCCAGTGTCGCTTATGCATAAGCCTTAGATCGGGCCTGATTGTAGCTATTGAAAAAGAGAAAGAGAATATAGATGGTGCATCAGAGGCTTCTCCCAGAGTGCTCCATGAGAGTATCCCTCCCAGCGACAGAGTGCTTGCTGCTTGCAATCCAATAAATTTCAACTTTCTGTTTGAGCATCCTAACCAAAGGTATGCATGCGACTAATTAGCCCCTAGGCTATTTCCTGTTATTGCTACGCCAGCGTTTGGTGCCCTCTTTGAAGTTTGTTATTCTATAAGATGCCCAATCCGCGTCTCGAGTCCTACTCATTCATAAAGTATTGAAATGGTTCTGTCTCTGGGCAATCACTTGAGTTGGAGCTGAGTCCTGGACATGCATGGGAAGCTAAATTGAGGGGGTATTCTGATCACGCAATTGACTGCTTCAATACGTCGAATGCCTCCTATTATTGGGGGCGGTGCGCATCACGACTAGCGTTGACACGTAATTGAGACCTCATATTCTGAGACTGTTGGTTAGAAAACCACTCGACATATCACCCTGTGTTCTATCCGGAAATTAACGTGCATACTGCTTGTATCTTTCGACTTTTGAAGAAAAGATCAGGTTTCAATATGCAGATAAGTGCAGTCTTCGAGATTCTGGCCTTAATTACATTACATTCGATGTAAAATCAAACGTCCGCAGACAGGTCCCAATCAAGCACATCCACCACTACCATCACCGCCATCGCACCCAGTAGAATCACAGCCGCCGCCCCCAGGATCGCAATCACCTCCAAATCCACCGTCATAGCCGCCGCCTCCAGTGTCGCAATCATCTCCAAACCCACCGTCATGACCGCCACTAAACGTGTTGCCAAAGTTGTAAGGACCGTGGTGTGGGAGTCCAGCGACAGAGGCAATTATAGCTGCGTTGGTGGCGTCAGAATCATAGTTGGAGCCTCTGCCGGAGTATCTTGTGGGTGAAACTGTCTTTGTTCTTGTCTTCGCCTTCTCTTTCTTCCTTCGATTGTCGATTTCAGACTTGCTTCGCTTAGACTCATTCTTCTCTTGGCTTTCGTTGTCGTTGTCGTTGTCGTTTGATACTGAGCTTTTGGACTTGGACTTGGTGAATTTATTTCTGCGACGAACCCTTCTCTCTGTGTTGACTTGCTGCATTTGCGAGATTTTCTCATTGCTATGGAAAGCTTTGGCTAGGTCCGAATCGTTTTTGCTTTCCTTCTCGGCTTGACTTCCGGCAGCCAACAAATTCTTTTCTCCATCGGCGTTGATGTTTTGTGTGACGTTCGATCGCTTAGAGTTGCAAGGGAACTTTGCCTTGAGGCGGCCGAAAAACGTAGAAGCGCGGCTCTGGGACGGTCTCGATTCTTCGTTGCTCATCATTGCAGCAGTTTCAATTCTCCTACGTGTTTTGCGACTTGATGGGATTTGTGAGGTTGGGCACGGGAAAAAGTCCTGATGACGAAGAGAACTTCCACTTTTGAAGTTTGCCTGCTATTATATACCAAAAACCTTGTCGGTCCGTGTAACCAATATGCTAATTTCGAGGAGACCGTGAAATCACCTGTCCCGTGGATTTCCCGCCCTCAAGGTAGATGCCGTTGGCCATTGCGTCAGCATGCACGGAACCAAAACCTGAGCCATACATGTCAATATTTTGTGTCTACTATTCAATGACAGCCAACTCCGATATGAAGCTGGGCTTTCGTGAATGGAATGTGGCTCCTCACGTGTACGTTACTAATTCACCACATGACCTCAAAGTTCGGACTCATCCTGCATGTGAGCCAACCAGCGGCAGTCGAAATCCACACAGATGGTTTTCAAACTCTACCTATGCTGGGCTGCATCAATACTTCCAACGGGAGTGAAATCATGTTTTCTCTGCACATTAACATGGGAACAGACGATCGTCATCGTTCTTGGCTAAAGGCTATATACGTCACTGATCGCCGGGTATGGGCGATTACCTTGAGATCTGTATGTACAAGAAACAAAGTGCTGACAGGGTGGTCTGCGATATAAGAGGAAGGAGACAAGGCAACGTTCCCACTTCTTTTCCAGGAAGAAATAACTTCGTTTGACTATGCTGGTGGGAAGGGGGGTATGATGTTGAACAGCACCACCGACTCTCATCCAGAGCAAACACCCGACTTGGTGGGCTCGCAGCCACCGGCACAGCCGTTGTACATCTGGCACCTGACCTTTGCGTCCGTGCAGACGTTCTTGAGGGTGGCGGTGTCGCCGTAGTTGGAGTTGATGCCGACGATCTCGCCGCCGTTGTACGCGGTGGTTCCCCTACTGATTGTTAGGCTTCATATCATTGCAAAATAGGGGAAAGGGAATCATTCTCGACATAAACATTGCGTTTGCACTGGCTGCTGTACTATTCATTCAAAGATATATCGTCAGTTCGAGTTGTGGTGTTGGTCGAGTCGGTGGTGTTGACTTACGTTTCCGCAAGAGCGGTACACCTTGCCGTACGTGTTGGCGTAGAAATTGATAATCTGCCATGAATTTTAGCGCCAAATAACCCCATCAGGGTCCCCCTGACACTTACGTTCACAGTGCCACAGCCGTTGTGCTGGACAATCTTGTCCGATGCCTTGTAGGCACCGCCGCCGATGATCCAGGTTTCTTCACCTGCTTTATCATTTTTCTGCATTATATGTTAGACATCGCTTCATTCTAATAAAATACAAAACGTGCGAGTAGTACTTACGATAGTGATGGCGTCTTCGCACACATCCTCGAACCAGACGAACTCGAGGGTGCAGGGTCCGTCACAATGCACACCTTCAGCCTGGTTCTTTCCAATGATGACGTTCTTCAAGGTTGCGCCTCTGCGGAGCAAAAAAACGGCATCGGCGTCCCCTGCAGACATTTTTGTGAGAAACGCTACTTGTGACTGTATGGGGACTTTCTTACCTCCTTCGACCTGTTCGTTGCAGGCACCAGAGCCACGGTCATACTTGGCCCAGCCACCATCGAACGTGGCACCAGCTGCCACCTCGATGACTTTGCTGTTGGTCTTGGTGCTAGTAGGAGTGGGAAGTCCACCCTCGTAGCCGAGACAAGCCAGAGTGGACGGCAAAGCCGCCAGAAAAGCCACCACACCCGCCTTGGAGAAGTACATGATTGCTTGTGTATATCTTTTATGCAGAAGGCGAGTCGAATTGGAATCAAAGTTCGTAGTGATGAGTTGCGATCCAACAGAAGTGAATATTCTGAAGCCGTTATATAGACGTGCGCGAGAGCCTTGATCGCTGAACAGTTTCCCACCATGAGAACAAGCTTATGTTCCGTGCGTCGATTATTGGTGGACTAAACCCGAAGGAACGCAACTGTGAAAAACTCGTGAGAAATGGTTTGCGGTTCTCCGAATCCTACGCTGATAAACAACAACCAAACTGATGGACAGGCGGCCCAATGAGATGAATCGTCACTCAAGGAACCGCAGTGATGTGGTAGGCAGGCTGACTGGAAGATAAAGATGCCAAAGGAACAGCCATGAAAGAGGCAGGCGTTGGACAACGATCCTACTCTGAGGTCTAGTCACCGCTAACTGACCTTGTTTTGTTTTCTGTCGCTGCATTGGAAGTAAGATGCCAAGATCTAATCGGAAATCAACCATGGCAGTTGGAAAGAGGTCACATTATCTGACTGATAGTGCCAAGAACGATCATATGGACGGAGAAATTCTCCAACAATGGGCGCCCCGGTCCGGGTCCCGACCCCGCACGTTTCCCCCAGTAATATTTCCCAGGAGTTGTCCGTCCCGCCACCGAAACTGGGGCCGTATCACGGACTGTCACCACAAACTGCCGGGGTGCTATCAACCCCACCATTGAAGCAATTTTAAGCACATTTAAGCACCAGTCTATCATGAGTCAAGCAGGGATGTATTCGCGTGGACTGCCTTAATCGTCGAGTGGCGCCCGAACACATGCATCGGCTGCATCCATCATGATGCAGTATCATCTGCAAGGGCTGAGTCGTGGCTCTCGTTACCACATGTGCAGGACCTAGATGCCAGAATCTGACGGGGCGGAGAATTTGCTTTTGTAGGTTCCTAGCGGTCAAAGCGATAGCGTTGATTAAACTTCTGCGTTTGAACTTCGTCGTGGCAGAAGCGCCGGTCCATCTTTGCGGTGATTGATATGCCTGCTGAAATTGAAGTTCCCATTGCTTCCTAAAACGTTGCCATACTTTTAGGACATTGTACAAATATAGGCGAGTGATGACAATCCCATGTCGTAGAAAGCTTGGAGCAACGACAGTAGCAGCAAGCCGCCCAATATCCTCTAGGTCTGGAGGCACCCCTCACTTATGTTGAAGTATTGATGTATGCATAGCCCAGCGTCAATCAACAAGCTAGAGTTTTGCTATCCGGGCGGATATTCCTAGCTGTCCGGGCGGGTAGTAGGCATAGACGATAGGGACGATAGGGACGACGGGGACGACAGGGACGACAGGAATAACAAAGTTGTAAAAACTTTTTGACCTAATTAATGCCTTAGTTATTTGCCCATATAGCAAGACTCATTCCAAATTTCGAAAGCCAAGACGGTGTACTGCAGCCCATCTCGAGGGCCATCTGAAGGTGGTAGATCGCCTCACGGTTCACATAAAATCCATCGTTGAACAGCATGATTCTTGAGTAAATCTAAAGCCCCCCCCCCCAACTACGTGAGAGCCTATAAGCATACCGTGGATTATCAGGATAGACCTTTGGCATTCACAGTCGGTCTGAGAAAATGCTGCGATAGTAAGGCGCGAAGCATGCAATGCAGGCTTGCTTTGAAATAACCCCGCAACTCATATACCGCCTGAATCAACGTGCAAAACGATTATGTGCTCATAAAGTCAGGAGTGCACCCGCAAATTAGCTCGAGACTTTCGATTTTGTCGACGTACGGTTCAAATTCATCCATGAATCAGGTCCAACACCCGCCACACTAGATGGCCAAGTACAGTAAAGAGGCAAGATTGCACTCAATCCAAGACAACGCCGCATTACCCAGGTCTGATTTCTAGCCATGAAGTACACCCAGCCTTCACATTCTTGTTGCTATTCTTAAGGGGAACCTGTTGCGCCTAGAAGTTGGCTTGGCCGACCAAGTTGAGGGGATCCGTAATGAAACATTTTGACGACGAATGAGCAGTTAAATCTGCTTGAATTCTAGATGGCAACGAACGGTAGAAAAATAATAATCAGGGGTACTGTCGAGAAACACAGCCGTCTTGTTGCAAGAGCCCCAGGGATCTTTGCTCCTGGGGACGGATGTATGTCCCCAGAACAAGGCGAGGCTTCTCATTCCTTCTTAATGGGCATTTGTCTCCCCACAAGATGTTTTCTGGTTAGGATACTGGCTATGAGATGTAGAAAGCCGCAAGCTGCTGGCACGCGGGTCTTGGTGGTGTAAAAGCCCCTTCTAGCCTAGTTGAGCTTGGGCTTCGCGTTCGCCACCTTGTACAACCTCTGAATCTCTGTCCTTGCTCCATCCCACTTCTTCCTCTTGCCGTCAAAAACGCGGTAGATGTGCGGGCTGTAGACGCCGCCCATGAGAATGCTGCAGAATCGGGGCTCCTGGAACCAGAATTTCCACCCCTTCCAGCCCCAGCCAAGATACTTATTCACACCTGTGCCGGCCGTCTGGTCAGCCCAGTCTGCCCACTGGTATGGGTTGACCGTCTGCGGTAGGACGCTGCCCTCCCTAGCCAGCTCTACCATCCAGGCATGGTGCTTATCGACCGCCTGCTCCATCTCCTCTTGAGGGGGTAGGGCCGACCTGCCTTTCCACACCTGCGTCACCGCCATCGAAGATAGGTCATTTATCTGGAACTGGCCCATAGTGAGCGCCACAGCACCCTGAAAGGCCAGAGAATGTGGGTGGCGCAGCGAGAAGACACCTTGATACAGCCTGGGCAGCGGCTTGCCCCTCGAACCCCTGGCGGCGGCCCAATCTGGCGTGGTCTCGCGCGTCGGGTCGTACTTGGGGTCCAGAAGGCTATAGTCGGACATGTAGCCAGTGCAGTAGATGATCGTGTCTACCTTGATGACTTTGCCGTCGGTGAGCTCGACGTTTTTGGGCCCAACGATCCTGCTGACGCCGTCAACAGACTGGACAGCGCCGCTCTCTAAAGAATCGGTGAGATTGTCCGTGAAGAGGGGTAGATATTTTTTGAGCGAGGGCGCGGGGGACAGCTTCCACTCGGGCCGGATGTTGAAGGCCTCGTCCTGGATTCTCTTGCCGAAATCGTTGAAAAGCTTCTCGACTAGACTGGGAAAGAAGCGCTCGAAGACGCGCTGCCAGGTTACGTAACGAACGTTGATGGTATGATCGACGGGCTTGCCATCTTTTACGCGGGGCAGCTCCACGATGTCAGACAATACTGACTGAGTTGTAGAGTGAGAAGCAACTTACAACTAGGCATCCATGTCTATGTGATAGATAGATGTTGTTGGCGTGTCCGGCGAGAGATGCCGCTGTGTCTGCCCCGGTGTTGCCCAGGCCGATGATCAAGACATCCTTACCCTTGAATCCCTCGGGACTCAAAGACACTTCAGTACGGGCAACTCCAAGCTTGACAATGGGTCTTCAGCATCACAGACTCACCTTTTGAACGACTTAGCGTGAAGCTTCTCGCCGCGGAATAGTTCGATTCTCTTAATGCCAGGATACTTTGGCGTGTGATTCTGACCCGTTGCCATAATCACTCTGTCAAACATCTCGTTGGGGGCCCCATCTATCTCAATC
The DNA here is from genome assembly GCA_027406005.1 of Colletotrichum horii. Classification (NCBI taxonomy): domain Eukaryota; kingdom Fungi; phylum Ascomycota; class Sordariomycetes; order Glomerellales; family Glomerellaceae; genus Colletotrichum; species Colletotrichum horii. The sequence goes on from JANVYB010000003.1 coordinate 8,070,567, forward strand.
ACCCATTTATTGGCGCTTTCATCACGGTACACGCGGGTGATACTTGTGCTGAGGCGCATCGAAGGGCGCAGGGTGAAGTGCTCCACGTAGCTGGCGAGGTACCTCTGCACATCGCCGGCGGTGCAAAGGCTTGGAACTTCTACCGCCACTGAGTCCACGTCACGGGTATGGAAAGAGTTTTGCATCTCCTCACCTGCTGGGAATGGGAAGTCTGTGAAGCATCCCTGGTGCAGACCGTCAGCATGACCATTCGGTCACGTGGGTAAGTAGCAGACTCACCCTTTCTTTTGAGATGTTGACGACGGTTGCTATCGCATGTTACTAATCTCAGTTCAGTCAGAGAAGGAGCTTTCATGTTACTTGGGAGCGCAGAGACTCGGTCTTCTGGCGTATACGTCCAGAGCCCCCCCGGATACGGGATACGGTCAAACCCCGTCGCCTCGAACCCCTCTTCTAGGCAGTTTTTGAGGGCGACAAGACCAAGCGGCCCTGTCATTGTCAGCATGTTTAAGGGAATAAGGGGCTAGGGTATGCTGTGCCCTTCAACCAAGAACTCACCCAAACCGATTATTGCAACCTTGTTACCTTCGGTCATGGTGATGCAGTCCCAGAAGTCTTTACTGTAACAGTTGTCGATGTAAGAAAATGAGACGGGAAGGAGTTAGACATCGACGACGAGTTTTATCTAGCAACGGATTGACGAAACGCGGGTATCAAAAGAACCGGTTGCTCGTCTAACCCAAGCATCAGGTTTACCGTAGCATTATCTTACTGTGTCACACAGGGAAAGGCCACTAGAGCTGACTGACAGAGGGATTGTCGAATCAGGAGGTCCGTAAGCCGCAATTGTACTGATAGGATGCAAATCCATGAGTATCGATCGATGTGGGCCTTCTGTTTGGCACTTTCTTTGACGAGCCGTAAGGGGCCACGTCAGAATCCTTTTTGAACTAGCTGGGCGGTAATGAGTTTCGAGTCTGAAGTAAATAGCCGCTCTCCACGTAGATTGGTACATTTTATAGCCTATCTAGAAATGACCTGTGACAATACACGTAGGACATCCTTCTGTAGCTGACGTGCCGAGACGCTTGAAGGGCAAGGAAAGGTTGCGTGGATTATCAGGCGCGCGAACGGCCAGGCCCTTCGTTTGTTACACGCATGTTGTCACATTTGTCAGCTCATGTGGCATTTACCAATCCTTGGATGATCGACCAATGTCGGGTGCCCAGAAAACTTACTTACCTTGAGCATCGAATAATCGCAGTGCATCCCCCCCCCCCCCCCCCAAAAAAAAAAAGAAAAAAAAAAAAAAAAAAAAAAAAAAAGCATATGGGCCTTCGTCGTCCGCCTCCTTGACGTTTCCGGTGGTGATCACATATCAACTGGAGCAGAAGTCTGAAGACGATGGCATGGTCTCAATCTTCTGAAGACTTGGGCGCACACCTGTCAGCTTTGACGATGGAACATGAACAGGAATAATGGCGGAAAGTCAAGAGTCAGGGCATTTGTTTTTTCCGCATACTTCCCCAGGCGCTTACTCTGGCAACCATTCTTGATTTGAGATTCGCGCACGCCTTGAAGACTGAAAAATAACGCAATGACGAACTAGCCGAGACCTTGGCTGCAGAGTTGTTGATGGAGCACCGCGTCAACGTGTTCCATCTGGCTGTCATGCATCTAATCCTAGCTGGGAGCACCACCAACTTCGCCGCGCATGCCCAAGAGGCTGTCAATCTCTACAACGAGGTTCGTCAGCAGCCATTTCTCACGGATAACGATCGGGTCATCATTCCCCGCCAGAATGAGAGATCAGAGATCACTTTGATCGAAGTGCGCTATGATAAGATTGCTCACCGACGCAAGGTTGACGAATATCTGAGAACATTCACCACCGAGAAATAATCTCTGGCTTTAGCAAGGCAATATGGCATATCAAGTCAAAATGAGCGTCATCACGCCAGCAGCAAGACCTTGTCCGAGTTAGAGAACGCCCAGATCGAGGCCATGATCGACCGTCTTGGCGTCTTGAGATCGAGTGACAACGATGGCGAAGACAACATCGTAGACATTGAACTCCGAGTGCAAACCCCGAGGACGTCGAAGACAACACAAGAACAGCAAGCAGGATAATCACACGGTAGGTCAATTTGGTCTTCTGCTTGCGCCCAGAACGTCCCTAGGACTGTGCCTGCTTCCAGCTAGGGCGTGCCAGAAAGTGTTAATATCAACTTCCAAGTCTCTGACAAAAATAGACCGATCGCAATGCATAGCACTAGCCATGGCAGACTTCTACCATGTCATTGGCATTAGGTCCTCTCAGCGATTGGAGCCTTGAGGTATACCTGGGTTTGAATCTTTCTGGGCGCTAGATGTAGCGCTGCGGGGACAGACGCCGATGAAAAGGTGGAGAGTCTGATTACCAAGACGAAATCCAAGGTTTTTTGTTCTAGAGCTAAAATTCTGTGATGCTTTCATGCAATTATGGTTGGCCTAATAAATGCCATTGCCCTGGCCATAAGCCCAACTTGGCACACTGAAATGAGAAACCCCTCGAAACGTCCGCCTGTCTGTCCAAATCCGAAAGTAAGAAACAGCCTGTGCCCGTGTATTCCATGTTTATGACCATATGCCATTCTTGTTCTCCCCTCAACTGTGTCTGTTTTGGCCTTTTACTGCAGATGATAGGCTTCACATCTTCGGCAGCACGGCCGCGCTTCCTGCCTGCGTTCCCCATGGCAGCGATGTTGTTGCTAGAAACTTGACTGGGATCTTATCTCTGGTCAGCTGATGTCCTTTTGGAAGTCTGTCTTTGTTCTGACCTGCTGTGTGTATCACTGAAAGTGTAAACACTTAGATCCGCTTTGCGAACTCGGTAATAGCGGTTCTGTCTGGAACGTCTTCGATAGGCTGCTCAATTGAGACATCCACGGTGTATCTAGAGAGTAAGATTGCGAGAGGTCGAGGGAAAAGAAGAAGCTCTTTGTAGTCGATACGAGTGAGGTGAAGTGCAGAAAGTGAGGATCGCCTCAACGCGCGCGGCAGGTGCGCACCACAGCCGCTTGGAAAGGCAAGATCTCCAAGTCATTCTGAAGAAGAAGGAGCATCCTTTCGCAGGTACCGATTATCTCACATCGTTGTCCAGCTCTTCTCCTCAATCACTTCTATTATCTCGGAGATCAAAGCTTCGAGCGTCTTGGAAGAAGGCCGTGAACCTCGGCCCTCCTAGTAATTCTTTCCGCCATTTCTCATTAGTCACTAGCGTGTTGAGAATGTACATGTATAATGAAAATTGCGAGCTGAAGGAGACGATAGTTATTGACGTGTATTGCGGCTACCTACCGGACTTGTGTTTCGAAGGCCAAGACTACTCAATAGGCCCACGCCTGGCGTTTGAAGAAGCATTTGACGAGAAGTGCAATCCATAAGGTAAGACTATTCAAACTCGCCCACCTTGACTGGTCTGTTGCGTGCGACTGGATCTGAACGTGAAGTCGCCTCTGCCAACGCTCCATATGCACACTCAGTTCACCGAGGGCTAGATCTGTTTGCTAAAATTAATGCTTTAAAGCTAACTTCAACGTCGGAAGCCATGGTGATTTTTTTTAATCTTGTCTATCGCTATGAGTTGTCTTTTCACATTGGCTGGTATTGTGGCGCACTTCCATTCTCCGAGTTGCCATGCCACCAACGATGCGATCTGCAGCTCAAGGTGGACAATTTTGGAGTCCGAAACTTATCTGGTCTTTTATGATCCGAGTTGAGGGAAGGAACCCTGGCTCTGTCTTGGCAGTGACAGCCGACGTTGGAGTTTCCATGCTATTGGTAAGGCCATGAGCGATTCAGTCTCGCACAACTTGAAACAGGGGCCTGAAGTTTACTGCCGCTCCAACAGTGGCCAGAACTTCATCTTATGGCAGTATCCCGTTTCTCAACCTGTCAAGCTCGGTTTAAACGGCATTGTCGTAAGGGAGTTTGGACCACCTGGTGTCACCAACCGCGACTGCCTGCTGGTCGTTAACACAGCTGTCTAAGCCAGTTTCGGTCATGCCCGCATGATTGCGTTCGATGGCCACAGAAAGCTGTGCCGAGTTCAGCCACAGAGACTGCCATGGCATCTATTCGGAACAGATGACTGTGCCTCATATAGTGGGGGCCGCGTCACATACAACACCACAGTGCTCTCAGGAATAGCGGCCGTCTGCCTTACACTGATTAAAAGGCCGTATGACTGCGGCAAGTGGGTTAGTATTGAAACGCAAGGGCGGTTATGCCCGAAAAGAAAGACTGTGGTCTCTGCTGTGCCGCTGAGATTCGCAAGTTCCAGGCCATTTTCACACGATGCATTTGACGTTTGCTCCTCCAACGCCACCACTGATTCTCTCGTGAGAAACTGTTCAACTTGCTGTGTGATGTTCTCGTGAGACACAGCCCCAAGGCGATAGCAGTGACAAATGGCTGTTGATGAGGATCACGGCTCGATCAGATCAGCCGAGGGTCAGCCTCAATACCCGCCTCCGGTATCCGTGGAGAAACGAGATCCAGATCCCTCTTGGGAGGATGTACCACAAACCGCAAGAACCTCAGGATTCTCGTGGTTTAGACTAAGCGCAAATGGGCCTCCAGGGCCCGTCGACGAGCTGAGCCTTTACATGGGCGCCGCATTCAGCAGCATACCCGACGACGACGAATCACAACGATCGCCATACTTTTCCACATGGACGAGCGATGCCTCTAGCGTAACCGGAGGAGAAAAGAGAAACTCAGCGTCACAAAAGTTCTGTCGCGTAGTAGGGGTCGTAGAAATAGGTGAAAACGGGTTAATCTCTCGGAAACAGGGATGCGAGGCGAAGGCGTATTAAATACGCCTATGCCACATAAAGCCATAAAGCCATAAGTGGCTGAGTGGCTACAACACACCCCCCCAGCTTCACATATACAACATGAAGCTGTAAAATGAAGCTATATATAAATAAAAAGAGGCTTATTCGCCTCATTCTATAATAGACAGTATATTTGACGTTACTCTACTACAGTCTCTACTAAGGGCAGTCTCTACAGATCAGCCCTACCTCCACCTCTATCTTATGCTGTTAGGCTAGTGCTGCTCTACTATAGTCTCTACTAAAGGCAGTCTCTGCAGATCGACATCGCCTAGGCTCTATTCTCTAAAGCATTACTCTACTGCAGTCTCTGCTGAGGGCAGTCTCTGCAGATTGACATCGCCTTATATAACCACATCTAAAGGCAACTGTAGTAATGCCTGCAATAGATATAGCACCTTTATAATCTATCCTTCACTTTAGAAGCAGTCCTAGAGACAGCTCCACTTTAGCCCTAAGAGCGCCTCTAGAATAGTCTCTTTTTCACTAGCTGCAAGGCGAGCCCTATACTCAGCCTGTTCACCTTGCAATGCTATCTTTAAGCAGCTATACTTTATAGCTAACTATTAGTGCTTTCTGCTATATAAGCACTTTTAGAAATTACTATCTCTACAGCCTCCACTTAAAGCAAAGTTGCTTTGCGCAGAGTTTTCTAAAGTTATAGAGAGGGGAGGCTTTAGGCAGCCTCTAAGTATAGCATAGATACTATACTAGCTTTTTTAACTTATATGCTAGTTAATAAGGGCAGCAAAAATTGCTCTATACTTAATAACACTATGCATAAGCTTACTAATTTCTTCTGCTATAATAAGTTTAATAAGGCTTTATTTAGCCTAAGATAGCGTGAGGCGTTTACTAATTGCTTCTAAAAAGGTATATAAAGTGAGAACCCCTTAGATCTTAGGGATCTCATATGCTTGCATATATTAATATATGCAGTATTACTTCTAGTACTATACCTCTAGATTTATTATTGCTATAGCCTTCTGTAATAAAATGAGGTAGTTATTTTATATAGTAATAACTATAGAGAGGACTGTTAGCATAAGGTGGTTCTTAAGCATATAAATAAGTGCTTAAATCAAAATGTTTCTAATAAGAATAAAGTTGCTCTATATTATTAATAATATCTCACAGTTAACTATAATATAGACTTAGTTCTAGATAAAGCAGTAGCCTATTATAAGCTCCTTTTGCTCTGCAACCTATATCCTATAGTCTGCAATCTATTCTATATACTCTTCTCAAATATCTTTAACTGTAAATATAAATAGCAGCAGCAGCTTAGTGTCAGTAGGGTTCAGCTGGTGAGTGCAGCAGTAAGCAGCCCAGTTAGTATGAAGTTAGATATATTTATATTAAGCTTCTTCTTATTGCCTTATATATAGTTTGTTAAGTATAAGAGGGTATAGCATTTGCTGCATTAAATTAGATGCCTCCTTGCTATGAAGGTTGATATATTCTTATATGCTGTTCTAAAGCGCATAGAAGTGCAGTTATATAAACTATACAAACTAGTTGCATTGCTTTGCAAAAAGTATGCCAGTCAGCTGCTGTTAAGCTATCAAAAAAGACATTATAAAATAAAAGATAAACTACATCAAGCTACAGCCTACTTCACAGCATATCAAGAGGCGTAAAGCGTCATATTAAAAGCTAGGCTCATAACTGTTGCATAGTAGAGATCGTAGAAATAGGTGAAAACAGGTTAATCTCTTAGAAACAGGGATGCGAGGCGAAGGCGTATTAAATACGCCTGTGCCACACAAAGCCATGAAGCCATAAGTGGCTGAGTGGCTACGACAAGTTCATAGTGGACTGGAACAAGCCATACGATCCGGAGAACCCGATGAACTGGGCAATGGCATCGAGGTGGATTCAGATTGTGCTTGTGAGTATCTTGACGCTACAAGCGTGAGTAGTTCGACCGAACATTTCTTTTTGATTTTTGGAAACCTCTGACCATGGTCACATTCCAGAGCGATAGCGTCGTCGATGCCTGCCCCTGCCGTCCGAGAGATTTTGAAGGACTTCAATGCGCCTGATGGTGTGCTATCCTCACTCGTTGTATCAATCTTCAATTTGGGCTTCGTGTTCGGTCCTGTGTAAGTGGCTCCCAAAAATGCACGAACTGCCCTTATTCGGCGGCACCTGTTAACGACGCATAGACTAGCGGCACCCATGTCAGAGCTCTACGGACGATATCCAGCGTACAACATCTCGAACGTGCTCTTTCTCGCCTGTAACGCCGCATGTGCCGTCTCGCCAAATCTCGGGGTTCTGCTGGTATTCCGCTTCTTGAGCGGATGCGCCGGTGCAGCCCCGCTGTCCATCGGGGGTGGCACGATCGCAGACGTGGCACATCCAGCGCTGAGGGGTAGAGCGGTGTCGGTATACTCTCTCGCGCCGCTCCTCGGACCAGTTCTGGGGCCTGCGGCGGGCGGCTTCTTGGCAGAGTACGCTGGCTGGAGATGGATCTTTTGGACACTGTGCATCATGGTAGGTTGGCGCGAGCTGTATGTACAAGAGGCAAAAGACAAAGTCACTGACGAAAGCTTCGTGTCACAGGCCGGCGCTCTTGGACTCGCAATGCTTCTGATTCTTAGAGAAACTTCTGCAAAAGCTCTGCTCGAGAAACGAGCGCAAAAGACTAGAAAGCGTACAGGAAATCCCAAGTACACTTCGGTTCTAGACGATGGCGTCTCGCCCCAAGAGGCCTTCTCTCGAGCCATCAAACGGCCGCTGAGGCTCTTGATATTTCATCCTACCGTATTCACTATGTCTGCATACTTTGCAGTGATCTACGGATATTTGGTACGACAGCCGCCTCACTCGTCTGGAATTTAGCTGACAATCCTTTGCAAGTACCTCTTCTTCACGACGGTAGCGATGGTCTTCACTGAGAAGTACGGCTTCTCCGCAGGCTCATCCGGTCTCACCTTCATAGGTGTCGGTATCGGTACAGTGACCGGCACCCTTATTGTCTCTTTCTGGGGGGATAGAGTAGCTACATCGCTATCTCAGAGGCATGGCGCCCGGAGACCGGAGTTTCGCCTTCCTCTGATGGCGTATTCTGTGCCGGTGATACCAGGAGGGCTTCTGCTGTACGGTTGGACGGCAGAGAAGGGGGTGTTTTGGCTGGTGCCGATGATTGGAACTTTTATTGTTGGGGTCGGGATATTGTTTGTTTTTGGCCCACTGGCCTCGTACCTCGTCGATGCATTCACCATGCACGCTGCGTCAGCTCTCGCCGCTTCGACAATTTTTAGGAGCATTTTTGGGGCGTTTCTTCCTCTCGCAGGACCTCCGTTATACGACGCTTTGGGTTTGGGGTGGGGGAATACGATTCTTGCTGCTTTTGCTTTGCTTATGGCGCCGATACCCTGGGTGATTATGAAAAAGGGGGAGCTCATCAGGGGCAAGTATGCCCACCGTGTTTACTAGACTACATCTCTTCAGCGTTTCCGATTGTGCACCGTTGAAAAATGAATAGATTTCCATTGAATAGCGTAATTCAAAAATAAAATAAAAAAAATGGCGTGATTGTGGCAGGTGGATCGACAGATCTTCTTTCCCATCTGAACGGAAGTAAGTGTCTGCCGTGCAGTGGACAGGGCGCCAGATACTGTAGAACATTTCTGGCAATACTAGCAAATACCTGGTCACGAAAGCCTGGTTCTTGTATCTACCTTGGACGACCGCAAGGAAATATGAAGAGCTCATAATCTCTCTCCAGCTGTGATATTTAGTACAGCATCTCTTTGCAAAGAAGCCCCGAGTCCCTGAGTGACTTGTCAAGACCAATGAAGGCGCCATGCACTGCCTGAAGATGGATTCATGAACTCTATGTACAACTGCAAGTATTAGCAAGATGTGGCTGAGTCTAATAGCCTTCTAACTTCAACGTCGACTTCAGATTGCGATCTGGGGAGCAGAACCAGCAGTCCCCAGAGATCACAAAGCCCATCAGCGGTGCCTCCATCCGCCACCCCCTTCTTCCCAGTGGAGTTTGTTATTTCCTAATCGACAGGTCATCTTTGGAGACATTTGTCTTCGCCAGCCTTCACCAGTTGACAAGACCTGCCAACGACAAGGGGCTTCTCGTCTCATGAGCAAACCGCAACAACACCAACACGAAGAAGGCGAGGAGATCGTAGAGGATCCGGCTGCTTCCCCATCAAGCCCTTGGAGCAGCTGCCGAGCACATTATCAGCCTAGCCCCTCAAAGTTTTGTTGAGGATCCGTCGCAGACCAATAAGTTCTTCCTCCAGTAGCGCTGCTCTACAGGATTCATCTGCATCCTCTCCTCATGCTGGTTGCCGCCGTGGGAAACCATCGCGAGTCGTACCTCACGAAAACAGGACCTCGCCAGCCTTTTCCCCTCGCACCCGAGGAGACGCATATCGTAAAACAAGCCCTCAGGGGGTGGGCAAAGTCCACATCGAACGACACCTAGCTGAAACTGTGCGACCTCCCCGAGAATATTCAAGTCCAGCTGACCAAAACACAAACAAGCGTCTTGACAAATCAGAGAGCGGCATCTCGACAGTACCGGTGTAATGCCAGTCCCAACTGGACCTTCATGGCATATTTGTACCTACGGGCTAGCTCTCCCGATAGACTAGCGGGCCACACTGGATTATATCGGGAATAGTCGCCCCGGCAGTTCCCTTGGCCTCGCCTGCAAGCTGTTAGAAAACCAAGGTTGAGGATAAACCGGTATACTCAAGATAGCAGCAGACAGCAGGCAGGCAAAGCAAAAAGCACGGCATAGGGGCTTATCTGCGATAATACGAAGCGGCAGCGGCTCCCCAGCCCCGAGCAGACGCAGACGCAGACGCGTCTCCGCACACCATACGCAGAAAAGCACATAGCTTCTGAGACATCCATCCACACCGCTTGGCCGCAGGTCTGAGTCACATGGCAAGTCACAACCCCCCCTCCCTCCTCCCCCTCGAGCTTGCTACGCAGACGGGCGTACCGTCTGTGACCGCCTAGCCGCTGCCAAGAGGAAGTTCCGTCTGGATCCCAGGGCTTTGGATTGTGGCTTGATCTGGGTATTGGGCAGCTAGCGCCGTGATTGGGCGGCGTCGAACGATTTCTTGCATGAAACAAAAAACAGGCTTTACAAAAGAGACAACCCTCACGACGACGACCTTCGGGACCGAGTGGCTGATGAGCGCCACATCCCGTGCCCGACTCCGTCGTCAGCCACGAATGGAGACCAGTGTGTCAATATATCGGCTTGATATGAGGTCAAGATGACGGGAACAAATGCTCCTGGAGTTGGGAGCGTGACCGGGACTTGCCTCAGCATGGCATGGCCTCGAGTGGTCCCGGAGGCTCGCGCCGTGCGGTGGTCAAGAGTTCCTCCGTCCTTCATCAGCAGACCAGACAGGCCCCATCAAGGCTGGCAAAAAAAAAAGGGCCCAGTCACCCTTAACTTCAAGGTTCGTCAAAGAGACTTCCCCGGTTCCCTAGGCTGGCGCAGCCGTGCGGGAATGTCACCGTTCCGCTACAACCAGAGTGGAGATGTGTCTGAAGGTTTTGAGGCGGATAGCTTTCGTATCACCACGGGAAGCAGCTACGCGGGCGACGACGCGTCGCGAGGGCAAGATCCGAGACTACCGGCGGGCTTCCAAGAGGAGAGAGAACACATCGTGGTATGCCAGCCAGGCCACAAGAGGGCGGAGTGGGACACGCCGGCAAGGATGGGTGGGTAGGGATCATGGGGTTCGAGGGTGATGCGCTCTCTAGATATCTAGAGCAAGACGATCTCGCAGAAGAGGGTGTGGGAGATGGAGCTTGCCAATAGAGATGGTGTTGCGACTAGCAGCTGGTTCCCTGTTTGGAGGACACCCTGTCGACGGCAGCCCACGGCAGGGTCAGTGCCACCGCAGAGACTTGGCTGGACGTCGGTTCGGGATTTCTGTTAAGCATAAGACAACAGCAGGGTGTCTCTATTCGCTCAGGGCGATGGAGTCGGAAGTCGGAATGGCAGTTGTGGATGACAAGGGGCCCCCCAGGTGATCAGATGCGGAGGATTACAGCAAACGCAGAGGAGCAGAAGCGCGAGACCTTCAGATGGACAAGAAGAAATACAGCCAGTAGCATCCATGCCATGTGTGAGCTGGCTAGGTGTTCGACTCGACCCAGAGATGAACCGACCGACTAGGTCTGACATGGCGCCGTCGTAGGGCTACGCTTCAAACTAGTCCGGTGGCTGGACGTGGCATGTGCCGTCAGCATGGCAAGAATATGGGGTACCGGCGCGAAGAGCAGCCTGGGATCTTCGCGAGCAGACTTGTGGCGAGGCCTCGAGCTTAGCTAAGGGGCAAGTCATGCGGCAGTGATTAGTGGAGGGACAAGGGGAAGGAGGACAATACGAGAAGCGTTGGTTGTGATATCCTGTTTGGATGAGAGAAGATCGAGAGTGTGGGGTGGTGGGAAAGCACGAAGAGCGTGATGGTGTGGAGGATCGGGAAGGGTGAGCGGAGGCTAGTCGTGATTTGTCTGAAATGTTCCCCATGCGGCCGCTCTGGTGACCGCCATTCAATACCGAATAGTCAAAGATCGAGAATGCAGGCGCCGTGAATCCGAGAAAGTGTTTCGTCGACTTCGACCTGGGCCACAGGTTCCCGCTGGAGAGGAATCGAATCACATCCGAGAGCCAAAAGACGGACGAAAGAATAGAGGACATGTTGTGCTTGTGGCATCGGGATGTATCATCGGGAGGGCGGGCTGCGAACTGCTGCGAGTGACACCGGCCGCATACATAGCCGTCCGTCCCTATACATGAGATATGGGCGGCCGACCACTAGGAGACGGGACGACCTCGAGGTCGTTGAGCGCACGGAGCCACTTGACGCGACGCCACACAGCTTAGGCAGGGCGACGACGACGACGACGACGACCGTTTGCTGTGGTCGACCGGGGACGCTGAGGGCTGGTAGACCCAAACGGGCGTGGTCCATCTTCGAGATGGAGGGGACGGAGACGACGGAAGACTGGAGAGCAGCGTCCTTGTTTGCTGAAGAGGGTGGGGGTTGGCCGTGGACGAGTCCTGGAAGGATATTGAAAGCAAACGGCGGGGAGGCTGAGGGAGGATCGGCGTAGGGAATGGGAACCCTTGCACCCTTGCTACGCTGAGCGAGCGTGAGTCTTGCGTCTCGAGTGCATGGCGAGGTTTGGAGGCGGCGTGGACTAGGGCAAAAGGGGACCTGCTGGTCCAGACCAGGACGAGGGTGGCTTGATCGGGGAATGTCGATGCAGAGCAGGCGGCTTTGCTGGTGGTGTCGAGCGAGAACTTGGCGTGGTTGAAAATGGACGACACGGAACGCAGAGCGGTGAGCATGGCAAATGATGGGCTGGATGGAGGAGGGGACGGCGCGTAGTTGAAGGTGCCTCTGTGGGCGTGTTGGTGATGATCCATGATTCATGATGCAGAATATTGCGACTGATTTGGAATACGGGCGTGGATGGTGTTGCGAGGAACTGGAAGGTTATCCGTCAGGCTGGGAATGTCATGTCGAGTCGAGAGCGTCTGGAAGCTTGGTCTGAACACAGACAAGGCAAGGTAGGCAGACAGACAGACAGCTGTGAGGTGAGCCAAGCTGTCAGTCAGTTTGAACAGATGGAACATGAATTTCTGGCGCAGACGCGAGATGCGCCTCTGCGGTTGTCAGTCGGCGGGCCGCCCCACAAGTCAGTCTCCAAACGGTATGTCATGGTTCAGATGAGTTTCCATCGGAAGACGAGGGCGTCGACGTTTTGCCCAGGATGTTTCACTCGGGGGCGTCAACCCGCACGGGGGGAGGGGGGTGGGCATGCCGCTGCGCAGCAGTTGGGGTCAAGATGGGAAAAGGACAAGCGGATGGGGTTTTGTTGCAGGGATCAGCACGTAATGTAATCAATCAAGCAATCAATGGTGCGGTGCACGCAGCGCGATGTGATGCCATGATGCGATGCGGGCCGCGCGCAGGTGGAAGCGGACGTGACTGTAAGTATGTATGTATCGTAGTTTAATGGCGACAACGACGGCGAGGAGAAGGATGAGGATGAGGAGGAGGATTTGCTTTGAACGACGTTGGCGCAACAGCCTCCTGCAGTATCGGACCTTTCCCGGGCATCCCATCTGTGTGCGATGTGACGGCGCACCCGCAACCCACGGGGGAAGCTTGTGCGAGAGCACACGGAGCACGACAGGTACGATTTCGTCTTGGCCGGCAGCCAACGGATGTGCGCCTGTGACTGCTGTGGTCACCGGCTGGCTGGCTGGCTGGCTGGCTGACTGACTGAATGATTGATTGCCTTACCGGAGGCATCCGGGACCCCAGGGAGAGGGGCAGAGCGGAAGAGGCAGTCGCTGCTCACCGAGAAGAGGCAGCTGTCGTCGGGTAGCCACCTGGGGTTGACCGTGTTCCGAAAAGAGTTGGTGAGACGGGTGGCTGCTGGCCGAGGCTGCAACGCCGTCTCAAAGAAGAGCATGATGCAGGTTTGACCACAGCATGGGAGGGGAAGAAACAGAGAGACAGACAGAAAGAGATAGAGAGAGACGCCGACCACAAGGAGGGCCGGGATGAGCAGACCTGCAGAGTACAGCAGCCTGGAGGACGAGATGGAGCAAGATCAGAGAGTGGGAGGAGGCACTGCCGGCCGGGGCTGTGATGACGACAGCCCCCTGTTGAAGGAGTCGTTGAATGTCGTCTACGGATAGATAGCTGTTTGTCTAGCTGTCTTGCCTCGCTCAACTCAAGCCAAATACAAGTCTGTGCATACGAATGATCGCACATGATGGACAAGGAAGCAGGTCGAAGAATATACACACGCTGAAGCCGACAGGCAATAGAAACGAAAACATTGATGACAAAAGTGCTCTCAGCCCGGTTGGTTAGTTGGTTGGTTGGTTGGCTGGCTAGATGGCTGGATGGCTGGATGGTTAATTGATTGATCGATGGAATGATGGTCCAACGGGAGAATTGCTCGAGACACGCGTCGGGTGCTGGAGACGCCATCGGCCGAGAATCGGGCTGGGCAATCCCACCCGAGGACCTCCAGCCCCAGGGCTGGCGTGGCGCCTGTTGGCTGGATGCACCACGCTGTTGAAGACGAGCCCTGGTGCGTGGGGATCTCGACAGACGTCAAAGAGGCAAAGATCAGGCAACTGACAGGACGTTATCCGTCCAAGAAGTCAGAGAAGTCGAGACATGCATCCCGCCAGCGCGCCGGTCTCGCAGGGCAGGGGAAGGGCATCGTCCGTTTGCGAGTGAGCATTCTTGCTTTGCAGCTGAGGCTGCTGCAGCGAGCGTTAACTCTATCTTGCCGTCTTGTCTCTCGTCTATCCCGTCCTTGTCTGTATGTAGGTATGTATGTATGTATGCATGTCTCTGGGGAGGCGCCTACTGACGGTGTCGGGCACTTTCAGGCTGCTGGGGCTGCAATCAATGGCAGTGACATACAGTGACATACCTCTCAGTGGGTGGGTACGAAGAGTCAGTCTCCCCCATGTGCGCGTGTGTATGCTAAGGCAGGCAAATCTGTGTACGAGTGAGTGCAAGCTGCGGGTGTGTCTCCGTGGGGGAGGGGAGGGTAGTGGATGGGTGGGAGCATCGCGTCGCGGTGCGTTTGACGTCGCACAGCTGCAACGCTGGAGCGGCGACGACGACTACTGCGTACTCGCGCGGTCTGCGCCTTGCCCGAGATGGCAGGTTAGGCAAGTCAGAGTTGAGATCACTGCGGGTGCTTTGTGTGCATGGTCGTCCCCCGTTTTGACAGACATCGCGGGCGTATTGGCGACTGGCGATCGACGAGTGACGGTCTCGATGCGACTCTCGACTTGAGGTTGTTTAGTGTTGATGTCCGTCGATGGGACCCTGGGCTGGGGGTCGCACGTACGCGCAGCATGTACACATGTAGGTGTGTATTAGCCTTGGGATACGAACCCGTGACGCTGGACAGGCAGAGACGGGCGAGACACTGGGACGGATCTGCCTTTGGCGATGGGCGTAGGTAGGTAGGTAGGTAGGTCGACGCGGCGGCGGATGCGAGATCAGAGATGCGAAAAAGAAAGCGGACGAGATAGAGACCTGCAGCTACAAGATGGCCGGTAGGCGCCTTGATTGGTGATGTCGCTGACGATGGCTTGCGCATTAGGCCCGGATATTTCCACCAGCCAGACGTCCAAGGTGAACCCAGATCTGAGTCTGTCTTGGTCTCTTCTGGAACGGGGTATTTGAGATTGCTTTAGAGTCTCGTGTGTCTTGGCCCGTAAATGCACATCATCATCGTACGAAAGTCGACATACGGCAGACATGCGCACGCAGCACGGCGAGCCGTGAAGAGGCGGGGAGAAGAGAATGTTGGTTCACGAACTAGCGGCAGAAGAAAAAGAAAGACACAAAATGACCGATGTCGTACAGGAGCAGAGGTTTGAGACGCCCGGAGAGTTCCCAAAATACTGGACGCCAATTCGTCGTGTCACGCAGTTTACTCTACCTTGGTGGACCGTCTCACAGACTGCCAAACGACGTCAACCCCATCCAGGCCGCATTTGCATGGAGTCTCTGCTATGTGTGTATGTAGGTAGGTATGCAGTCGCAGTATGCAGTCAAGGTCATTTGGAATGCGAATCGAGAATGACATGCGGTGGAAGGCGGTGGTTGGCCTCAGATGTCTAGCTAGCAGAGGGAACCTCGGTCAAGGGTCCTTCCCGGATGGGACAAGATGTTCGCCAGAATCATCCAAGCCAAGTCCGACAGATGGTCCGGAATCGTCAACTCTGATGGTCAATCACCACGGCTCTTTTGAACCCCAGCGCGGTGATGGTGTGAATGCCCGGGAGTTGAAGGACGATCCGACTGCTCACCCCATCTCACGCCCTCTCTCTCATCCACCCCTTGTCGACGACACCTCTATTTGGCTCGTCTCTTCCCGAACTCCGGCAGCGACGGAGGGTGCGGGATAGGTCGAAGATCGCGACCGCATTCCAACCACACTCCAAGAGCGCGGCTGACCGTTTTCTTTTTCTCCCTCGGCCGGTTCCCCCAATGGCGATGGCCCTGATTTTCAAACAGTATCTTCGCTATAGCATTGGTGGCGCGTCCTCCAACACAACCGAGCCTTCATCGCCCTCCTCGGTGCTGCAGGACGGGATTTGATGGTTGAGGGGGGCAGAGAAAGAGAGAGGGAGAGGGAGCGAGGGCGAGGGCATGGAGCAACTTTGGGGCGCCGGGGCATCATGGGGCCGCCGCGTGATGGAGGCACGCCACCTTGGGTCTCTTGGTCTGGAGGATGGTGGTAATGGTGGTGGTGGTGGTAGTGGTGGTGATGCTGTTATGGTGGTGAGGGGTCGAGTTGAGGGGCCGGTCGGGGAGTGGGCAGGCATAAGAGACATCGACGAGGGTCTGATGCACGTATGTAGGCTGCACTGCGAGGAATACCGGCGACGGGTCATGGACATGACATTGATGTTTGCTCGTACGAGAAGAAAATGTCTTAGCCACCGCGGAGTGAGGCTCGACTAACACGGCATGCGGTACGGCTTGGCGGACAAGGCAAGGAAGGCAATGGCGAGTGAGTGGATGGCGGCATGGGCATGGGCATGGGCAAGAAAGGGTACTCGCGATGTCTACGGAGAGGCGTGTACTCACGGGCTGGGTATCACGGCTCTGGATACATGACTTGCAATGACGTGAAGTATTGTGTGGGTTTTCAGGCGAGGCCGAGTGTGAGAAGAGACATGACGATGGTCCCTTGATCAGGACTGATGCATGTAAGTCAAAGTGAGCGAGTGAGAGAGCGGCCCCCCCGTGTTTGACGGGCAGGGGGTCGCTCAGGCGAACGCGTCTGCGATGGAGGCTGGCTCACTTATATGATGAGGATGCTCCCGTGTGTGCCGAAAGCCATGGCCGAGCTTGTATGAACCCTTCTCTCCATCTTGCTGCCTCTTCTTTTTGCCGACGACGACCAAAGTCGAATTATCAATAGGAGGTGCCTAGCCCAGCGCCGTTGAAGTGGCCGCCAGCTCCCGTCTGCGCCTCGTCTCGTCTCGTCTCGTCTCGCCTCGCCTCGCCCATACCATCACATCACATCACCTGGACCCAGGACCAACAAACACTACTTTGGGTAGCTAGGCATACTCGACATCCAGTCACCCGTTTCCTCGCCGTCCCCAGTCTGTTGCCATTCGGCGGCCCCCCTCAAGAAAGACAAGACGCCACCAGCGGTGGGAGATGACCCCTGAGCAGAGCGTCGGCCGAGCCAGCAGCGACAGCGACGGTCGAACCCCCACAGCGGCGCCCGCCCGTCAGATACGCAGTCCGTTTTGCCGCCTGGAGTAAAGAAAGGCAAGGCAAGGCAAGGCAAGAAGGCAAAGCAAGGCAAAGCAAGGCCAGGTCAGGTAACCGGCAGTCGACGAGCATTTCCGTGTCTGGGTACGTACAGTTAGTTTTCACTGAACCGGCGGGGGGATGTAGGTCGCCTGTCTTGTCCATTTGATCTAATCTCCAACCTCGCAGGCCCAGGCACGACATAGAGCACGCAGCTGATTCGCCGATTGCCTCATCTCGCGGTATCTTGGTATCAGCTCCCGCCATCATCGGGCTCACTCTCGTGTTGCTGCTGCTACTACTACTACCACTGTTGTTATTCTTGTTCATATCCTGTCCATCCGATCTCCGTGGACATTCTTCTTCTTACACTTTGTTACTCGCGCCACCCGCCAGATAGCTCTCCAAAAGGCCCCCCGTCTTCGCAGCCATCGGCCAACATCCTGGGGTTCCTTGAATCCTTATCGTGTGTATATCTATCTATCTGGGCATCTACTACCTACGTTGGGCATCCCGCCCGGCCGCCCGTCCGCACCGTCTATCCGCCCGCAGACCAGGCATAAGAGGGAGACATCGCGTCGCATCAGATGCACATCGCTCACTCGGTACCTTTTTACCTTGCTTGGCCCGCCTGCTGTCCTTGACAGAGTACAAAGCAACGGATATCGAGTCCAGCACGGCGCTACCTCTGTTAGTCAAAGGCATCGATCGTCTTTTGGCTGCGCTTCCATCCAGAAAGCGCCGCGCCCCGCCCCCGTGTCCCGCCTCATACGCATTACACCACACTGCATCACATTACACTTGTTGTTACCGACACTGATTGATTCCCTCTTCTTGCGGGTGTTCTCTGCAAGGGCGTCTGTCCGGCTCTCTCTGGCTCTGTCTTTGCGTCGTCGGTTTGCCATCCGTCCAGGTTCTCATCTCATTGCAGCAGAGGGAACCGCACTGGGTGGCTGACTCGAGACATTCAACACCTCGGTCGCAGCACGGCTTCAGCTGCAGCATCGACCCCGGTTTTGGTTTCCATTGGTCTTGGTGCTGGCTCCTTCGTCCCTCGTCTTGTGATAGATAGACTTTGGGGCTCGTTGCATCAGTAGCGACGACAACGACAACATTGACATCACAATCACCATCACCATCATCAGCGTCAACAACAACCAGCCGTCTACAGATACACATCTCACCAGCCATTGTGCTCCTCATCTCCCCCCTCATCGTCGCCGTCGTCTTCTTCCGAGCCAAAGCAGGCAAACCCGCGTCTGACCGAGGGGCCACCTCCTCCATCGACCACATACATCCTTGAACCACCACCGCCTTTGCCGCCCGCACCGATCGTACCGGCGACCTCACCCCCAGGCACTTAGTTGGACGATTCGGTCTAGTGCAGCACCAGCACCGTCGTCCATTCTCTCCCTCTCACCCTGGTCGCTGCTCATCATCCTGCTTGCCTGCCGTCATCCTCGCTCCCCCCTCCCCTCCCCTCCCCTCCACCAGCATCTTCACACACTCACACACTCACTCACACACACACTCACACCTTGTCCCTACGCACATTGTTACCGACGGCGCGGACTGGTCTAGACTGTCTCTCTCTCTCTCTCACCCTTCGTCTTGTTTTGGAGAGCCAGGTACCAAAGACCGTCTTCTTGGTCTTCTTCGGCCTTCAAGCAGGACAACCATCCAGCGCAAGCCAGTCGGGTGCGTGAGGTGTGCTGTTCCACTACCAATCTGCCCGGCCACAGCGCTGTTCGCCCGCTATTACCAGCACTGGACCCCCTTCCCTCCCCTCCCCCGGGCGCCACCTGCTGCTGCTACCTACCTGAGGTACACTACCTTACTCCAGCTGGCGTCCACTTTTCCCCTCTCGTCCCGCCGCGACTTTTCAACCCTCGCCCAACCTTTCCTCCACCATAACCACCACCGCCGCCGCTCTCTTCCCTCCTCCACCTCATCGTCGTCGTTGTCGTCGTCGTCGATCCCCTCCCCCCAAGATGCCCTCGCCCAACGGCTCCGACTATCGCCATGCGCGCAATGGCAGCCTCAACCTCCAACACCAGCAGCAACAGCAGCAACAGCAGCAACAACAGCAACAACAACAACAGCAGCAGCAAACACAATCCCAGAATGGCCACTCCAGCCCCATGATGAGCCCGATGCCGTCAGTCGCGTCCCCCGCCGCCGGCTCTGCCGCTGTCGCCGCCGCTCACAGGTTTGACGGCCCGCGCAGCCCACCCAGTATGTCACTTCTCTCTTTCGCCCTCTCTCTCTCTCTCTCTCGTCTCTGTCTAGGTTGTCGGTGTCGGTGCTGGTGTCGGTGTATGGCACGGTGCATTGTCTGCAAACGTCGACGACGGCTCACGATACCCTCGCCCTCTAAATCGACCCTCCGCCATGCTAGCTGTCTCGTCATTCAATGCCGCTGCCGCCGCCCCCGTCTCGCTTCCTCTGCAACACGTCGCACCGCACCCGTCTTTGAGCAACATTCCTCCCCTCCCCCGCCTGCGTCAACCTCTCTATCGCTCGTTATCTCTGTCTGTCTCTTGTGTCTCTTCTCCGTCCATGGCTGACCTGTCTCGCCTCTGCCCTACAGACACCTCCCACGTCCCATGCAAATTCTTTCGTCAAGGCGCCTGCCAGGCCGGCAATGCCTGTCCATTCTCTCACGATTTAGGTGCTGCCGCCGAGAACATCTGCAAGTACTTTGCAAAGGTGCGTTGCGTTGCCTCTTCACAACGAGAGAAAAACATCGCGAAATGCCGCCCATGCGCCCCCTCACCCCCCCCCAGCCCCTCCTACCTCCGCAATCTCGCTCTGCCCCTCGGTCACACAGACCATTCTCCCGCCTCTACGCCCGTGCCCGCCGTCTCGGCGACATGTCACATTCAATCACCCATGTCTTCCGTCTTCCACCGTTGCCATTCTAACCGTCGTCGCAGGGCAATTGCAAGTTCGGTCCGAAATGCGCTAATATCCACGTTCTTCCCGACGGCCGCCGCATCAACTACGGCAAGAATGGCGTCACCATCGGCACCTCTCCCATAACCCTCGGCGGCCGAATCAACCCGACCTCCGCTGCCGGATACCACCCGACGAGCGCCCTCACCTCGGGTCTCTACCGCGAGGGCGGCCCCTCGTACGGCTCCGCCTATCCCTACGGCGACGAGCGGCAGCACCAGCTGGGCCGCCAGCCCAGCGTCGAGAATGGCCTGCCCACCATCGACACCACCTACTCTCACCCCGGTTCGAACTACGGCTCCCCGCGCGACGACGAAGCATCCCGATTCGGCCTCGGCCTCTCGCCCATCAACGCCAAGGGCTTGTCCGTCCTCGATGCGCCCCTGCCCGCCTCCTTCGATTCCCAGGGCATCTCCAACGCCGCCCTTTTTCCCGGTGGTCCTTGGCCCTCGTCCGTCCCGTCAAAGTTCGGCCTCGAGTCGCCCTCTCCTTCGCTGAACAACGCCAAGGATTCCCGAACCTCCGAGACGCTTAAGATGCTGCATACCTCTGCATTCGGTGGAAGCGAATACCTGGCCGCCGCCAATGTCACCGCATCCAGCAGCCCCCCCAGCCAGCCCATGTCCGGCGAGGAGTACTACGGAAAGCGAGCCATGCATTCGAGCCGCTACGCGAAGCCCAAGATGCTCAGCGCGAGCATGCCGAAAACGACCGTCGACCACGATTGGGAGGCCGAGTTTGCCTTCCTCGAGGAGGACTATGTGCCCCAGAACCTGCAGGATCTCTTGACCCCCGCCGAGAAGGCCCGTCGGGGCTCCCTCCGGACTATCGATGGCGAGCCCGGAAGCGAGAATGCGACCAAGTTCGGTAGCCCCATCACCGGAGCCAGCCCGAGCCGCTGGGGGCCTCTGTTCCAACGCCAGAAGGAGGAGGAGCTCCACAAGCATGGCCCCTCGGCCTTCGGACACGTCGGCAGCCCCCTGCGCAACTCCGTCCTTTCCAACGAGATGGGCAACGGCAGCCTGTCCTCCCGCCCCATTGGATCTCGTGCCGGTAGCGAGTCCATGTCCGCGCTGACCCAGCAGCTGCAGCGAACCCGACTGGGCGACGACGGCAGTGCCAGCCCGCACCTGCACCCCTTGGCGGCCACCGGGCGGGGCCCCAGCAACGGTGCCGGCCCCATCGGCAAGGAGCGGGAGCGGGTCATGGAGCGCCATGTCTCGAGTGGATCCATCAGCTCTTCCGTCACCGGGCGGTACACCACCCCGATCGACGAGGAGGACCCCGCCTTTGTGTTCAACATGGAGGAAGAGGAGGATCAATCCTCCGCCAGGCTTCGCAAGCGGGGCTCTGCCGGGTTCGGCATCGGAGGTGGATGGAGCTATGCCAACGCTCTCTCCGGCAAGAACGCCACCCCTAGCTCTGGCCTCGCCAAGGAGCAACGGGAACCCTCTGTCAGCGTCGAGACGGTCGGTGGACGTTGATGTGATGCTCTCCCCCTAAAGGACGTTGACAACAACACCCGGGAGAAAGGCATGGCGACGGATGGAACGCCATCCCACTCGGCGGCTCCCCGGGTCTGCTCTCGACTCTTCCACACCCTGACGACACTCTACGACTCAAATTTCAGCCACGACTTTCATAGCATGCATTGGCATAAAAAAATCGCCATCGGAAAACGAAAATAACCGGTCTTCAAAAATCAAGGGACATAGCAAGGGATCGGAATCTACGGGGTGGCTGTTTATATAACAACAGGGCAGGGAGTTTGCTGGAGTTTTATCGTCTCTTTACCCCCCTTCTTCTTCTTCTCGGCTTACACGGATTGGATCTCGGAGGTTGTGATAGGTTGGACGTACCCGGCGGCAGTAGCTCTGCGTCGGGCCGTTCTGCTTTCGCTCGTTACTAAAATCTAAAATGGAGGATATATTGGCTTTGTCTGATGGGAGGCATAATCTCCAAGCCCAGGTCGAGACTGGGTTTCTAGGATATGTCTTCAGGGAATGGTTGTATAGGGAGGCCGTAAATGCTTGCTTTGACGTGGGGAACGGGGAGGTTAAAATAAGATGATGGAGGGTTAGGTTAGGTTGGCACATGCATTTGCGAGTCTTTTTTTTTTCCTTGGATTTTCTGAAAGTGGAATAGAACATGGCCAGCGTCTACTTGTCACGGGTCGGCAGGCTGTGTGACTCGGCACCGCATTAGAGACGTTTGGAAGAGGAAAAGCTGATACCACCGTCTAATTATCGTCCACTATATACAAAAGCTGTTGTCGTTGTATCTAATCAGATCGGTTTCACTTGGCAAATTAGTAGTGATGACCACTCTCGGGATTCCAGGAAACGTCTATGATGAAAAGTAGATACCCCTCGGCTTGCTCAAGTGACCAATCCCGAACTTTCCCGATCAGGACTTGGAGAGATAACACCAGACGTGAAGGACAGCAGCATCTTGCGTGCTGGACAGACAAATCACTAGAGGGTCCCAATGGTGACGAAAAAATTCTATACACTAATACAAGGCCACGCGGGCGGGCTCCAGACATGATCAAACATGCAGAGCTGCGTCGCATTGCCGTTCAAGGCGCGGGAGAAGCGCCGCGCTGTGGGCTACCATACCGATCCGTCCACCCCATCGCGGCCAAGATAAAGCCCTCCGGCCGTCTTTTCCCTTCGTCCCTTCATAAGCTGAAAGAGCCACAGACGCCGCATCTCTCTCATGTAAGTTCCCCCCCCCTCCCGGTTCTAAGTTGCGAGTGGCGTTGTCGATGTCGGGGGCAGGGCTAAAATTGTACAGACCGCCGGGGAGACGGGTTTAGCGGAGAAGAGTGATTGTTTTTTTTTGTTGGGATTTAGTGAGCATCGGGTTGGCTGAGGATGTACTCGACGGCCTTGTCGACTGTGTCGGCGGGGTTAGTATATTCTTCCTAACGGATGCCGGCTGCAGCAAACAGGGGATAGGGTGCTACGAACTCGAGTGGATGGTGTCGGCGTCCTTGTCGGGGATCTCGATGCTGAACTCCTCCTCAATGGCCATGACGACCTCGACGGTGTCCAAGCTGTCGAGGCCGAGGTCGTTGGCGAAGTGGGCAGTGGACTTGATCTGTTCGAAGGCAAGAATGCGTATCAGCTCTGTGTCTGGAAGCTCCCGCGCGACCCAATTGAGTCGGTCATGACGGGTAGTGGTGGTGGTGATGGTGATGTTGGCGGGAGAGGCAACGTACGTTGGCAGGGTCGTTGACCTTGTCGAAGCCCTGGAGCAGAGCAAAGATGCGGCCCTCAACCTCGTCCTTGTTCAGGCCGGTGGCGGCAGAGTAGAAGCGGACGGAGACGGCCTTGGGGGCGGCGCGGGCGAAGGCGGCACGGGGCGCGACGAGAGAGCTGCGGGCGAGGGGAGCGGCCTGCTGGACGGCGGGACGGATGGCGCGCGAGGCGGCGGCCGCGGAACGGAGGACTGCTGTGCGGAACATGTTTGCGGTTTGTGATCGGGAGAGACGGACGGGTCGAGGAAGGCGAAGCTTTGCGGGAGCTCTGGCGTCGGGTTGGGGGGATGCGAGATGGTTCGTTCGGGGGTGGCAGCTAGGCTGGTCTGATGGGAGCTCTGGGGGTGGTGGAGGAGGTCATTGCCATGATGATAAATTTCTCGTCACCCCGAGGCGTTCCCTGGCTAGCTCCGATCGCAGCCACGTGACCGGTCATGTGACTCTATTGAAATCGTGACTTTGCGCGATGGTCGTCTTCCGCAGAGCTTTGAAGAGGGCAAAAGTCGATAGTGATTATTTGATACTATCTCAAGTCCCATGCAAATTTTCGAGACCAATTGAGCAGCAGGCGTCGGTCGCCACTGCCTTCATCATGATGATGCTTCCTTCCTTCCGACATGGCAGATGGTCGGAAGCCACGTGACCCGCTTCCAGCCAATCAATTCCCGCCCTTTGTAATCCCGCACCAAAGCTCGTCCCCCCCAGCCCAGTGCCGGGCAAATGTCCCCGTAAACGTCAAGCTCAACACCCGAACAACCGCAACTCCCTCAATTGCACGTCGCCTCCCGACACCCCGCGATCCTCGATCACCCCCCCTTCGACCTGCCGCCTGCCCGGTCAATTGGAGCCGTCGCACACCCTCCGCGTCGAATCGAGAATCACGCAGTCTCCGACAATGCCTCCCGCGGCGCAGCTTCCCGTCACAATGTTCCTCGCAGCGTCGAGGCCGGCCGCGAGAAATTCGTCGGCCGTCCTGGTCAACCGCCTCATGGCCGCCAACGCCGTCCGCAACTACGCCACCCCCGCTGGCCCCCCGCCGACGAACTTCCGCCAGAAGAGATTCGAGACGTGGGACGAGGACAAGGAGTCCACCCTCAACAAGATGGGCAGATTTTTCCTGCTGTCCGAGATGGCAAGGGGAATGTACGTGCTCATGGAGCAGTTCTTCCGCCCGCCCTACACCATTTACTATCCCTTTGAGAAGGTGGGTCGACTTCTTGTTTCTTTTGGTCTGGGAGGGCAGTGGGAGTAGTAGGGCGCGGGAAATGACGGGACGAGATGTGGAAATGTGGAAGGGAGCCACGGAACAGCAGCCGGCGTCGGAATTGGCCTCGTTGCGACACCCGACAGGCACGCAGTCATGACGGACGAAGGGGAGAGAGTTTGAGCAACGAAGAGGCGGATCAAAACATCGCGAAACGTCGAAACTGACATCAAACCCCAGGGCCCCATCTCCCCCCGCTTCCGTGGCGAGCACGCCCTCCGCCGCTACCCGTCCGGCGAGGAGCGCTGCATTGCCTGCAAGCTGTGCGAAGCCATCTGCCCCGCCCAGGCCATCACCATCGAGGCCGAGGAGCGTGCCGACGGCTCCCGCCGCACCACCCGCTACGATATCGACATGACCAAGTGCATCTACTGCGGCTTCTGCCAGGAGTCGTGCCCCGTCGACGCCATTGTTGAGTCCCCCAACGCCGAGTACGCCACCGAGACCCGCGAGGAGCTGCTGTACAACAAGGAGAAGTTGCTGTCGAACGGCGACAAGTGGGAGCCCGAGCTGGCCGCCGTCATCCGTGCCGACGCCCCCTACAGATAAAATGAGTCGATTGGCAAGGGAGTCTTGGAGAGGAAACGAGCATCATTTTTCTTTGCGGGTTAATGCTTGAGAGGGACATGAGCAGAGAGAGAGAGCGGCGCAGAGCAACAGAAGGGGCGGCGTCTGCGGCGGCAGCAACAGCGGTGGCGAGGTTCTGGCGTGCTGTGTATGTGTACTACAGACAGGTCGGGATCTTTTAGACTTGTGTAAATATCTCGCGAAAAGCAACCTTTTCTTTGTCCGTTGTAATGCTGTACCACGTCTTGCTGTCTGGTGTGATGAGAGGATGAGCATGAGCATGTGTGGCAGTAAGTGGCCACACCTTCTACGCCGGATCATTGTGGGCGAAAATACAGTCAATATTGCATGTGGAAGAGTCAACGTGGGAAGATTATAATTAAAGAGTCTTGCATATAGCCACGGCTGATGAGCACACTCGCGGGTGTTAGCCATGTAGAGGGCATATCCAGCCAACGCCTTGCTTAAATCAAGCCTAACCACCCCATACATTTTTTTTTTTGACGCAGCGTTACCATGAATCCAGAGTCTCGTCAAAATCACCATATTTTTCTTCATCATCATGGTCCATCAAAACCTGTCAAAAGACACACAAAAACGCCCTAGAAACTCTTTTCCCAAGCTCCCCACCAGATACCCATATTGGCGGCAATGACGAGATCCAGCATCTTCAAGCCTTCCGGATAAACAATCAGCTTGCCCAGCTTGGCCCTCTTTCCGCGGTTGCCGCCGCCCGCCTTCTCCCGCCCGAGCCGGAGGTCGAACGGGCTAGGCACGTCCTCGTCGTCGCTGTACTCGCCGGGCTTGCCAATGTTGAGCAGCTTGCTGAAGTGGCCGCTCAGCTGCTCGCGCTTGCCCTCCTGCTTGAACAGCTCCGTCGTCGGCAGGTTGAAGCGCAGCTCGCTGACGGGCGCCGAGTTGGAGGTGCCCGAGGGCGCGAGCGGGTTGCTGTGGGCGCCGCCGGCGCTGGGGAGGACGTGGCGGCACTTGACGCTGCGGCCGGCGTTGCCCGTGCGGAACTCGCAGCGGCCGTCCCACGGCGACACGAACACGTAGCCCCGGGGCCGCAGGCCGTGGCCCGGCTGGGTGATGATGGGGCCCGAGTCGCTGCCGTTGGAGGACATGGAGCCCGTGGAGTGCGCGCTCAGCTGGCGCGAGTGGCGGTTCGAGCGCGGGGGCGGGGGGCTGCCATACGGCGGCTCGTCGACGACGCTGCTCGACCGCGAGCGCGAGTTGAACTTTTCGCGGATGTTGGTCGTCCAGGACTTGGCGTAGGCCATCACGACCTGCCTGTTGAAGCCGCCCTCGGAGGGGGTCTGTTGCATCTGCATCTGCTGCTGCAGCATCTGCTGCTGGGCGTGCCAGTTGAGGGCGTCCTCGGAGTTGGCGAAGGGCGGGGGCGCGACGGAGGAGGTGGAGGCGCGGGGCATGTCGAGGCTCTGGCGGAGGGGCATGTGGCGGAACTTTGCGTAGCCGGACGACTCGAGGCGGATGCTGATGGGGGGCTGGGGGGCGTTGGCGCGGCGGCGGTCGTGGGCGGAGAGGCCGGCGGAGTCGAAGGAGAAGTACTCGTAGTCCTCGCCCGAGTCCTCGAGCTGGTGGGAGGAGACGCGGCCAATGTTCCACTGGTTGCCGGTGCTCGGGTCGCGGCGGATGAGGGAGAGGGTGAAGGGCACGGCGGTGGTGTTGTGGAAGCGGTTCGGCGACGGGGAGCGGGAGAGCTGGCGGACGTGGTGCTGGTGAGGCGTGGATGTCGACTGGCGCGAGGTCGAGCGGTAGATTGCCTCCTGCGGCATGCGCGACGGCGACCCCGACGGCGATGCGCGGAAGGTGTCTGAAGGGTAGGGGACGTCGTGGTGATCCGGGGCAGGAGTCGGGATGGCTCGGGTGCCGACGGGTTTGCGGACCGGGGCCGGGGGTGAGTAGGACAGGGGCCGCGGAGGCAGATCCGGGCGGGCGTCGGGGAGGTCATCGGGGCGGAACTGGTCGTAGGCGGTGCCGTAGCCGCCGGCGGCGGGGTGGGATCCGGGAAGGGGGTAGGATCGGGCGGGCTCGGCAGGTGGCGAGGGGACTTTTGCGGTGGAGGGCAGGGGTTTGCGGCGGATCTGGTTGGCGCTGCGGGTGCTGTCGATGCTGGACCTGGGCGTGTCCGGGTTGCGGAGGTGTTGTTGAGGCTGCTGGTGGCCGACCTCGTACGGCCGGTTTCCCTCTCCGGGGAGCTCGAGGTGGATGTAGTAGAAGGAGTTTGCGACGTCTTCGCTGGTGACGTTTTTGAGGTGTGGTTTTGACGTGGTGAGAATTACGTCTGGGCGGGGGGTTAGTTGCGCTCATGAGACTGTTGTTTTCTGATGCAAATGCGAAGAAGAGAGAAAACTCAAGATGAAAACGTACCTCTGGTTCCCGGCACGCGTGAAATGTAGAGAGTCAACGGTTCCTGGCGCTCGCCGGCTGGGTTGTGAGGGTATTGGGGCGGGTTGGCGGCCAGGTAGTTGAGCGAGGCCAGAGACCTCGCCTCGATCTGGGTGGCCATTCTGAAGAGAGATGAATTCTCCGCAGGGCCAGACGGGAGTTGTGGGCGGGTTTTGTTCTTGTGTGAACAATCTGGCGGAGTGCAGGTCGGGAGGATGAGCTGAGATGCAGTGGTGGTGTGTGTAAGTGCGCGCGTACGTATGCAAGCAAGGCGTGCGTGCGTGTTGGATTGTATTGTATTGTATTGTCTTGTGGTGTTGGTGTGAGTGTGGTTGTGAGTGTGAGTGGTTGAAAAGGGTGGCTGAGCCAAGACGAGGAGGTGATGTGAGGCGGGAGCCTTCACAGCCCACTCCAAATTATCTCAGGTCTGCCCAAGGTCCTGACCACAAGGCACGCACGGGGTACCTAAGTCACCTCACCTAGGTAGGTACCTTGCTTGCTTGCCTCCCAAGTGCCGCGAAACGGGCCCAGCAGCGGCGGGGGTGGACGTGGACGTGGACTGCTGAGGGCGGAGACGGGTGGCCGGGGTGACCAGGGAGCTGGCGCTGTCACCGTCACAGGTCGCGAGCTGGTGTGGGCCGAAGCCGTCTAGAGTTTGCGATGATGGAGGTCCGGATACCGGTACCTGAGGAGAATAAAAGGGAGAAGGAAATGTCGGCGTGGTTGGGCGATCTGAGTAAGAGGTGATCGACGCTGCAGACGGCTCGGGTGGCTGGGGGCGTGTGCGTCTGGAAAGAGTTGAAACGACAGACGACGACGACGGGCTGGATGAGAAAATCGACGAATGGACGACGTACACACGAGACTGTCCGTATTCGATTCGCTGGTGTTCGTGTGTGCATGTATGTATGTATGTATGTATGTATGGTGTGTGTGTGCGTGTGTGTGCCTGAGAAGAGTGTGTGCTGCGTATTCCGTACCTGAGAAAAAAAAAAGAAAAAAAAAAAAAAAAGAACAAAGTCTTGGGACGAGCAGGTTGGCTGGTTCGTTCGTTTTGCTGGTGATGAGGCGTCCGAGGCGACGCAGGAGGCGGGAACCACGGACGGGAGGGATTGGATGAGGTCAGAGTCGAGGCTCAGAAGAAGAAAGAAACCAGGAAATTGAACTTGGTGCCTGATTGCTGTTGTTTTGTGTGTTTGTTTGTTTCTTTACCGTCCTTCCCTAGTCTCCCAAGTGTGCTTTTGCGACTGAAAGCCGGGGTGTCGGTCTCTCTTCCTGGTGCGAGAATCCTTAGCTGGCCAGCTTGGAATTACTCGGCAAATGCTGCTGCTACTGGTAATGGCGATGATGACTAGGTAGGCACGTTGGTAACTGATCGCGGTCGGTGGCTGAACAGGACACGGCAGGGTGTTTGTTCCAATGGCAAAAACGAGTCGTCAGCCGGCTGGGGCTGTGCTGTTCCGCGGAAGCAGTGAGCTGCGATTGCCATGCGAAGCGAAGCAGCGAAACAACGAGAACCTAAGCAGAGCGACCTCCGGGCTCCGTGAGTGCCCTTTAACGCCGCTTTGTAGAGTTGATGAGAGGTGTCTACTTCTTCTGCCGGCTTCTCTTGTCTGCCGCTTTATTTTGGTACGGGAAATGTTAATGCAGATGCAGCAGCAAGCGGACGGCCTTCAGGGACGGCGACGGCGGTGATGATAATTTAAAGGCGGGAGATGAGTGTGGGCGGCGCCTGGTCTTGGCGTCAAATTGGACACTGAGAAGAAACTAAACCCCCCCGCCTGTTCCAATCTAACTCAACTCGACTCAACTCAAACAGAGGCACGGATCAGAGTCTAACTCGTCCTCGTCTTCGTCGCCGTCGTCTTCTCGTGTCTGACTGTGCACCAGACTTTTCTGGTTGCTGAGGTTGAGAAAAGGTTGCCGCCTGCATGAGGGGCAGATCCAGAGCCGGGAGGATTGTCGTGTGAAGGAGGGGAGGGGTAGGTACACTACTATGTACATAGGCAGGGCCTGTGCTATTTTTCGCATCCTTTTCTCTGCTGCATCTTGGTGACTGAGCGAAATGGGACGGAACCACGGAAGGGATGGGGGCACGGGAGGTGACTGATGGATGGATGGATGGATGGGACGGGATGAGCTCGGGGCGACTGGATGATGCAGCGACAGCGACAGCGACGCACATGCGGCAAGCAGCCCTGCCTACATCGTACCATGTCGTCTTTGCGTGAGCTTCGCTCGCACTCCATCAGCTTGATCTGCCCCTCTGCCTGACCGGGCTGACGAGGCTGCGACCTCGCCGACTGGCCCTCGACTGTCTCGCTGTCTCGCTCCAGACGCTGGATGACGATGAATGGTCTCGAATTGCCCTGCGAGCCCCCTGGTATTCTATGCACTAATGCTCGAGACCCCTGGATATTGAAACAGACCCTGAAAGACCGGCTACGACGACGTCCAAAGGAATCGGTATGGACACACATTCGCTACGGCATGGCCATGGCAGCTGAGTCCAGACATGCTGATATGGGTCGACGGCACGCACATGTCAACTGCCAGAGGGGATGAATGTTGGATTGGATTTTGGCCGCAGCGGGTAAGGCCAGGAGACGCCGAGCGCTGAGGGGCTCGAGGCTCGAGCTGTGGAAAGGGAACAGGGATGAAGCATTCACTGGGGGCCGACTTGGACGAATAAGCATATTCGCATGAAGATCAGCGTCGCCCCGAGAACATCCACCAGCCTCTTAGAGTTGGGGATAGACTTGCAGTCTCATCTTGCATACCGCAGTAGAGTCAGTCGACACAACACCTAACCGGGAGCCCCTCGTTTCCATCGACTCCTTGCTCTCGACGCCAACTCACACATTGACGCCGGCCACAGAGAGAGACCTCTGCAACAGTGCAACAGAAACGAATAGAGACATCTCACCCCTTCCACGTCAACATCAAGGGTCCAGTGTCCACTGTGGCGGCAAGTCGAACGCGGCACAGGGGCACGCACACCCGCGCGTGCCGCAAGGCCCTGAGACGGGTAACCCGGGGACGAATACCTATCTCTTGGTGGAACAGTCTTCATCACCAAAAAGACAAGCGGCAGCTTAGCCACACTTGCGCCTCGCACAGAAGAAGCTGGCTTGGCTCTGGAAGACGCCGCTTGCCTCGGAGTAAGACAGCAGTCCGTTCAGCATGCCATGTCCTTGACGAGGGCCAGCTGGCAGGTGGAACCTTCCAACCCAAGCCTCTGGGTCGAAAGCTTGGGTTCCCCGGCGATGCCATGAGTGTGGCCAACACCCATTCTCGGCCTGCGACTGCCGCCCTCCCTAGCTCGTCGTCCACGCCAGCCGTCCTTCACATTCTTGCATCTCCTGGGCGCATCACGGCTGTCGACGACGTTGACGATGATGTGTCGACGATGTCGAGATTGGCGACGGTGATGTCACGTCTCCAACCCGAATGCACATCAATGGAGCAGTCTGGGTGCTAGTCTGTCGTTCCCTCTGTTCTATTTTCAATCATGTCAATCATCCAGGATCTTCATCCCTTGCGAATCCCGAATCCTGCCATTTCACGCGACGAACACCTTCAGCACAAGTAGTGTACAAAGGTTGATCGACGTCAGCTGTCTTTGGGGGCTCGTAACCCGGGAGGCTTGACGGCCGCGTGCCCAGACTGCCGGCCCCAGGTGACCCTCGCCGACGACCAGTCGGACATTTTGCACCGGGCGATCGGTCGCGCACACGGAGACTTCTGCACCTCAACGGCCGCCTCGGGTCCTCCGCATTCTGGAATTCCCGACACCACGGCGCGGCGCCAAGTCCGGTCTACACCCAAGCCATGTTTCCGCCCGAAAGCATGGCCGCTCGGAATTCCACGCCGTCACCCGGCGGAAATACCTGCTCGAATCGCCCTGAGGCGCTTCCTTTCCCCCAACGCGGATGTCGGCCGGACTTCCAATTTCATCGCCTCGCTGCCCCTTTGTTTGACACAAAGTGTTTCCTTACGTCACCTCGCCGGTCGTCGGCACATGGCCCCGTTTACAGGGCCGGACTAGTCCGCCTTTTCGTTGTTCAATGTGCCCCTCGCTCGTCTGATTTTTATTCAGGGGCTCCAACGGTGCACCGAAAACGAGCTCTTTATCCTCAACACGATATCTCATTGCAAACAACAGACTGTTTGTTGTTCCTTTTACGGTTAAAGGCTATTTGTACCATACCACGCACTTCTTAGCGAGAGGCGTCAATCGGGTGGGATCCCGGGTGCTGGTCCCTGCTATCCCGGCAACTTCGCTACCACTGGTGGGAGAATATCTATCACCCACGGCTAAGAGGCATCGTCACATCGTGGTCCGGACCACCTGCCGACTTGGCAGATGGGTGTGGTCTCTTCCGGAATTCATTGATGGACCTCTTGTGGCTTCAAAGCGCTGTTGCCACGGGATCCGGAAATGGAGCAAAAGTCATGAAGATGACGGACGGACGCAAAGTCCGACGTATGCCTTGAGATTTTGCATCCCGGGTCTTGCGTTTAGAGCTCAGCAGTCACCTTTTCTCCCCCCTTTGAGTTGATCCTCGTTTTCCCGCCTATCATCAGTTCGTTTCATTGTCCACTTTTGAGTAGAGGTCTGTCCCAACGATCCGGGAGCTATATCAGCCTCACATAATGCTCCGTTTTCTAGACTCGGCCGAGGGTGGACAGGCCTTGATTCGACTAGTGTTTCCAACAAACGAGACCACAACGCCAGTTGCGCCCCTCTTTTACGAGTAGTGACCAACGAGAAGGATTCTTCCGGCGGAACTACCACTTCCCATCGGCAAATCTTCCCCATACTCTAGTCGACAGGCGCTTCTGTCGCCCCCCTATCGTGGAATTTTCTCCATGGACCCTGGACGAAGTCGACAAGCGCTCCATCGGGTCACTCCCTTACAGCCTAGTAAACACCCAAATGGAGGATATCTCCGTTCTTGCAACGGGTGATGGGCCAGAACCTCTCCTCCGCTTTTGAACAGTGTTACGTTGTATTGAGCTCCTCTCATTTCGCGTGCTTCGAGGGAGCGGCCTGGGACCTTGTTGGTTCTAGAAGGCCAGGAACGAGGTGTAATGTAGTATAAAGAACTCCAGTTGCCGCCTCGTCTTCGTGACTGTCTGTATCTCGTCTACCAGCTCGTCACGTTCACTTCTCTGTTCATACCGTTCTCTATCAGATCTTTACATTCGTTCCAACCGTTCTTTTCATACACAAACCAACCGCCGCCATCATGCAGCTGTCTACCCTTCTCATGGCCGTCCTCCCGGCCTCGGCCATGGCCTTCCCCGGCATCTTCCCCATCGAGGGCCCGACCAAGACTGGATTCGCCAAGCGCGACTCTTGGGGCGGCGCCGTCTCCCTCGGTCCCTCCAAGTCCACCATCGTCAAGGCCGTCACCACCCTGACCCCCGGCGCCGCTCCCCCCACGCAGGCCGGCGTCCTCTTCCTCTGGCCCGGCATGTCCAACGGCACCGGCGACCTCATCCAGACCACCCTCGAGTCCTGGCCCGACAACAGCTGGTGCGGTGCCACCAGCGGCCAGTGGTGCGTCCGCGCCTCCGTCTTCGGTTCGTTCGGCCAGATCGACAGCGAGACGTCCGCCCCCGTCAAGGGCGACCAGGCCATCAAGATCGACTACACCCTCCAGTCCGACCAGAACACCTGGCGCCAGACCGTCACGG
The DNA here is from genome assembly GCA_027406005.1 of Colletotrichum horii. Taxonomy (NCBI): domain Eukaryota; kingdom Fungi; phylum Ascomycota; class Sordariomycetes; order Glomerellales; family Glomerellaceae; genus Colletotrichum; species Colletotrichum horii. Next base: position 8,103,933 of record JANVYB010000003.1, read on the forward strand.
ACGTGTCCTCCGGCAAGGTCATCAGCACGCTCGACCACAAGTCCGGCCCCTTCATGAGGGGCTACGGAACCGGCACCGAGTGCAACAACGGCTGCACCGGTACCATTGCTGAGCAGACCTACGCCAACACCGTCATCACCCTCTCCAACGCGGACACCTCCTTCGGCGAGACCATCGGCTCCAGCCAGGGCGCCGTCTACACCGGCCTTGCCAGCAGCGAGGGTGGCAAGGTCTGGACCATTGCCTCCATCAAGGTCCCTGCCATGCAGTAAACACCCTGTCCGACAAAGGCGGAATTGGTTTCATTGTATATATATACGATAGTCTTTGATAGACTAGGGAGACGGGGCCGTGTCTTCTTTAGCTGTAATTAAGCCTTTTGCCCCCAACGCCGCGTCTGTGTTCCCAAGTGAGTATTGTGAATGAATGCTGGGTAATTGGGTAAGGCGTCTTCTGCCGAGTCCAAGGTTTCTCGTAGGGCATATTCTGACTGAATGTATCCATTTGAACGACGCCTACGCTGTTGCTGGCGCGTCAGGCATGGGTGTCATGAGCAGGGGTTGGAACCAGGTCAGGGCTGCGTCTGCTGTGAAAGACGGTAAGCATGTTGTGTACAAGTATATGCAAGCGTGAGATGTGATATGATAGCCTGGAAAGATGTGTCACGGCCGGAGCCAGAGAACAAGAACACATAGAATCTGACGAGAAGCGTGTATGTCTTCATGTGCTGAGAAGTCCCATGGGACAATTTGCAAACTATGAAGTCCGAACGTTTGACCGTTAGTTACCATTGATAATTTCCAAATTCACTTAGAAATCATTAAAGAATTGAAGATAACTTGTCATCATTCCTTAGTAAAGAAACGGACTGTTGTAAGTCGAAAGCAATAGTTCGGTGTGTCGGTGAAGAGTTACGTCAGGCAGTACGTACCCGAGATGAGTTTGTCAGTGGTCTCCACACCCCGCGATTTCGGACGCAGGTGCACGAGCGCTGGCACGACGCTTGCGCCTGCACGCAAGTCGAGCTCTTTGGAGGGGAAGAAAAAAAAAAAAAAAGGCAAAATCCGACAAGCAGCCGTGCCAGCATCGATTACCCGTCCTTCTCGGCACATCCCGCCCACCGCACTCCACGATGTCGACCGCGACGACCGCCCCCGCGGCGACCAAGGATGAGTCGCAGCCCGTCAAGAAGGGGGGCCCTACGGTCCTGCGATCCATCATCGCTGGATCTACGGCCGGCGCCTTGGAGATTGGTGAGTTAGGACGACGGGACTCGTTCACATCACAATGACTTGAGCTAATCGCACCCATAGCCATCACATACCCTGCCGAGTGTAAGACTTCCTACAGCCGAACGCCCCTCTCGAATTGCCTCTGACCCCCCCGCGATAGTCGCCAAGACCCGGTCGCAACTGAACCGCCAACTGGCCGACGGCAAGAAGCTGCCCTGGCCGCCCTTTGGCAAGCAGTGGTATGCTGGCTGCACCACGCTGATCATCGGCAACTCCCTCAAGGCGGGAATCCGTACGTCGACCACGCAGCCGTGTGCGATGACAGCTACTAACGACGTAATTGGCAGGATTTGTCGCCTTTGACCAGTACAAGAAGCTCCTCGCCGATGCCGACGGCAAGATCTCGGGGCCCAAGACGGTCATTGCCGGCTTCGGCGCCGGCGTCACAGAGTCTGCGCTGGCCGTGACGCCGTTTGAGAGTATCAAGACGACGCTGTAGGTCAATTCCCATCGCGGCGAGTCTCGCCACCGCACTGCTGACCATTTGCCTCGCAGCATCGACGATAGGAAATCCCCCAAGCCTCGTCTGCGCGGCTTCCTGCACGCCGTCCCCATCATTGCCCGCGAACGCGGAATCCGCGGTTTCTTCCAGGGCTTCGTCCCCACGACGGCACGTCAAGCGGCCAACAGTGCCACCCGGTTCGGCGCATACAACATGCTCAAGCAGCTGGCCGAGTCGTACACCGCGCCCGGGGAGAAGCTCGGCGCCGTCGGCACCTTCGCGATGGGCGGCATCGCCGGCCTGATCACGGTCTACGTCACGCAGCCTCTCGACACGATCAAGACCAGAATGCAGAGCATCGAGGCACGGACACAGTACGGCAACTCGTTCCGTTGCGCGGGCATGATCTTCAAGCAGGAGGGTCTGCTGACGTTCTGGAGCGGTGCGCTGCCTCGTCTGGCCCGTCTCATCGTGAGCGGAGGACTGGTGTTTACCATGTACGAGAAGAGCATGGATTTCATGGACAAGATGGATCCCGAGAGACGATACATTTAAGAAACGTTGGTACTTGAAAATAGAACGGCGTTTGGGTCTACTTTGTATTGGCATAGACACACGATTCGGGGTACAGATATTATACATGGTACTGTACATAGTTGAGGGTCCAGCAATAACGTCTCGCAAAGGGACATGGCCTTGGCAGGGAGGGTGCGACATGCGCGGGGTATGTGATGTATCGTGTCCTTCATTACTGGAATCTGAACATGCCGCTGAGCTTTTTGGACATGTTCTGCAGCCAGCCTCTCGTGGGGGCCTCCTCGAGCTCTCTCAGCAAATCATTGAAATATGTGGGCTGGCTCTTGGGCTGCAGCAACTCGCCGTTCAAGGGAAACTGAGGACGGTCAGCGGGAGGTGCGGGAGGTAAGTCCGTCGCGCGGGACTGTGGCACACACCTGCTTCTTGAACCTGTCGTCGGCCAGGGCGTACAGGGCGTTGGCCTGCTTCAGCTCGTTCAACTCGTCGACGGCGGGGTTGGCAAACCTCCTCTCGAGGCCTCGGGCGGCGAATTCGGGGAACTGGATCTCGGGGCGGAGGTTGTCTTTCGGCCACAGCGCCAGAGCGCGCTGGAAGTGCTTGTATGCTTGCTGCAGTAAAGTCGTGTGAGCAACGGAGGGACGCATCGTGGGAGCTGCAGCGAGGAAGGGAACTACTCACGCTTGTTGAGCGGGCCATATTTGCGAAGAAGAGAACATGAAGAGTGGAATACTTGGCTGTTACTCTTCCAACATGGTCTCGCCGTGGAAGTCAGTCCTTGCCGGCGGAAGGAGGGGTTAGTGCGACGAGACGGCGAAGTCGCAAAAGATGGAAGGCGCCGTCATCGACGTCAAGGATTTCTGCGCTGGATGGCAGACACAGAAATTAATTTCCGGAGCGCACGCTGCGCCGGAGCTTACCCGTTCCGGCAATCGGCAGCGCAGCTTTGGGGTGGATTATTGCGAGATTCATGATTGGCTCTTGACGACAGTACCTTACCTTACCTTGGGCAAGATTACTATGGCAGTAAGTACTTGTGATGTCTGTCGGCTTGCATAGTGCCTTGAAATCGCATTGTTGCATTTATCTCGTTTTAAACGGCTGAGTACCTTGGCGATGATCATTTCTTTTTGGGACGCTGCAGCCTTCTCAACGCCTTTTTGTCAAGAACCGTTGTGAGAAGTGAGGCAGCGGTAGAACACCATAAGGGTGCAGCAATGTTGAGTTCAGATAGGCTCTAGAATCGTGTCTGTAGAACGTGTAACACAAGGTATCATGTGGCTACAGATATCGAGCTATTGCACTTGGAACAAGGGAATGAAATGGGCCGTATCGCTCTCCATCTTCATCATTGTCATGGTCGAGCGAGGAATGCCAATGTCATTGGTCGGTGAGATAGTCACAACCATATTGCCTCAAGCATTCCGAATTGCTCCCATGCGTAGGCCATGACAGTGTCGAAAGACGAAGCCTACGCTGTAGACCGCAGAAATCAACAGGATCGCGCGAGTGGATGGGTAAAGGTTGGTCACATGACCGACGTTGCCCAGGTGTCTCGTGCCCACCTCACGCATTTCCCTCCACTTCCTCAGCGCCCTGTCCTCCCCACTGTTCCAGCACCTTCGGCCCAGGCCACGGCCTGCTAAGCGGGAATGGCTTAGCGCGGGTGGTAAGGTATTCCCGGGCCATGTCAAAGGGCATCACTGCCACAGGGGGCACAGGGGCTTGCTCCAGGCATTTTGGCGCCTTTATTGTCGCAAAGCCCGCCTTACGTAAGACACCCAAGGCATGGAAGTCGACGCATAAGCCTCCACCCGATCCAGTCAGTAAGGTACTTTCGCCCCTTAAGGTGCACCTCAGCTCCGTCGGCGGCCCCCCAAACACACCGAGCCAACCGCCGTGGCTGCAGGAGGAACAGCACCTCAGCAGCAGGAAGCCCGCCCGCTACGGCTGTTTCCCGTCGCCCTCGTCGTCTTTTTCCTTGCATTGTTCTTTAGCAACCTCCAAACACCCGTCATTCCTTTTGCCGCCTTTCTTCCCTCCGACGTCCCCTACGATTCCAACTGACGATCGACATTCCTCCTTTCCGCTTTGTTTCTTTTCCTCTGCCTTCCTCCCGACCCCATCTTCTTCCGACGTTCCCTGCCTGGCCTTTTCCCGTCTTCCTCTCGCCGTTTCAATCAACGCTACCTTAGTCGCATCGTCCGCAGTGGCGAAAGGGGCATTTCGAGTTCCTCGATTTAAACACGCCGAAAAACTACACAAAAAAAAATTCGTCAAGATGGCTGGACGTTATGAGAGGGTAAGTCCCCGTGGCCTGGCCCCGATACCTTCCACCGCCGCGACAGACATGCTGACATCCTGTTCCTCCAGGTGAATGCCCATGATCACGACGAAGACGACTTCGACGCCCCCAACTCCGCTCCGCCAAGACGACAATCGCAGCCCGTTCCCAACTCACCACCGCCCTCTTTTCACTCCAGAGCGTCCTCGCGCGACCGTCGTGGAGTCGATCCCGCACTGGCAGACGCCTTCGATACCGACGGTGACGATAGCGATGACGACGCCGATGACCGACAACGCTTAGTCCGCGCCGACTCCACCCAGGCTTCCCGCGACGCATCACGCAACCCTTCCTCCGACTCGAGACCCCAGCCCGAACGCCATGTCACACAACTGCCGCCAACAGCCTCCACCGCCGGCGGCCCGACAACGCCCTTCCGCATTTACGGCAGCGGCATCCAGAATGAAGGCGTCTTCTCCAACTTGACTGCGAAACCTGAGCGTGGAGGCGAGGTGAAGGAAGAACAGCCTCCCGTATGTCTCGCATCTACCCCCCAAGGGCAGAATACCCGTCACTGCGACCGAGTACTGACAGAAAATAGACGTACGAGCAGGCCGCTGCCGATGCCGCTCCCCCCTACTGGGAAACCACGATCCTCGCCCCTGGCCTCGGCGGCCCCGATGAAGTCTACATCGACGGCATGCCGGTCGGCTCACTCTTCAGTTTCGTCTGGAACGGCATGATCTCCATGTCCTTCCAGATTGTCGGCTTCATCCTCACCTACCTCCTACACTCAACCCACGCCGCAAAGAACGGTTCGCGCGCGGGCCTTGGCATCACGCTTATCCAGTACGGCTTCTACATGAAGGGAACAACGGAGGGTGACCATCCACCCAAGATGAACGGCCAAGACGGTTACGCTGCGCCTCCCGACCCAAACTCTCACAACTTCGACCCCAACGCGGTAACGGGCGAGGGTGGTGGCGGCGTGGCGGATATCACTGGACAGGAGTGGATCGCATACATTCTAATGGTCGTTGGCTGGTTCGTCCTTATCAGATCTGTTAGCGACTATCTGAAGGCGAGGCGGCACGAGCAGCTGGTGCTCCAGAGCCCAGACCGCGGCCTGCCCGTGCCCATCATTGCCGAGGGCGAATCGACGGAGAGAGTGGTTTAGTTTTGGCGTCTTTATGCATCACAACGCGCAGCAATGGGTTGCAGGCTGTCCGGTTACTGGACAAAAAGTCTACAACAATGGCACCCTTTCCTATTATTTCTTTGACTTTGCCATCGTGGGGTGCTAATGGGATGGGAATTCACGGCGTCGGGTAATCTGCATATATCTATGGCCATGGGAGCGCAAGGCCTCCCTCAGTATCACAACTGAGTTTCTAGTACATCTGCTCTCCGACTGCCCAACTAGTGTGACAAACAAATAATGCTGCAACCCGGCAGTGTCAGCAAGACTCCGACAGCGTTGATTGTTGCCTGACACGGTTGGTCTTGACGGAGCAAAACGGTGACATTCCTGCGATGCTCGCGGGGAATCTTTCAAGGGAATTTAGTGGTCGCAGCGGGATGATCCGTAAGCGGGGGCGAAGGTTTAGCGCTCGCCGGGGTGTTGTGGGCTCGAAACTGCAACGGTTTACTGCGGTTGCCCCTCATCTCCAGCGGCTCTAGAAGCTCTGGGGAAGCGGGTTACATCATTCCACGCGAACCATCGCCCGAGAACATCGAGCTGCTCCCGCCACATACCTAGATCTAGATGCATCTTCCATTCTTCATGTCGATAAGCACCTAAGGTACCTAGGCAAGGAGGCGTACCTGGCTCAATACACTGCGAGACAGTTGTCCACCTTCTTCAGGTCCCTCGAGCCTTTCCATCCGTTTCCACCATCATTCGGGTTTAATCGCCGCCACGATTGCTCGGTACCCTCTCGTTCGGAGAGCTCTCAAGCTCGTCCCAAGCTCGATCAACGACCAAACCACACGCCAAGTGCACTGCACTCCCCATCTCAACTTCAAGATGGCCTGGCGGAGCTCCGGTGCATCAAACAAAGACCTCGTCGAGAACATGTGGCGTAATGGCCTCATAAAGGACCAACGGGTCAAGGACGCCTTTCTCAAGGTACATGGCGTGCCTCGTCACTTCGCAAGCAGAGGTGCTGACATTCTAGGTTGACCGCGCCTACTACGCTCCCTCCGCCCCCTACGAAGACTCTCCCCAGTCCATCGGTCACAAAGCAACCATCTCCGCGCCGCACATGCATGCCACCGCCGCCGAGTCCCTCCTCCCGCACCTCATCCCCTCCGCGACGAAACCGGCCCCGCGCGTGCTGGACATAGGCTCGGGGTCGGGGTACCTGACGCACCTGCTCGCGGAGCTCGTGGGAGAAAAGGGTCTGGTGGTCGGACTGGAACACATCGGAGCTTTGAGGGACCTGGGAGAGCGCAACATGCGGAAAAGCGGCGAAGGGCGGGCTTTGCTGGACAGCGGCAAGGTGCGATTTCACACGGGCGACGGGAGGAAAGGGTGGGTAGAAGCCCCGCGGCCAGGGGAAGAGGGAGGCGGCACCGGGTGGGATGCCATCCACGTCGGCGCTGCCGCCGTGGAGCTCCATCAGGAGCTGGTGGATCAGCTGCGCGCACCGGGCAGGTGAGTCGTAGACTGCCTGTATGTCGACGACGGTCGTCGCGGGGGCTGACTGCAGTACAGAATGTTCATCCCCGTCGAGGACGACAACGGCTACGACCAGTATGTCTGGGCCATTGACAAGAAGGAGGACGGCTCCGTTGTCAAGGAGAAGCTTTTCGGCGTTCGGTATGTGCCCTTGACAGACGCGCCCAAGTCATAAAGACCTGGGATGATGGCACCCCCTGATAGCCCGGCAAACTGCGGCTAGAAACAGAATACCGAATGTTGTATTGTCACGAACGATGGACACGCCTCACACTCGTCGTACTTTCAGTCCCGTCCCGCACTACCTTGGGGGTGGAAAGCTGCGATTGAGGGAGGTTGCATAGGCGACATGCACCACGGGCGTCATTTACAACAGGCAACAACAATGATTTAGGAGAAAATTATTACAGACAGGAAAGGAGTACAATAGCAGTCCAAGTACAACATTAGATCAGCTCTCGCCAGCCAGGCTTTCCCCACTGGTGTTATAACCAAGAGCATGGCATCTTCCAACGTACATGCCATGAATCGCCCTGTGACGAATCCAGCAGGCTTTAAAAGCAGGAGTCCTGGTTTTCTTTGGGACCGTCTCGAAAAGTGCTAACAACGCGCCTGCGACTGGGAGCATCCGCTCATCGATAGTGTCGTAGAGTTCCACGTATTTCCCAACCCAAAGACTATGGCGTAAACGGGTTACGAAAACATGATCAGTGTCGCGCCGCCGGGTGACCCTGAACTCCAGCGGCAAGTGCCGTGTCAGACGCCGCAGTTCGGATTCGACGTCGGCAAGATCTTTCTGCGTAAGTAGCTCTTCAATTTCGCTCCAGCGCTGTCGACACTGCCTAGTATGCATCAAATCCTTCCAGCCTTTGCGCTTCGCCTTTGTGGTCGGTACCAGCGCAGCGGCATCAGGCAATGAACTGTCTCGGTCAGAAGCATAGCTAGTGCCCGGGTCACTGAATGGAGTGTCAGCTGTATCAACGACGGCGATTTCAGCTTGGGTGATGGGAGTTGACTTACTCCTCTTCGTAATCAGAAGTTGGTTCCCCGACTCCCACTCCCAGAATTCCGTCATCAGCGGCAGCTAACAGCGAAAGCTCACGTGCAGACGGTGCCAGCACGCCTGCTGACTCGAGTAGCCTCAAATAGTGGCCATTCTCCCGCCGCAGCTGCAAGTTCTCCGCCAACAAAGCATCCATCGCCTCTCTGTTACCCTGCAGCTCTCTCCGTAGTCCCTCGATCTCGAGCACATGCCTGGCCGGTCCGTCCCTCATGCAGGTCTCCTGGAGCTCGTACTTTCTCCCTGATTGCTTGACGAGGTATGCTTCGAGCCGATAGGTTTTCTAGCCAAATGTTAAGAGGACCTAACCAGCGTACTAGGGGCACTTACATGCGAATGTTCGCTTTTCCAAAGCTGAATTCCGGGCAACCTATCGAATGGGCTCTTGACCCCGAGCCAAGTGTTAGATGAGTGACATACGAAACTTGAAGCGACCATGCCATGCTTCCCCTTCTACACCTAACATACCGATACACCGCACATAGCGTAGTATACATCCCACAAATGGGATTTCCTAAACAGGAGCTCAAACCGATGCTGCTTTCGCGGTGGTTTTTCGTACGACTGCACCTGTAGCTCGGCGTCACAACGACGGCAGCCTGGTAGGCAAAGACAGCACGCGCAGCATGGTGACTTGCGGTGTTTTTTTCGCCGGTCCCGCCTCGAAAAACAAATCCGATTTTCGCATTCGTCGATTTTGAGTCGCCGACAGGCCAGCAGGTTGGCTGCTTCCACGAGGATACCAAGCCATACTACCAAGCAGGTTAGCTGGGTCATTGCTGTGTCGCCAAGTTGCTTGCCTTCAGGACTGATGTCGAGGAAGGCGCAAATGAGGTAAAGAGGCTGGAGGAATTCCACGGTGAAAACATGTGGACTGTGCACTTCGGGAATGACCTCTCTTGCGCAGCTCACTTCCATGTTTTTGCAGATAGAACGCAACATGCTTTGCACGAGGTTGGTGGGATCTTCGCCTGCATCCTCGACTTCGGCCATGGTTGCGGTAAGGGGTGGAAGAATCGATGGAGGGTAAACCTGGACCAATTTTCTGGGGACGAAGCTCTCCTTTTTATCGACGAAATAGCTAGCCATCGCTCAATAACTCAAGCGTCTCGAATGGGAGGTGCCATCAATACCAACTGTTCCGAACCCCAGGACGCGTCGCGTGTACGAAGGACGTGTCGTGGCTCAGGATACCTCATCTTAAACCCCAGTAAAGGCAAGCATGTCATTACTTCGAGTGGCAATGGAGCGTTTCGCTTGATTAACCCGTTGCGCCTTGGGGCCGCGCCAGTCCTGACAGACCCTCGCGTCAAGCAGGCCAAGAAGCCCGAATTCCTTTTCTCGCAATCGATACATCTCGGAAAAGAAAAGACACGGCAAGTTTAGCGGCGGCAAGCCGAGGTGCTAAGGGGCCAGGGGAAATGTGGGGGGTTGACGTGCCACCGCTTGAGTCTTTCGCGACTTCCGCGTCTCCCGCGTCTTCATCATCTCAATCATAGATTACCTAGGACACCATCAAATGCCCAGGACGTGTCTTCGGTTCAGTTGCAGGGAAGAACGATCATTTTATATCTTCTCGTTGTGATATACATGTGGATATCGTGTGACTATCGCATGCGAGGGCAGGTTCCCGACCATCAACCTCTCAACTTCAGTCCAAAGAGCACCGACTTGAAGTTAGACCCCTCATGAATCATAAAATCGTTCAAATCTGGTTTTGCTCTTCTTCTTTCACGGCCTCTGCCTGTCGGGATTCCATCTCCTGGTCTAGTTTCGTGTACTCTAACACCACGTTCCCTATCCGCGGCATATGCTTGATACTGAGAAATGCCTGTCCGTGGTCCATGCCAGCCAGGTACATCAGCTCCAGCTCCCCCTGCCCCGACCATCTGTCGGGCGTAGTGGACCACTCGTGCTTATCGGCACGGCTGTAGTTGAGGTCGCCGAAGTAGACGTAGCTGGCCACCGCGTCTGGATCTGTCACGCAGTCCTCGCCACCCAAGACTACTGTCGTGCGTTTCCCTTGAAGCTCAGGGGTCCAGAGAATAAAGTCCTGCCAGCGGAAGCGCCTCGCCAAGGTGTGCGCTGTCATCGCGTCCGTGGCTACAAACCAGATCTCCCATTCATTGCCCCATTTCGGTGTTCGTCGAGTGAAATTGTAAGCCACTGCAGGAAGGTGGAGCAGCAGCGAAACGGGATCGATAAGGACGATGGAGTTAATGCGTCTCGCCAGGTCTGGTTTCTTGAGGAAGGGCGCCGCAAACAGGGTACCAAAGGAGTTTCCCACAAACACAAAGTCGTTGTAATTTTGTTGCTGAATAATTGCATCCATGCCGGCGACAAGCTCGTCGGTGGGGGGCAACGGCGGGCAAATGCGTGAAGAGACGGGTAGTATTTCGATACAGAGCACACCGACGTCCTTGGGAATAGTCCACAGCCAGTACAGGTATGGGAGCAGGCCGACACCGACTCCATGTATGAACAGGATCGGGCGATGATCCTTGGATGAATGCGGGCGGCAAAAGTAACTCAGCTGCGAGCTATTCGATTCATTCGGTGCCAGGAGGGTCATAGGTCGCAGAGGGAACACAGAGAAGAACGTCTTGCGGGGTTGTCGATAAAACTTGAACCCTCTGATCGCTAGGACAACGGCCACAAAGAGGTCGAGGCCACCTACTATCTGGATTTGTATCATGAGCTACTGGTTCGTCGCCGAAAGTTGAGGAACTTACAAGGTAGAACAGCAAGCTGCGATGCCTAATGTCGATCGGGTCGAAACTGAGGCGCATTGGGATGGAGTCACCATATCCTTTCTTGATGGTTACTCCCGCGCGCTGTTCTGCATCTGCGATGTATTCCTCGAGCTCGGCGTCGTGCTCTCCTGGATTGCCCTGCTTGTCGAACAGCGCCCACATCAACCAGTCCTTCACATTTTCTCTCCGAATATCTCCGAGCTGGGCGTTGCAATGCCATTTCCGTATGTACTGCTCGACATCTGGAGCGTGGTCAAGACCCTTTTGGAAGAATTGTCGGCGCTCGGCCTGCGATAATGGCTCGACTTCGAAGCCCGGCTTCTGTAAGCGAGATCGGAATGGCAGATAAAAGGCGAAATAGAAGACGATTTCAATAAGGCCAATGACTTCGATTATGATAGACACGGGGTGAGCAATCCCAGGCACACCTGCAATGGCGAAGATAAACCAGAAGTAGATGAAACATAAGAAGCCTAAGTACTGGAAGAAGACCACCATGGTCCTCACCAGGATGAGTTCCGGGACCGACTTTCCAACAAGCATGTCGAATAATCCAGGATGGGATTAGGTGATTGGTCTAGGGTCGATAGCCAGATCATGTCTGGATGTGTTGTAATGATTCGATCTGGAGGCATACTGCTATCTTTATTGTGACCATAGGGAAAGCATAGTCCGATAGCTAGGAGCTTGTGTCAGAGATCTACGAAACAGCATGGATGAGGCCTGGGTCGTGGCGACCCTCCGACCGAGGGAAAAAGTTCCCAGCACCCTTGCTTGACTTGTGATTTGATAAGTTGCTCACTAGGATTCATCCAGCACGCTCCTTGAGGAAGTAAGTGATGTGAGGGTTCAGATGAAACTCAAACGATCCTGTGCCGCCAACGCTGGAGTGAATCACCGTATCCAGTACCGCATGAGAGTAGGGGAGACTCTCTTCGCCACAACGAAACGTCACGTTTGTGCTTCAAGGTTGGGTTTGCAGGGATGCGCATGTCGTCCGCAGTATTGCCGATGCACATCTTATGGGCTGCCAGGACAAGTTAGTGGTCGAAGACAATGATGCCCAGTTCGAAGCCAATTTCCCGACGAGGTCGCAAAGTGATACTCGTAGGGTTGTGTCGTGACGAGTGTGTGCGATATCCGGAATGTCACCCTGGGTCGACATGTGTCATCTGGATAAAGAGACGAAGAGCCATGGCGAAGACAATGTGAATGAAGGGTGCCGGTTTCAAGAGCCTCAGAAGCATCAGTTTCGCAGAGCAAGCTCGAGGAGGCGAGAGTCACGCGACGCCAGAAGCCTGAAGGATTCACTAGTGTAAGGTAGAATCGAGAATCGCAAACGAGTCAGGGAAGAGGGGTTTTGCAGGCAGCAAGGTTTGAACTCAATGGGCGATGGTGATGAACAATGCATCAGCAGAACCGAGGAGGCGCAGGGTTTCGGTCGAGTGATGAACTGCAAGAGAACCGAATGACCAAGTGCCCGGGCGGAGACCGCGTACGCTTTGAGCCCACCTCTTCATGGATCACGGAATCATGGGTGAGGAATCGGCCAGTTTGTCCCGTTTTCTGTCCTGAGAAGCTTACTATGTCGTACAGGGCCACCACTGATTCAAGACTCCGATTGGACGCCACCATCCGGACGGGGAGTATATCTTCGAATTCGTCGTATGTGCGGAGGAACTCTCGACCGTCTACTCCCTTTCCTTTCACTGAAATGCCTTTCTGGCGTCAGGGATCTGATCCTTCGACCCAAACAGCCCAAGCCACCAGCAGCAATTCGGCTCAACATGAAGCCTTCGTCGTGATGTCGTCCTGCTGTTGCGATGCTGCCTTGCAGAGAATCGCCGTATCGCCGGGATTTTGGAAAGGGATAAAAGAGCATCGCCTCCCTCGCTCCAGAGCATCACTGCTGCTGTGATAACCATCAAACACTGTTTTTGACTTCTTAGACCTCTCGGCCCTCGCGCATTTGTTCTGTTACTGTAGTACTCAAAGTGCAACTGGCTTACAGTCGCACTGCTTTCATACAGCTGCTTCTCTTCTCATTACAACTTTGCGATCGGACTTCCGCCCCGTCCGACTACACCCCGGCTTGCCGACCCCGGTACCCGCATTCGCATCGTCGCATCCGTAATCGGGTTACCCCGTCTCCACTGTAGAGTCCGTCAACATGCAACCCCCGAAGACAATCCTCTTCCTCGGGGCCACCGGCGGCTGTGGCCAAGCTGCCTTGCGCCGATCGCTGGCCGCCGGCTTCACGTGCATCGCACTATGTCGGAACCCAGACAAGCTTACGTCTGTCGTCTCCCCCGAAATCCATCCCAACCTCCACGTGTTCAAGGGAAACGCGCACGACATGGAAGCCATCAAGAACTGTATCGTTTCGCCTCATGACGCAACATCCTTTGTGGACTTCGTCGTCTCCACTATTGGTGCCTGGTTTGAGTTGCGCAAAATGGCTCTTGAGGACGTACATGTATGTGAGCAAGGCATGACTGTTCTTCTCAATGCCATCAAGACTTTGCGCACCGAAAAAGGAGTTTCTGGACGTCCTCGCATCATCGGACAGAGCAGCACCGGCATATCTAAGTTCGGCAGGGACACACCGCTTATCATCTATCCCATATACAAGGGCCTTCTCTCCACGCCCCACCAGGATAAGCGCGCGTTGGAGGAGCTTCTCATCAACTCCGGCGAAGAATGGACAGTCCTCCGCGCCAGTTTTCTCACCAACGGAAGGGAAACTTCTGGTGTTGCGATCAAGGTCGGTGTCGAAGATCCTGCCAGGGGCGTGGAGAACTTAGTCATAGGTTATACAATTTGCCGAGAGGACGTGGGCAGATGGATGTTCGAGAATATCTTGAACTGCAGCAACGACAAGTATGTTCGCAAAGTGGCGACTATCACATACTGATGGCTTAAATACTCGTCTTGCAATTCAAACATACATAGACTTTGCTCATAAAATTGCATGCTATCATGACGTCTCACATTAGGTACTATACAACCGAATAACTTCAGATCAATATTTCGCAATGGGCTTTCTCGGTCCCTTGTTAATATTCATTGTGATCATTCAATTCTCTATTAAAGGCTTTGACATTTGCACAGGGGCGACTTCGTAGCTTGACGTTCCTTTCTCTGGAATGCATGTAGCTGATGAACCTTAGTTCTCATAAAAGAAAGTCTATTCGGGCCTGGTGTCATACTCATTAAGAACATCAATCTCAGCACATTAATCGTCCATTAGACCATCACACCTCTACCCAAGACACAGTCTGGTCATACAACACCCGCCATGACTCAATCAAGTGCTGTCAGGGACAGGATAGGCACAGAGAGATATCAGGAATCCTTCACAAGTCTTTCAGTAATGTGATGTGGCCAAGCCTGAGTGTCAGTGATATGATCCATTCGAGGCCCTCGGGAGACGTTAGCCCTACCCAGACGAATTATGTAAGTCGGGTCTTATGTATATTCCCTGGAATGGGCTTCGTAGGCGAATTCTGTCTAATCCATGGCAAGGTTAGGCACTTGACTCTTTGTTGCTGCCCTGTGCTAGAAAGGAAGATGATTGCCAACGGATTACGAACGCATCAGAGCAAGGGTTTTTATTGGCTATGTGATTGGTTGAAAAGGTTGACGCTGATCCTGTATATTTTTCTGGTCTGCAGCCGTTGTGTAAGGTCAACGGAACTTTGACGCGCCCTTCGACGACATCAACTGCTTTTGCAATTACTAATTGCTGACATGCAGCTACCGTACGTTACAAGTAAATGATAAAAGCCCTGAAAAGCCCCCCAAAACAACTGTTTGGCTTTCGACAGCCAATTTATACCCAAGTTTTCAAACACCAAGCACAATATATCTTCAACATCGTCGAACAGAATGACGAAAAGATTCAAGGCCGTTTTCTTCGACTTCATGGGAACATGCCTCGACTGGCACTCAAGTGTGCTTCAATCTTGGCCGTCTTCATTTCCCAGAGACGAGGCTTCCAAATTCACGTTAGAATGGCGCAGACAATACTTCATCGAAAACAACGCAAGGTTTCTCCAGGACCTTCCCCCAGAAAACATCGACGTAACGTTGAACCGTGTTCTCGAAAGTATCTTAAACAGGTTGCCACAGCATACAGCTATCTTTGATACCTCGACCAAACAAAGAATGATCGATGCATGGCACTCTCAGTCCGCATGGCCAGAGGTGCAGGAGGCTATACGAGGCGTTAGACAAGATTTCGGGCTTGAAGTCTTCGTGCATGCAAACGGCACGAGTCGGCTGCAACTGGACCTTTGTCGTTCTTCAGGGCTGGAATTCGACATGCTTTTCTCAAGCCAATTGTTGGGTCTCTACAAACCCAACCTAGGAGCCTACAGAAAAGCGCTTGATCTGGTAGATGCTAATGCGGATGAGGTCGTCATGGTTGCAGCACACGCGTACGATCTAAGGGCGGCCAAGGAGATAGGGATGAAGACAATCTACGTTCATCGTTGGACGGACGATATCGATGAGGACGTGGATGAAGTCAAGAATGAATTCGACGTGTTCCTCGAGGGCATGCAGAACTTGCCTGACGCTATCAAGAAGCTGTCAGGCGGGAGCCAAGAGATATAGACCGCAACAGACAACGCAACGCAATTTGTGGAAGGCACATTTCTATTTGGTGACGACCTTAGTTTGAATCTATTTGATGCGGGAAAATTACGGTACTGTCTTTATTTCCCGGTTGGGTTGGCAACAATTTCTGCGATTATAGCATCTAGGTCCTCGTCTTCCAAACCCAAAGCCTTCATCGCGAAGTCAGGATGCTTGGTCCAATCGGCATCTAAAGTGCCGACTGCAAATACAAGGTCTTCGATGGCATCGTGATCGCCTGCATCTGCCTTCGTCTTATGCTCTTCGATGAATTTCTGGGAGTTGAGGTCGTTGACTTTCCATTCCGCGCCCGTTGCCTTCTCTAGACTCTTGATGAGTTCCTTTTGAGTGATGCAAAAACTCTGAATAAAAAGCGTCTTGTTTCTTGTCACGTCGGTCACACCCTTCTGGAGAATGCGCACGACTGCTTCGCCCACCCTAGGGAGAGTGGCGGCAGATGCTTTCAAATTACCGCCGTCAATGATATCGATCACTTTTTTGTCCAAATAGGCGTGGAGAAACCCTTCTCTAATGCCCCAGTCGAAGAAATGACCGCAGACAATGCCCGTCCAAGCGAAATCATTGTTCTTGTCGGCCAATTCTTGCGCCTTGAGTCGCACAGCTCTCTTGTGGCGATAGAGGGGAATGAGCTCGCGGGCACGAGGGTTATCAGCGTCAATGCTGCCGAAATCGGCGGGGATAAAGTGCTTTACGCCGGCGGCCTCCGCGGCCTCAGCAATGCGCAGATGCTGCTCGAGGTCTCGCAGACGGAAGCTGACGATGACGGCATCTTGCCCAGTGAAGGCTTTCTTCAAGCCCTCAAAAGAGAGATCGCTATCGACTTCGATGACAGCAACTTGATCAACAGGGTACTGGATGGTGCTCTTGGAGCCCGCACGCCTAAGGGCGCTCAGTTTGAAAGACTGGGAGGCGACTAGGGCATCTAGGATCTTGGCGCCCAAAGTGCCATTGACACCGATAATGAGGACTGATTTCGCCATGAGAGGCAAGCAAGTGAAAGTGATTGATTTGAGGCGTGGATCACAAATCTCACGTACGGAACAAGAAAGATTGCCGAGGACACGCTGTACTGTGACGGAGTGAAGAGAATGGTTTAGAAGCGGCGTGCTTGCGGGGTATTACAGCGCTCGGCGACAGTTTCCGAATTTCTTGCCTCTTAGGAGGCGCACGGTGGGCAACCCGCGGGACACAACCCGGCATTGTGGACGACCGACGACCACGACCTCATCCACCCTGGGCGATGCAGCACTTAACTCGTTGAGGCACAGGCGTTCATGAGCGTATAAGTTGACAACGAGGTGGCCGTGATCGCCGCAGTAGACCGGGCCGGGGCAGCCTTTACGATAGTTGTTGCGTTGTGCTATCTCATCTGTTAGGTGGTCGGGGTTAAAGCAGTGCCGACGGTCGCAGAGGTGGGAGACTTGCCCCATGAACTGCTACAAAGACGCCATATGGAGGAAGAAGTGTATGAGAGGATCTGTGCTGTCGGGAGTAGCAGTTACAATGCCGGATTGACTGACAGTCGCACTAAGCAAGAAGTTGACTGCTGCTCTTTCTCGACGTTGTCGCTGGCTGCTTTGGCGAAAATGCACCAACACCAACCTCCCTGTCCCTGGAAGTGCACCACTAGAGCCTGTACTTTAGTCACCAAATGACTGGTCGACGGGCGAAGCGGGGGGCTCTTAAAGAAAGCGTCGGCTTGACGCGAGCGAGCCTGGGAGCTTAAATCCGGGCGCGAGCTCCAAAATGCGACGATGTGTTAAGGGAGCACCAGGTTGTCCGTTCACTCGTGCATGCTTAAAATAATTCTTATATCGGACTTATTCTATCCAAGGAAAGAAGATAAAAGAGAGGCGTCAGTAAATCGAATTGTCATTTATTCACAGTTGTTGTGATAGTCGCATCATCAAGACGCTTCGCAGAACGCTCAAACTGCTTCAGCTACCTACCATGTCCACCAAGAGGATTGTGCTCATTACCGGTGCCAACACCGGCATTGGATTTGAGGCTGTAAAGCAGCTTCTCGAGTCTGACAGGCCATATCATATCATATTAGGATCAAGATCGGCGGAGAAGGGAGATGAAGCCATTACTCGGCTCAAGGATGGATACCCTGCTACCCCGAGCTCTTTGCAGTTCCTGCAGATCGAGGTCACCAGCGACGACTCCATCTCAACAGCTTTCCGGAAAATCAGCGATGACCATGGAGTTGTTGATGTCCTGGTCAACAATGCCGGTGAGAACGTATTCGCCCTTGCAGGACCCTTCTGAGAGCTGACATGGACATTACAACTACAGGGGCCTCATTCGACGGTACCATCGTCGCCCGCGCCAATGACATCGCCGCTGTCCGTGAGTCCTTTAACAAGGCATACGACGTCAACACCTCCAGTGCCCACGTCATGACACACGCTTTCGCACCTTTGCTGCTGAAATCATCAGACCCGCGTCTGCTCTTTGTCACCAGCGGTCTTTCCAATCTCACCGCCATCGCGAGCCATGGTCTCATGCCGCACTTGGGCAAGATAACAACATCTGCGGGATGGCCGAAGGGCCCAACGCCGATGGGCTACCGTTCAAGCAAGGTTGCATTAAACATGGTGATGTTGAGTTGGCACTACCTCTTCGAACAGGATGGTGTCAAGGTTTGGGGGATTTCGCCAGGATTCCTAGCTACTGGCTTGGGAGGCAACCCCGAGTTGCTGAAGAAAATGGGGGCTGGAGAGCCAAGGAAGGGCGGCGAGCTGATCAAGAAAGTCATAGAAGGTGATAGAGATGGTGATGTTGGCAAGATTGTGACACAGGATGGCGTACAGTCGTGGTAGACTGTCCAAAATAGAGGCTCCGAGTTTAAAGTTGGAGCAAACAGAAAGTCGAAAGATCACTTATTGAACCAAGAGTAGACTGGCTTAAAGAGAAAGAGCTTGAAGGAATCGTTTGGCGTGTCTCTGATTAAAGCTAACTTTCTGAGACGCTGTAGACTGGCTGGCTGTATTGAAGTAGCGCGGAGGCCGGCAGGCAATGACTCCAGTACCACACCGGCCAGCGTTTTTTTCCGCTCGCCTGATTTGCACCCTGGACGGAGACTCTCGAACACGCAGCTCCAGCATTATTGGCTGCAGTTCCTGCACAAAATGGCCCAGCTGTTTGCCATTGGGCGCCACGTCACAGCTCCTGCGACTCCTGACTCCTGAGACATAGAGGAGCCCCAGGGGACGGGGGAAAGCTGGCCCCAAGCTCCGCGGCGAGGGCCATGGGCTGGTTTCACAAGCTATGAATTGGTCTAATTGGAGAGCAAAGCTTACATACTGCAGCAAGCTTTGAGCGAACACTGGCACCATCCTCAATGTGACAACATGGCTACTCGACGACAGCGGCGCTCCATCATCATCGGCGCCATTCTCTTCGGCTTCCTGCTCTTCAACACTTTACAACCCTCCGACCACCGACCGAGGCCAAAATATGGCAACATTCCCATTGCGCAAAGTAGCTACGATTGGGCGAGCCATCAACACAAATATGCGATTGCTCCAGAATCAATGCACCACCTCCCGACCGAACCACCGAAGGAACTTCCACGAGTCCAATTCGCGCCCAGCGCGAAGCGCGGCCAACCAAACGATGCGACGTCCGACTCACGGCGAGCTGCGGTTCGAGAAACATTTGTCAGGAGCTGGGAGAGCTACAAGAAATACGCCTGGGAGTACGACGAGCTGATGCCCGTCTCTGCCAAGGGCAAGAACACCTTTGGAGGCTACGCAGCTACTCTCGTTGACGCTCTCGATACCTTATGGATCATGGATTTACACGATGAATTTGGGCTGGCCTTGGCGTCCATTGCAAAGATTGATTGGGACAATACGGTCGAAACATCCGTCAACGTCTTTGAGACAACTATTCGCCACCTTGGTGGTCTTCTCAGCGCCTACGACCTCAGCGGCGAACCAGTGCTGCTGGCCAAAGCCGTCCAGCTAGGGGATATGCTGTATGCTGCCTTCGACACCCCTAACCGTATGCCTCCATTTTGGTTGGACTTCAAAGCAGCAAAGAGCGGGGAGCTTATTGCGGGCACGAACGATCCTTCAGCCTCGCCTTGTTCTCTATCTCTAGAGTTCACTAGGCTTTCTCAGCTGACTGGCGAACCAAAGTACTTCGATGCGATCGAAAGAGTCAAGCTTTTCCTAGAACGAACACAGCACGAGAGTCAACTGCCCGGGATGTGGCCGGCTTTGATCAACTTTCGCGACGAATCTGTCGTCAATCACAACGAATTCACAATGGGCGCGCTCGCTGACTCTCTCTACGAGTACATACCCAAGATGCATGCCTTGCTTGGTGGGACTGATCCTGCGTACGAAAAGATGTACCGCGACGCCATGAAAGTGGCTCAACAACACCTACTATTTCGACCAATGCTTCCCGACGGTGAAGATATTTTGTTTCCCGGGACGGCCTTTGTCGATAATGGTGTGAGACGAAACCCCGAGAGCCAGCATTTGTCCTGTTTTGTTGGCGGTATGTTTGGCCTGGGTGGCAAGTTGTTCGGCATCAAGGAGCATGTGGGCTTGGCCAAGAGACTGGCGCGTGGGTGTGCCTGGGCCTACTCCTCATTTCCCACAGGACTGATGCCCGAGATTTTTGGCATGGTCACATGTCCGTCGTTGAACAAGTGCCCGTGGGATGAGGAACGCTGGAGGCGCGAGGGAGACGGAAACTTGAGGAAAGGGTTCTCTCACGCCCGTGACCCTCGATATATCCTTCGTCCGGAGGCAATCGAGAGCATCTTTCTTATGTACAGAATGACGGGAGACCGCGAGTATCAGGATATTGCCTGGACAATGTTCCAGTCCATTGTGAAAGCTACCGAGACACAATATGCGAACTCGGCCATCGCCGACGTGACAGCGGAAGGCAAAACGCAGAAATTAGACGCGATGGAGGTGAGATTAATGTCTCAAAGACTAACTTGAGTTGCGAACGATGCTGACTATCTTATGCAACAGAGCTTTTGGTTGTCTGAAACTCTGAAGTATTTCTACCTCATATTCTCACCGCCCGATCTCATCAGCCTGGATGACTTTGTGCTGAACACGGAGGCACATCCGCTCAAGAGGCAGAAACCAGTGAAAGCGAGTAGATCCTTTTTTAGATGAACCGTCGCTGCTAGACCGCCGTGGGCTCAGAGCGAGCTTCGGGCAGGCCACTGCGAGGAAGACAGTGCGTCCGATCATGACGACAAATGGTTCATGCAAGCCCATTAGTACTATGTTTTGTTACGCCAAGGCCGATGGCATCATTTGCGAGTCGGTGAAGACCGCTGCAGGAGACAGACACATCTGGAACAGAAAGTACATGTACACAACACCTACGTCTATTGTCTGGAGTTGCGAGGATGGATTTGACAGCATCTAAAGCTGTGAATAATGAATCGAATCAGGTCATGAGTGTTGCCTTGTCCTAGAGGTTGCCGTGACACCGACCCTGATATTGGTTCCCTTCCCTTTCGGGGCCTAACGCATACAATCTCGCAACACATAAGATTTAGGATGACCCTACATAAAACCCGATATTCGTATCTTAAGCTTTCCATCTCAGTAGAGTAACAGATGCCTTCACAAACTCATACGCCCCCTTGCCATCCCACTTGCTTTCAACGATGCCAACGGGGTTCTTGTCGCCTGTGTTGACGAGGGTGACGCTGTCACCAGTAACAGTGTAGACATCAACATCAGCACCGGAGGTGATGCCGTCTAAATCTGTGACGAAACTCTTGGTCTCGTGAACATTAACTACTGCCAGATTGATGTAGCCATTATCATCAATCGTGGCACTGACGTCTAGGTAAGGGGTTTCGATAGCACCTCTGATCCAGTTGGGCTCGGTGGGTCCCTCATATTCTGGAGATCGAACGTTGGTCGCAATCACTTGACCTCTCATGTACTTGCTGAAGAGCAACAGAGGCCACCACGTGGTTTGTTTGGTGATGCCCTCCTTGGTGGTCATCAACGGCGATATAACGTTGACGGACTGGGCGATGTTGGCCATACCAATGTACTTGGCTTGACGCACAAACACATTGAGCCAGACACCAACAGCCAGAGCATCCGACAGCGTGTAACTAAGCACTGGGTTAATGATGGCACCTATTCGAGACGGGGTCTCTGACTTACGACTCCTCACCACCCTCTTCACCCGGAGTTCGGACAGGATCCCATACGTTCCACTCATCGAAGCAGATCTTCTGCCTCTTGCATGTCGGGGGCACTTTGTTTTCAATACGGGCCAAGTCGATGAGGCCTCCTGTGATTTCGATTGCGCGCTCCGCAGCTCGTGGAGCAGTAGCATTCTTGAGATGGTCGTTTGAAGCAGTGTAAAGGTGGATGCTGTGCATGTCAATCAATGAGGCAGTAGTGCTACCGCCAAGGCCGTGCATGCTCCACGTGATGCACTCCTTGATGACATATGTATCCCAGCTGCTGAAGCCAGTTTCACCACAGAGAATCAGCTCGATCGAGGGATCGAGAAGCTTCATAGCCTTGGCCCATTGGTAGGCCTGCTTGGCGTAATCCTCCTTGGTCATTTGGCCAACCTGCCAGGGACCCCACATCTCATTGCCCAGCGCCCAGTATTTGACCTGGAATCAGACTGAGCGTGCTGCTCTTGCATGGCAAATGAGGTTTACTCACATTGTAAGGCTTTTCACGGCCGTTTTGACGCCGTAGGTTGGCGTAGTATGTGTCCCTGTCGGAGTTGCAATACTCAAGCCACGCGAGCGCTGCACAGTTGACTCAATCGTTAGCAACCCATTGTCGAAATGGAATTCGCGAACTGGAAGGTTGACGTACCCTCGTCGAGCGTGCCAGTACCAAAGTTGAGAGCTAGGTAGGGCTCCGCGCCAACGACCTCACACCACTTCATGAACTCGTCCGTTCCGAACTCATTAGACTCGACGCCGATCCAAGCCAACTCAGGCCTAACGTCAATTGAACATTAGACATCGTTGCACACCAACTTCCTAGGATCCAATGGATTCCGTGTATGGTGTTGCGAACCTGGGGTTGGAGGAACTGTGCCGTAAGGGGATTTTGCGTACCTCTTGGGACGTTTCTCTCTGGGTCCAACGCCGTCTAACCAGTGGTAAGTGGCGCAAAAGTTGCCGCCGGGATAGCGCATGACAGGGCAATTCAGCTCTTTAACAGCTTCAACGACATCCTTGCGGAAGCCATTCTCATCGGAGAGCGGGTTGCCGGGGTCGTAAATGCCACCGTAGATGCAGCGTCCCATGTGCCTGTGGCGTATGCATTAACAAACTTGAAGTCCGGGTTTCCGGGAGGGAGCGGCGCAGTAGCCATGCTTACTCCGTGAAGCCACCGTAAGTGTTGTCATCGATGCGTGCGATTGGGTGGTTGGGATTCACAGAGATGCTAGGGCGGGCATCCTCTGCGATCTTGGTGAAGGTAGCCATGATTGCGCCAAATGGTGTGTTTGATCCGAACCGTGTACTCTTGTGAGCGCACCAATGTTCCTCACTCTAGCTGAGAACTTTATGCACCAAAGAGCAGCCGTCCGATGAGTGGTGGAAATGAACATGGCCTGTTTACCTTACGGTTCCGGATTGAGGCCGAATATGAAGTCGTCAGGGCGGGGGCAAGCGGTGAGGCAACAGGGTCACGGAAGCCAACGGCAGAAAAGCAACAGCACAAGATATTGGGCCGGCAGTGAAGGGACTGCGGATCAGCCATCAGACCACGCAGTTCTCGGATCTATTCCCGCGACGTTCGCGCTGAGCTGCTTGAAGACGGGCTGGAGTGAGCGGGGTGGGCCCTATCCACATTGAATCCTCGGCAAAGTGATCCAATTGTGAGGGGAGGAGAGCGCGGCTCTGGACATTGGAAGTGATGGAACAGGCGCACGAATCATAGACGGTACCACGCGGAGAAAGTCGATAACAACGCGGGTGCATGGTCTCGAAGTGGGGAGGTGGGCTTCGTGAGACACAGATTGGTTTGTCGATGCATTGTGTGGCCGGGATCCATGTCTTCAAGCAGAGCATCCATGTTGTCTCTTCCGCTCTCTTGCTGGGGATCATGACTGCAACTGAATGTTATTTGCTAAACTTGATCAGGTCACAACCAGTTTCAGGCGCGCGTCCTAACTTGGCGGATGGGCATGGGATGCCAAGTGCCAAGGGTGATGGAATTAAGCTATCAACAGAGAGAGAGGCCTGTCTCGGAAACGGTCGAGAGGGGGCCGATTGAGGAGGCTGGAGAGGGAGGGCCGAGTGTGGGGTTTCAACAGGCCGGTGCAGGGTGGTGATTGGGGCGCATACGGCATGAAGCTAACATCAATGAAGCTTGATTCTCCTCCAATCTCTTGTGGGCAGACAGTCCTGCCGCAGTAGAGTGAAGCAGAACAGCAGCTTTTGCCGAAGTGGTTGAGTCTCATGGGTTTTGCGCGACTGCTTCGCAGAGCTCCCTGTGAGCCCATGTGTAGAGTGCACATCCGAATATGGGGAACAAAACTGCAAGCTCTGTGGATCTGAGTAATGATGGCGCGAGATGACCTTTCCCATCGCGAACACCTTGGGACCAACAGAATTTTATAAACTCCAAACTTGAATACGTAGAAACATTGAAAAGGAAAGGAATGTTCATCACAAAGAGTGATGCTGTGGCTTTCCATTAATAGTTGAAACGATGCACTTGAGTTCATCATCGGTGTTGATGAACCGAACAACAGGCCCGTTCCACCCATACCACAAACCTCATCCTGGCAACTTTCCCCGCGTGCCGCATGCCCAAAAAGTGTGGGGATTGGAGAACCGGCCGCCACACAGCAAACTGGCGCGACTCCAAATCCCAGCGCAACCTGGGGCATGGGGTCTAGGGCCGGGGCAACCGTCACCGATGCGGTCTCACCACGGGGTGGCAGCACGCGGAAATGCGAATAAAGTCAGGGGTTCTCACCCGCCTGCCCGTCCGTTGAATGCGCTAAGCAAACCGCGGCTTCAAACCCCATGTTCCCATCCGGTCGCTCGAACTTCCTATAAAAACGCGACGATCCTTTCTTGGGCTTCAACTCGAGGTTCCGTTGCATTTTGATGAGCCGGTTCGGTTGTGACCATCGAATGTACTCCACTGTGATCAGAAATCTTTCAATCTGACATCAAGCACTCCGGGCATCGGCAAGCGATCAGAAACTGCTCTAGCAGCACCCAGCCCAACATGGCTCTCCCTCCCAAATGGTATCAGTTCCTTGTGAGCGTCTTCGCCTCGCTCGGTTCTCTTAACTACGGTTACGATTTGGGTGTCATTGCATCCGCAATTGCTTCGCAATCGTTCAAGACCAAGTTCGGCGAGGACCCTAAGGAAATGTATGCGACATTCCGACAGCTACTCTCTCAAATGACTTGAGCTGACATTGTCCAAGCGGTGCCGTTGTGTCATGTTTCACCGGAGGAGCTTTCATCGGCGCCGGCTGCGCCGGTCCGGCCGGTGATAAGCTCGGCCGTAAGATGACTATTCTCATCGGTGGTGCCATCTTCGTTCTCGGCGGTGCTTTCCAGGCCGCTGCCCAAAATCTCGGTTATCTCTATGCTGGCCGTGCTCTGGCCGGTGTCGGGTAAGTTCAACATTCCGCTATAGTGTATGCAATACAACTGCTGACCGTTCTCTTCACAGTATCGGTTTCTTGACCATGATCATTCCCCTCTACCAGGCCGAGCTGTGCCACCCCAGTATCCGTGGACGAGTTACAGCTTTGCAACAGTTCATGCTTGGAGTTGGTGCTCTGGCTGCTGCTTGGATCTCATACGGGACATACATCGGGTTTGCGCCCACGGACAACAACCAATGGCGCGTCAGTCTTGGTATCCAGTGTATCCCTGGTGGTATTCTGGCTCTGCTGATCTTGTTCTTCCCCGAGTCACCTCGTTGGCTCATCGATCACGGCCGTGTGGACGAAGGTCTCCAGACTTTGGCTAAGCTGCACGCTCATGGCGATGTAAACGATGCCTGGGTCCGCGCCGAGTTTGACCAGATTCAAGAGTCCATTGCCACTGAGCATGAGGGATCAGCCAAGTCTTACAAGGAGCTGTTTACTGACAAGTCTTGCTTCCGTCGCCTGTTCCTAGCTTGCGCTCTTCAAGCATCGATTCAAATGACTGGTGTCAGGTAGGTCTCTCCGCGAGTTAAGCAGCCACCCGAACCTTGGTGCTGATCAGATCTCCAGTGCTATCCAATACTATTCGGTCGCGATTTACGAGAAGATTGGAATTGCCGGTGACGAGACCCTCCGCTACCAGGCCATATCTTCTGTCATTGCCCTCGTCGCTCAGTTCCTCTGCATGATGCTTGTCGACAGGACCGGTCGCCGATGGCCTCTGATCTTCGGGAATGTTGGCAACTGCATCACCTTCATCATCGCCGCAATCCTACTAGCCAAGTTTCCCCCTGGTTCTGAACATGCTACTGGAGGTGCCGCCTGGGGATTCATTGCCATGACCTGGCTGTACAACTTCAGTTTTAGTGCTACCTGTGGACCCCTTTCTTGGATTATCCCTGCCGAGATCTTCGACATGAAGACTCGTTCCAAGGGTGTCTCGATTGCTACCATGACCTCCTTTGCTTTCAACACTCTTATCGGGCAGACCACCTCAGTGGCGCTGGACGACAAGAGCGGCATCGGCTGGCGCTGGTACATTCTCTTCATTGTAAGCCACACACCTAACCTCTACTTTCGACACGGGAAGCTGATTTTGCTGTTCGCAGGTATGCAATTTCACGAACGCTGTTTTCTTCTGGTGCTTCCTCCCCGAGACCGCCAAACGTCCTTTGGAGGAGATGAGATACCTTTTCACGGAAGCTCCTCTCTTTGTTCCTACCATGGATCGTAGCACCGTCGAGACTCACGATCTCGAACGCAGAGTCGAAGCAGT
This sequence comes from Colletotrichum horii, assembly GCA_027406005.1. Lineage (NCBI taxonomy): Eukaryota > Fungi > Ascomycota > Sordariomycetes > Glomerellales > Glomerellaceae > Colletotrichum > Colletotrichum horii. The sequence goes on from JANVYB010000003.1 coordinate 8,130,573, forward strand.
TGAGCAGAAGCAGGCTCACGAGACGGAGCATATTTAATCATACCCATGCCACATATCGCCTGAATATGAGTAGTATCTAATGTAAAATTAAATTGAGTAACTCATCTGAGTACACATCTAAGATTTCCCTGGCCGACTTGATTGCGATCGCCGTTTATGACATATAAAGTCTACGTGTCGAATGCTGAGACTTTCCCTTCTGTCAATGCTGTTCAGATGATGCTATTCTTCTAGGTCTTAGGAATGCCATCTCAATATTGGTTTGAAAACATTCATCACCGGTAATTATATGCGGGTTGGGGTTGCGCAATATTTTGGCGATACCCATGCCCGTAGCCTTGTCCGTGTCCAGACTCCATCATCTGTGGGCCGCCGCGGTGGCGCTTTCCGGGAGTGAATCGTGAGAACACGCCGGTTCTTCCACCAACAGTGGGCTGGCGCGGTTGGCGTTTCTTCCTAAAGCAGCAACAATAGCAGCATAGCGCGCATAAGGCAACCAAGATGAAGCCCGCAATCGCTATGCCGATGATTGCACCGGTTGCGAGTCGTCTTCCGCGTCCATATGCCTGCAACTCGACGTCAGACGTGATCTTTGTGAAATGTATTTTCGACGCAGCACCTTACCATTGTACTGCTCAAGGATCCGAATCTTTAGAGGCAAGCTGGTTGTCACCCCCTGGTGATCTCCTACCGTGAGACAAACAGCACAAAATTGGATCGTTGGAATAAGCCGTTGGAATAAACAAACAAAAATCTTCGGCAGAAATGTATTCTTGATTGCACCGAAAGGAGAACTGAGGTGATGGGGAAAGTTATACTACTTGCCGCACTATCAAATCTCCGGCTAGCGACGTTGTTTCTCTTTGCAGTCCGCCTTATGCTTGTCGTTGCGATGGCCAGAACTGGTGCGGAAACGCGTCAGCTTGAAAAGGCTTTGTTCCACGATGACTTCATCGTGGAACTTGGCCCTTTGGATGACGCGTGGCTGAACTTTCCACGGGGCCGCTCCGACCGGCGCTCGGCGCGGCGCCAAGGTGGGCCGGCAACACGGCACTTCTTCCAGGGTGGCCACGCTGAGGACTCGCTGTTCAGTCTTTGATTCAGTACGATGGTCTTGCGATTGTTGTTATGCATGTAATGGTGCGTCTCTGCAGCACAAGCTGCTGCTTTCCATTTAGGTAGTCTTCATGCGATTCATGTATCATTTGTCTGGCGCATCGTGCAACATACTTCGTCCTTAGAAAAATGCCTAAAGAGTTACCGGCCCTCAGCTTCCCATCGTGAACGATGGCTGGAGATTAAGCCCTTTAAATGGTGGCCGCTCGGCGGAGAAGCACAGTCCTCCCTTACCACCTTCAGATCTCGAAGCTCGTGTCGGGGAACTTTTGGTAATTTCTGCGGCCCACGTGGTCCTTTAAGTGGTTCTAGGGCAGCTTACGCAGTACATACCTTATCTGCTGTCAAGAGTTGCATGGGTCGTGTCCTCGCCGGGGCTGATATAACAGTAAAGCAAAGTCAATTTGCGTATGTGCTGGCGCACTCAATTTGCATGCATTACAGAACAGTTCGATGCAACTGAGACATGGGAGAAAGCAGGAGACCTCAGCGATTGATCTCTCATGTGTGTAGCTGCGCTCTGGACATCCATTACATTGGCACTTTGTGTAAACGCGGTATCTGTACGTATCCGTAACGCGATCGGTCCCACGACCGTGAGGTCGTCGCTTGGATGCTATGATAATGACAAGGCTTTTGGTTTTCTTTACCAAATTTTCTTTTCTCTGTGGCAGTGCTGCAGGCAGCCGCATTCGGCTCGATTCCGAGAGAGCTACCAAATCGGAAGACTTTGCAGTGGCCTCAACCCCTGCCGTCGTATCCACAGCCGTTGCCCGATCACATAGGGCGGATCCACGCACCTTAAATTCGAAGATAAGCTTCATTCAAAGCCTGAACTTGTTGGAACCCACGCGTGACATATCAAAAGACTACCCCTGCTAAGGATCCAGAACGCAATAATCTAGCTGCTGCCTTCAGCTTGTACCTGACCACAGCAGCTTCGTCGCATGGTTCGAGGTGATGCGGGCCTGGGCAGATTGAAGGTCTCTGCAGCTGAGGCTGGGGGACATGTCGGGCACACGATCCTCAAGGGGTGACTAGGCTGCAATCCCGAGAAGTTGATCCAATTATCCTGACGGATGTAGTACATGCCCAGCGCCTCTTATGCACTCTCCCGTTGGGCCGTCTGTTTGGCCTGTCATGGTCATCCGCGTTATTGGCAAATAGGAAGGCAGGCTTTGCTTGTTACATGGTTTTATTTCGTGTGACAAGACATTTCCTCGGTGCCCTGAAAGCCTTAACACGCCCATTCCCCTACTTTCTGATTTTTCCATTATGTTTCCTCTTTTATCCGGCCACATTACCACGAACAGGAGGTACCCTGGCAAGGTCCCGCGCATCCCATGAGCTAGCACCATCAACAATCTCGAGCCGAGGACGTAAACTGCAGATCTACCGAAGCCAGAATGTCTCGAGCAAGCCCATGGGCCGGCTCGAATGAGTCTGAAGACGTTCCTCGTTTGTCTTCAGCGTCACAGTCATCTCTCAGACCTATCTACGAATCCCAAAGACAGCCTTTCCTCGACCGCAACATCTTCAAAACTATGAGAGAACATGTTCCCACCCGTTTATTCAGCAACCGGCGCTTATTGTTAGCAGTTCTTGCAACTGTATTTGTTATTATTCTTGTCTCCGCCGCAAAAACAGGATCACAGCCGCCGATTGTCCTCGCCGTGAGCGCTGCAGCCAACCGCACTCTGGGCTTCGGCTCCATCCAGATGATCAGTCTGCCAATTCGACAAGACAAAGCCGATGCCGCCACTGTCCAAAGTTTCCTCTCGAATATTGACATCCGAATTATTGAAGGGGTCAACGGGAGTCGACTAGGAGAAGTTGGACTACCACCCACCAGTATCCCAGATACTGAACCTGGTCAGGCTTTATCCGCCGGTGAAAAAGGATGTTGGCGATCTCACGCAAATGTGCGAACCCCCGACCGTATAAAACTCGCGCCCTACTTGCTGACATGTGATTTGTTAGGTATGGAGAGCTCTGCTGCAAACAAACGCGGAGACCGTCTTGATCATGGAAGACGACGTTACCTGGGACATCCACATCAAAGATGTCATGCGCCTCGCAGCATCCCATTTGCCAGGTCTTTTGAATGGAACTGGGCTGCTTGGCCTTAACCCGACGCGAAGCTCCGAGGAACAGGCCCAGATCGATCCGTGGCACAGCAACATGTGGGATTTGATTACCTTCGGCCACTGCGCTGACGGCGACCAGTGGAAATCAGAGAAGGTCAAATACGACGATCCATACACGAGTGGAGAGCATGGAGAGTGGCATGGGGTGGGTGTCAAAGGTGGCCGTCGCATGTTGCGCAGAGCTGGCGGCATGGCTTGTACCGGCGCGTATGCCGTGAGCGCTCGGGGTGCCGCTAAACTTTTGCTGCGAAGTGGATTTGACCTCAACCTTCCGGTCGACGTGATTATGAACGACATGATCAAGAGTGATCAGCTACGAGCGTATAGCATCTGGCCTCCTCCAGTCGTCCAGTGGCGCTATCGTGACAAGTTGGGCATGTGGGGGGCTATGGGCAGTGATATTAGAGTAGAGCACAAGGATAAGGATCGCAGTGGCTGGGAAGATGCTCATAAGAATCATGATATCTGGCTACTGAAGGGGGAAACCAAGGGGTTGAAAGATCCAGCGATCAAGAGCGCCTGGGGTGTATTAATAGGTCATGAAGATGACTAGATGTCCGTGTGGAAATGAAAGACTCGGGTTCGGTGTTATAAAGATAAAGACATTTTTCACATATAGTATGAACGCGTATATCTTTGAACCTTTTCTAAACCAGGGTGCTAGTTAGTTTTGAAGAAACCAATGTGTGTGAGGATAGCAAGTCGAAAGTAGAGTAAGGGAACGAAACAACTTCTAAGGACAATAACACGATGACCTTAACCCACGCGCTTATCGGAGTAGCGTGATGAAATAACAGTCGATAACTGCAGCATTACGTCCAGGATTAAGCATGTAGCAGGCTCCAGAGGTTCACGTTGCTTCCAGTAGAGAGTTAAAATTCAGATTCTCGATTGTGGCATGTGGATCCTTAATCTTTGTAGATTCTCATATTGTAATCATCTTTCCACTGGTCTTCAATGATGATCAGCTGAGACTCCTGAAGTCTTTTCAGATAGCTGTCCTCGGGAACATCCTTGTAGTCATCCCGGTCGATGTCCATGAAGCCCTCTTTCGCAATCGATCGAGGAGTAATCATTAAAGAACGCCCTACTGCGATTAGAAGCTGAGATGGAAACATTCAAATGACCAATTACACTCACCGTTGATGGTTTTGTCGCAGGCAACTCTCATCATGCAGTTTGCGACGTCTTCCTGTTCGCCAAATTCGACTCCGTGATCGATCAACCACTTTTCATAGTCGGCAGTCCGAATCGCGCTTCGGATCCAGCAGGGGGCAACGTAGGTGATTCTAATGCCTTGTTCCCAGCTGGAGCGTCTCGCGGTTCTCATAAAGCCGTGAAGCCCGTATTTCGTTGCTGTGTACTCCCAATTACCGGGAGAGTCTATCCAGCCCACCATGCTGCCCGTGATGATGAAGCATCTGTCCCGCTCCTCGGTATCTGGCTGCTTTCTGAAGTAGTGGACTGCAAGCTTCCACGTGTACAAGGACCCCATGAGATTGACATTTACGATATTGAGATCTGGCTTCGTTGGCTGTTCGTTTGGATCTTCTAGATTCCAAAGACTGTCGCCTGAACTCCGGCTGATCCCGGCGTTGGCGACAACAATGTCTATGCTCCTTTCAGGGCTTCGGCTCTTTGCCGTTTCAAACAATTCCTTTTGCTGGTCCCAGTCCCTGATGTCGCACTTCACAAAAGCAGCACACTCGGCATTAGCGTTCAATTCTTTTTCAATGACCTCGCCCCTCGAGTTGACATCACCAAATGTAACAAATGCACCAGCTGCAACAAACGCACGCACGCACGCCTCTCCCATGCCATTCGCACCGCCGGTGATGATGACTGATTTACCCTTGACACTGCTACGGTCGGGAATGATAGTGTGGTCGGTGGGGCCGGTGTATGTATATCGTGGCAAAGGCATTGTTATGGCTGGTTATTCCGTTGAAATGTAAGATAACAGATCGTGAGGTTGATTAATACCGAGAGCTTCCCACTCCACGCGAGTCGATTAACAACTATTAGTTATATTACAGCGGGAGTGAACTAGTCATTCCAGTGATGCGGGCATTTCTGTATACGGCCTCGTCATCACATTGCTGAGCTTCGGCTCAACTTTTCCCGGGATCATAGGAGGTAAGCGGGGTTAGCCGACCTCTCCCCACCCGAAGCCGGCTTTCAGCTGGGATTCCATTTTGGGATAACCGATCATGATATTCAAATCTCCAGGTAGACTGGTCGGTGCACAGGTTCGTCGAACTTTTGGATTGGGTTGCAATGCCGGTAACCCCAAAGTGTCCAGCCAACTGAACTCATTTCTTTTGACCACGGCTGGGCCTCCCCCGTAGGCGATAATTGAATGAAATAATGCTATGTAACTAATAAAACGCTACAGCACGTTTTTGTGTAATGTGGGGCTAAATGGCGATTTTCTTCACCGTTCCATCTCAAAAGTTTTATCATTGTCTCATCAGCATAAAGTCAAGAATTAGCCCAGGTTGACTTTACTGAGTCTCTTGCTTTGTAAACCGGCCTTCAACCTAAGGCTATTTCTTGCTGGAAATACGCAGTCTGAAGACCTATATACTTTCACGTCAATCTGTCCCATCATGACTGCCTCTGTCCAGGCACCTATCACAGCCGAGGTCAATCCAGGGCCTGTCACAACGCCGCATATCAATGATGGTGTTGCGCGTATGCCATCCGCAGAGCTTCCAGAGGTTCTCAATGACGGCGCTGTATTCTCAAGCGCTGTTATGAGCGAATCCAGTGGCATCCCAGAGGACCCATACAATCTTGATTCCAAGTTCGCCTACACTCCGCACAAGATGAAAGTCTTCACTATCGGTGCTGGGTTTTCGGGGCTTCTCATGGCCCATAAGTTTCAGCACAGATTTCCCGAAATGCGAGACATTGTCGAACATACTATTTTCGAGGCCCATAGTGAGGTCGGAGGAACCTGGTTTGTGAATAACTATCCTGGCGTTCAATGTGACGTTCCGGCTCACATCTACGTAAGACATTGGATTCAACCCACTAATTGCTACATCGTTAACATCAGTGCAGGCATTTCCCTTTGACCCCAATCCGAACTGGAGTCGGTTCTACGCTAGTGGGCCTGAAATCCTTGAATATATCAAGAGCACTGTGAGAAAATGGAACCTTGACCGTGACCTGCAGCTGAATACGCGGGTCATCGGCGCTCAATGGCAGGAAACCAAAGGCCAGTGGAAGGTCACCCTAGAGCATGAAGGAAAACAGCGCGAAGAGCACTGCCATGTTCTAATTTCTGCGCAAGGCGTCTTGGTGCATGAATCATGGCCAGACATCCCTGGCCTGAGAGATTTTGAAGGCCACATCACACACTCTGCCCTTTGGGATCATAATTACGACTATTCCAACAGGAAAATTGCCGTGATTGGCAACGGGTCATCAGGAATCCAGATCGTTCCGCAGATGCAGAAGCTACCTGGAACTGATGTCATGAACTTCATTCGTGGTCAGGCTTGGGTTTACTACCGCGCTCCTCCATCAAAGCATCTCGGTCGGGACGATCCTGACCCAAACCCAAAGTATACAGACGCTGAGAGACAGATGTTCCAGGACCCCAACTATCATCTTCAACACAGGAAGGGCATTATCTCAAGGACGAACAAGTCATTCTACATCTTCATGAAGGGCAAAAATAACCAGGAGGGAACGAACTTGGCAGCTGCCCAAATGGCCGAGAAGCTCAACCATGATCCCAAGCTATGCAATATGCTCATTCCCAAATGGGAGTTGGGATGCCGTCGAATCACGCCTGGGCCCGGCTACTTGGAGTCTTTCTTACAACCCAACTGCAATGTTACCAACAGCCCTATTACTCATATTTCCAAGAAGGGTGTCCATACCGCTGACGGCAAGCTCTACGAGTGCGACGTCAGTAAGTGTTTCCCTTCCTTCAATTTATACAAGTTGCTTATAAAATGTTAGTCGTCTGTGCCACTGGCTTTGACGTTTCTCATCGCCCAAGATATCCGATTGTTGGAAAGAAGAAGGTGGACTTAGCTACGAGATGGGCTGATGACCCTGACTCGTACATATCGGTAGCTATCCCCGACTATCCCAACTACTTCATGATGATGGGACCCAATTGTCTTGGCGGCCATGGTTCCTTAGTCGAGTCTCTCAACTGGACTGGAGATTACTTCATCAAGTGGATCAAGAAGATGGCAACTGAGGATATAAAGTATGTCGAGCCGAAGCAAGAAGTTGTGGACGCCTTCATCAAGTACAGTGATCAGGTCCATAAAACACTTGTTTGGAGTGGTGGATGCAAAAGTTGGTACAAAAGGAACCGCGTCGATGGACGAGTGACGGCACTGTTTGGAGGTAGCGCTCACCTCTTCAACCGGATGTTAAGCAGCATTCGAGCGGAAGACTTCAACATTTGCTATCGCACATCAAACCCATTTAGATTCATGGGTAATGGTTTCACGGCGTGGGAAATGGATCCCAAGAACGATCTGTCATGGTATGTGGAGAAGGCGGACAAAGTCCCAGACGCTTGCGCCTCATGAAGCATTTATTAAATTGGCCCACTTTCGGTCAAAGGCGTTGATTGTTTCTCCAGAATTATGAACTGAATGACAGCTTTCGCGCGTGGACAACGAGAATGTGTTCAATATTTACCGCATGGCACATCTTGTTGGCACGGGTCTCACCCCGGAACCATGAAATCTAAGCGGTAATCTATGAAAGATTCAAAAAGATCCCCAAACTGATTGGTCAATGTCTCATGAATCATGAAAATATCAGGCGAGGAACATACCCCTACGGCAGCCCCATGTTCTTTGCCGGTCAATAGGCAGTCGGCGATCCCACCCGTATCTCTTGTGGCGAACGGGAACAAAGCCATCCAGTCGAAACTATCGTTGCCATCTCTAGACATCCTCTCTGCGTCGTTTATAGAGTGTGTGGTAGCTGCAGGGGGGTCCAGGGTCTCACCAGCTCTAACTGATGTATTCGCCATGCTTCTCAGTCTTTCGAAACCTTGTCTTATCACATTTGCAGAGCCCCACATGAGCTGGAGCTGATCTGCAGCACGCTCAAGAATATCAAGACACTCGTTTGCATCATGAGCTAAATGTCTGACACGACAGGCTTGTAACAACGGTATGAAGGCTGTCCCGCAGTACCAACAAGTTATTGCCATCAAAAAACGCGTGTTGCCTCGAGACAGGATGTCTCGAAGTATTCTGGCAATACAAGATGCCGCCAGGATAGCCGGCGGCAGTGCTTCGGGTAAGGTATTGGCTGATCGTTTGAGGTGGAGAACAATGATTGTTGTCAGATAGGGCAAGTAAAGTTGATGTACGTCTCTGTCAAACTTATGGGTGTGAGTCGATCCTATAGGTAGTCGTAGGTGCGGCGGTAGAGAGTTTACCCAATCAACAAGTTCCTGTCTGTGTTGATCCGGGGTTGCAGTAGTTGCTGTTGGAATCGTTGACCGAGACAGAGTTTTTGCGACCTTGCCAATTATGACACATAAGCGAACCCATTGAATGAATATTTCTCCTTTTCGCTGGTGAATAGGGTCGCTGGGGAAATCGGACAGCGATGGCTCTCCAATATTACAGTCATCCGGATCTATGATTGCCGGCTTGCTTTGGCAGAGGGCGGTTAGTCGTTCCCTTGCCTGCGTGATCACCTGTTAGCAAGTATTTTCAGCTTGCGAGCAGTTGGGAGAAACTGACAAAAGCAGTCCACCATATCCTCCGGCGAAGGCCTTGCTTTAGATTGCTGCCCGAAATATGTTGAGACGTCGGCTCTCGATGAAGGTTCATTTGCTGTGCATGACGTATAATAACGGAGGTCCACCACCAGGATGAATGTCGGTGCACTGTACTCGGTGGTTTTGGGGCAAACCAGTAGAAGAGTGACAAAGCCATAAGCGTCGTTAAGCCGTCCGACTCCTCGTCCTCATAGAAAATAGTTCTGGCCTTCTTGTAGTACTCGGTAGGCCCCTCGTGAGGAACAAGAGGAGGTTGTACATTGCTGGAGGCAGTTGCAAGAGCGTTTGCAAGTAATGGAGAGCGAGCAATATCGCTAGCAAGGGTTTCGGGATCAAGGACAGGACACCACGAGTAGCAGTATTCCCAATACGTTTCTGCGAAGCTTTCTTGTAGGACCTGCTCGTGCGTGCTAGAGAAGTTATACCGCTGTTCGAGAGCCTGCTTTTCAGCATTGGATTGGTTCTCAGGCGCATACACCTGAAGAAATCCGGTGTCAATGTCGCCAGTATGACTCTCTGCTAATCCCTCCATTCGAGTATCACTGCTGGTAGACCTCTGCGTTGGTGATGGCACAGACAGTCCGTCATGGGACCTTACAATGGATGATGAGTGCCCACGCAGGGATGGTTCAGGAAGATGATGGTCTGGATGTTGAGAACTAACCCGAGGCTGAGTGGGGACCGACGGGGTGGAAGGAATGATTTCATCGAAGTCTGCTGATGATACTTCAATGTTGTCCATGATCGCATGTGCAGTTGAAGTGATCACCTCGTCCCCAGATGCTGACGTGGCAGGAGGTATTGGCCCTTGTTTATTTTTGAGTCTAGAACGTAGTCGTTTCGTGCGTTTAGATGGGCGTAAATGGCAGTCCTTTTCAGAAATATTACAATTCGTGCAGCTCTGGTGCCCCTCCGATGTTCTAGCCTGCACTTATGGATCAGAATGGGCCTCCCCGGGTCTTAGAGTGATTCACACTGACCTGAAGGTCACATTTGACCTTTTTCTCGTGGCAGATAACGCAAACCAGCTCTGCGCGTCGTCGCTTTGGTTGCGTCGCATCGAAAGGGAGCCATTCGCTAACTATATCCGGCATCCTCAGATGATTAATAGGAAAACTCACGACAATGAAGATGATTTCTTGTAGGGCAAAAGCGTAGTTTAATACTCTCTAGTCTTCTGTGATATTAAGGGGGTTGGGATGAGAGGCATGATGGTAGGAAGGCGGATTGCTGTTGCATTGCAATTGGAAGGGGAGGAATGGATGTAGGCTAGGAATAAGGAAATGCGGGGTAAATAAATCTGGGTAGGTATGTGCGCTGTGTGTGTGAGGCGGGGTGGGTGGTCTGTTCTGCCGGATACTGGGGATTTCGGTTGGGACGGGTGGAATGCTGCACCAAGGAGCCTTGCAAACAAGACACACACTAAGTCGCGCAATACCCATGCCTTTGTAATGCTTACAGGGGCTAAGTGATGATCTGGGAATTGGCCGTTGTTGAAGGACGGAGCTTCTTGTTTTTTGAACATTCTTTGCAAACTTTAATAAAGCATACTCATGCTTCCACAGCTAATGTACAGCGCATGTTGTAGACCGTTTTAGGCGTCAGGAATGATCCTTGGTTGGTATTGATCTCAGTCCATTAACTCTGAGAGCTTAGAGCCACATCATAAAACATAAGTAAGGCTGCTAAGTCCAAGACTACACATTCAGGAAGCCGCATACACCTTACGATTGTAGGAATAATTCATGTTGAGCCTTTATCATCCTTCTGATTCACTTCAGAGAATATACCGGAACTGTGGATTCTACTTACCAGTCAGTATACAATGCATCCGCAGAGAGGAGTTTTACTAACTTTGATGTCTGTCACGTCATCATCATAGGCGTGATCGAATCCCTCCATAGTGCCAGCGCGGTCCCGCCGCTTGTTCTGCCACACACAAAGGAAGCGATACACCAGACTAAGAACACCTGCAGCCAGGGACGTGATGACAACCACAACGAAACCGAAGGCATATTCTGGTGCATCTTGCTTCCGGAAGACAAGCGGACCAACAAAGTTGCCTGTGACTAATATGAGCAATACAAGTAGATTAAGTTCCGACTGCGCTCTTACCTAGACAGTATCCAATATACAAACCAGATGAAGCAATGGAACGCTTGGTGTAGCCCGCCGTATTGGCAATTTGAAGGCCCATGAGCACCGCATAGCCACCTCCAACAGACGGCAATATATATGCAGCAAACAGCAAACCACCCTTGGCTGATCTGGGTAGAAGCCAGAGTAGAATAGCAGCCAGTGTGGTCCCTAGTTGCGCCCCAAAGATAACCCATGTCCGACAATTCTTGAATTTGTATGCAACGTACGGCATAACCAGTTGCACCGTACCTCCATATGCACCTGCAGGCATCGTGAGCAGGAGCGAATTAAGCGTACTGAATCCGAAGCCGTTGATGATGATGGGGACAAAAGTCGATATAGGACCATTTGCAATCATGCAAAGAAATGCAATCGCAAATACAAGCCAGAACTTCATGTCTAGTGCGAGCTCCCCAACTTGATCCATCTTGTAGTGGGTGTTTCGCACACCAGAGTTGTTACTCCTGAGGCGAGCAACAAGTATGTAACGCTCTCTTTCGTTAAAGCCTTTGGCTCTAATGGGGTCGGCAGGCAGGACAAAATAGAGAAGAAGGCCCCAGGCAATAGTCAGCGTACCAGCAAAGTAAAACATGTATCTCCAAGAAGAGACACCTCCGTTGAGCTTGCCGAATCCATAGTTGATAAGAGGAGAGAAGATGGAAACGTATCCAGTGCAACTGTACCAAATACTACTCACTAGATTAGTTACCCAAAGATGTATGTTGCCCACGGTTCCGTAGTTTACGTACCCCATGCGCATTGCCTGTTCATTCTTTTTATAAAAGCTCCCGACGATCAACATAAACATAGGGGAGATCCCGGATTCCAGCAAACCAAGGCAAAATCGCTGAACGTACAAGCCACGGTAGTCTGAGCAGGTTGTAGTCAAGATGAGGCACAGGCCCCAAAGAGTGACTATGACGGATGCAACCTTTTCCACTGGAAGCTTCTGTGCTAAGATCATCGCAGGATAGGCGCCGGCAATAAAACCTAGGTAAAAAATAGAAGCGGACCATGAATATCTATCGCCAACGGTGAGGTCCAAATCAATCCTAAGCCCAAACAAAGCCTGCGAAGAAGGGTATTAGCTAATTAAGGAAATGCTTTGAAGTGGATGCAAACTTACAGCTTGGGAAAGCATTGCTTTGTCGTAATATTGTAAACCGTACGTCAGACAAAGGACAGGCATGAGTTTCCAGTCTATTTTACGACGCAGCTTGGATTCCTCTGTCTCCGCCCAGCCACTGTCGCCAGTGTATCTGTCGAGAATTTCCACCGCTTCGTCCTTATGAAGGGTATCGACTGCAGCAATTGGCTTGGGGTCTGTAGCGACGCCAGGCCGCTCCACTTGCTGGACATTTTCAGCAGATTTGGTAGCGTCGGACATGGTTGATGCAAGTTGAAGACTAGCTAGAGCAAGACAAATTAGAAATCTGAAGCAGGAACAAAGGCAGAGTAAAAAGAAGTCACATCTTTCCAGCGTCTTTGATTTCCGTAGGGAAGCTGAGCTACCTAAATTTTCTCTATGAGCAGGATGGGTTGGGAGATGGAACTGGTCGATTGGGAACGATGAACGTATGCAGTCACAAGGAAGCATTCCCTAGTGGACTGTGTCCGGGGCACTTAGGCTCAAAGAGTCGAAAGTCGTCTAGCACTTCGTGACTACGTAGTCTTGCAGCAATCCGCGTTGCGGCAACCCCAAAGGAGAAGACGGTCAGAACGGAGCTGGCATGTGCGCCATTTGCGGGTAGCCGGATGGTGCCTGCGTCCACCACCCCGCAATGTTGGGGTTGCTAGCCAGCGCCCAAGACGAGCTTCATTCCTCACACCCCCAAATTTGCGACCACTTCATATCAAGGACACAATTAACACCGAAGCTTTTTCCACAATAAGTTGACAAACCACGGCTAGAGAGTCACCTGTGTCAGCCGAAAATTCTCTTTGAATCGTTATTTTTTGTCTCAGTGCCATGTCGTCCTTAGTCCAGTTGCCTCAGGGGAAAATCGCAGTTGCAGTGAAGATGATCAATCCAGTCAACTTCGGACCGGCAATCATCAAACGCTTCATGGCACCCGACGTGCCAGGTCTTGAAACGTTCAAGACAGCACCATCGCTATGTTTCCTTCTAGAGCATCCTTCAGGACGCAAGTTGATGTGGGACTTAGGGATTAGGAAAGACTACTGCAACTATGCACCGTCCATCGCTAGTTATTTACCATCAACAAGGTACAAAATTGAGATTACAAAGAACGTCGTGGATATACTTAGAGAGAATGGTGTTCCACCACACGATATAGACGGAATAATATGGAGGTAGGCAATGAATACCCGGAGCACTAACGCTACCTCAATTGTCCAGAACACCGCACTAACTATCAGCAACGCAGCCACTGGCACTGGGACCATATAGGCGACCCGTCAACCTTCCCTGCGACCACGGACCTAATTGTCGGGCCTGGATTCAAAGATGCGATGCTTCCCGGGGCTCCTGCAAATCCTGAATCTCCTATTCTTGAAACGGATTATGTGTAAGTTTATATACTTCAGAGTTGATTCTTACATGGACTGATACAATTTTATCAAGCGGTCGAACATTAAGAGAGATCTCTTTCGAAGGGTCCCAGACCCTCCGCATTGGGAGTTTCCCGGCCTTTGATTACTTTGGCGATGGTTCTTTCTACGTCCTGGACAGCCCGGGACATGCTATTGGGCACTTATGTGGCCTTGCTCGAACTTCCCCAGATACTTTCATCCTACTCGGCGGTGATATTTGTCATTATGCGGGAATATTCAGGCCTTCGAAATATCTGCCGATTCCTCACTCAATATCACCGCATCCTTGCAGACCCCAAGAGAGGTCTTCGCTATGCCCCGGGAGCGCATGGGAAGAGCTCCAGACATCCAGAAGAAGACAGACAACTGATGCCCTCTTTGATGCAACGTTCGGACTGGACCTGCCGCAAGCCAAAAGGACTGTCGAACATCTCCAAGAGCTAGATTGCAACGAGAATGTGTTCGTTATAGTCGCACATGACTCCACTGTTCGGGACTGTGTACCTCAATTCCCAGCGAGTCTCAATGATTGGAAGACTGAAGGCTGGGGGCATAGAGTAAGGTGGGCTTTTCTCCGCGATCTCAAATCATATTGGAGATCGAAAGGACTTTGACATAATCGATATTGCGATGGTATTCAGGAATTGAGGATGTCATAAACTATCAGATCCTGGAACTCAATCAACAGATATCGTGCATCTCATTACGCCGTAGCAACGTTAAATCTTTCGGCATAGACATTTTAGGAAAGCCGAGGCCAATGTGCGGCAACCGGCTGCACCCCGCACATCCCCTCTCCGCTCCACAATTTGGCCTGTATGTCGGCAGTTTGATACTGGCTCCTACTGCAGACTCTCCATGCTGGCCGGATCATTGTAATAATAATCCACCAGCTTTCTGCAAGACACTACTTTTTCAGACGCATTCATGACATCTGGTCTTTTCCAATTTTAATAGACAGTCACTGTCCACCGCTCACCAAAGCAATGTCGCAAGTCAATGAAACCTGCGCCAGTAATTCTGGTCCATCAGCATTCAACACCGCTAATGGAAATCTGGATCATGACGTCTTGATTATCGGGTGCGGATTAAGCGGCATCTTTTCACTGCATAGGGTCAGAGAGCTTGGTTTGAGAGTTAAGGCCCTTGAAGCTGGCTCAGCCGAGGGTGGAACATGGTTTTGGTATGCTATATTTTGAAGTTGAATTGTAGCTATCACGCTAACGGATTCAAAGGAATCGATACCCTGGAGCTCGGTTTGACTCCGAGAGCTACTCATACATATTTTCGTTTTCACAGGAAGTTCTTGACGAATGGGATTGGACAGAGCACTTTGCGCCGCAAACGGAGACCCTTCGCTACATCCAGTATCTTACCAACAAATTTGACTTAAAGAAGGACATGCAGTTTAATACGCGCATCCAATCAGCCCATTTTCAGCAATGCTCTAACTCATGGCTACTGGTCGACTCTACTGGAAAGACTTACACCAGTCGTTACTTGATAACTGCGATGGGTATTTTGAATGAGCCGACGCTGCCCAATATCCCCGGTGTTAGCGATTGCAAAGGGGAAGCCTGGCACACAGCTCGTTGGCCTAATGAAGAGGCTAGTCTTCAAGGCAAGCGGGTAGCTATCATCGGTACCGGAGCAACAGCCATCCAAACCATTCAGGAAATCGTCAAGACTGTTGGTTCTTTAACCGTATTTCAACGAACTCCAAATTGGACAGCCCCGTTGAGAAACACCCCGATCACTCCTGAAGAAATGAAGGACATTCGCCGGCGATATCCGGAGATTTTCCGGCAATGCCTCGACTCGTACTCTTGCTTCATACATGTTGGAGACACCAAAAGCGTCTTTGACATGGGGGAAGAAGAGCGCACTAAGAACTGGGAGGAGCTTTATGCACTTCCTGGATTTGCTAAAGTGCTGGGAATCTCGGGTGATATTTATACCAACCGAGAAGCCAATAAACTTTACAGCGACTTCATAGCCAACAAGATCCGTCAACGCGTCGACGATCCAAAGGTAGCTGAGAAGTTGATACCGAGAAATCATGGCTTTGGAACCCGTCGAGTGCCCTTGGAGAGTGGCTACTATGAAGCTTTCAATCTATCAAACGTTCGACTTGTGGACTTGACTGAAGATCCGATTGAGAGAATAACAGAAAAAGGCATACGGACGAGAACAGAGGACCTTGAATTCGACGTCATCATTTATGCAACTGGCTTTGATGCTGTCACTGGATCCTTTCGGGCGGTGGACTTTCGGGGCATTGGCGGGACTCAGCTTCATGACGTTTGGAGTGAAGGCATCCAAACTTATCTTGGACTGACCGTGAAAGGATTTCCCAATATGTTCATGATCATGGGCCCACATCAGATGTTTGGCAACATTCCTCGAAGCATCGAATACGCCGTCGATTGGGTTTCAGACTTTATTCGGTATGCGCGAGATAACAACATTATCTCTGTCGAAGCCACTGAGGATGGAATGCGCATGTGGACAGAGCATGTTTGGAAGTGCGGCGAGGGGCTGCTGGCTAATGAGGTGGACTCATGGATGACAGGGGTCAACAAAAATTTGGCACACAAGCAGCAACGGTCCATGACAAGATACAATGGGCCGGCACCTGGGTACCGAAAACGATGCGACGAAGTGAAAGCAAGGAAGTATTCTGACTTCCTCATACGATAGTGTTCATGAAATTGTTTTTATATAATAGTGACAAAGTATTGATTTGAGAGAAGATCTCTGGTTGTTTGGCAACCTCTTAACTCGGGTGAAATGTCATGTTTGATTCAGCCCATGATATACAGAGCAGAGCCTTATAAACGGGCATCCTCGCTCGTGGTGTCGATAGAACTTCAAGCCTCATGGATAACAAACTGCCCAGATGCAGTCGGCTTAGTCAATGCCCACTTGATACCATAGTCAGTCACATTATCCCAATGCTTCGACTCGGATAGCTTGTCCCCGAATCGGCGAAATCCATGGGGGACTCCTCTGAAGATATGCGTCTCAGTGGGAACTCTGGCAAGGCGCATTAGTGGAGTCACATTGAGAGGCATAGAGGTTGAACTTACCCTGACTCGGCGAGTAATTTGGCGTACAGTAAACCCTCGTCTCTCAATGGATCCAACCCAGCAATTCCAAGTGTTGTAGGCGGCATCCCTTTCAATTGTTCCGTGGATGCATTTCCAGGATTGAGCCTGAGATCGTAGTAGTCTGGCTTCTCGATTTTGAGCAACCCAACGAACAAATCAATCATCCTCCTGGGAAGGATCGGAGCGTTCTCGTTTTCAGCATATGATGATACCGCGGGGTGCTTGAGTCGCTTCAAATGGCCGTCATAGCAGTCCGGGTTAACCAGGCAAGGAATGATCAAAACTTGGCCAGCAATTAGAGGGAGTTCTTTGCCAAAATCACCAAGATGCTGGGATAGGGTGAGAGATGCGGTCAACTGGCCCCCGGCAGATATACCGCCCACGACGACCTTCTCGGGACAGCCGCCGATCTCGGCGATGTTTGCATGCAGCCACTGAAACCCGTCCTCAACGTCATTCCAAGCTGTCGGGTAGATGAAGTCAGGTGTATGACGATAATTAATGCTGACCACCAAGACGCTTGTGCTTATAGCGATTCGAGAGCAGGCAGCGTCTTCTGAGTTGATCGTACCGAAGAGAAAGCCTCCTCCATGTAGGTAAAGGTAAACAGGCAACGGGCCGTCACCTGCTGCCTTCGGGCGGTAACTTCGCCCTTCGATAGTAGACCCATCACGAGTGGGGATCGTCCAGTTCCGTAAAATAACGTGGTCTGCCATCATTTTCATTGCTTCGAGGGACATCTGTTCGCGTACTTTATTGGTTGTGCTTTTGCGTTCTGCCACAGATAGCTCGGCTGGTGCGGGTGGTAAGCCTGCTTCCACAGCAAGCCACTCGTCGCCTGGGCCGCCGTATTGAGAAAAGTCGCACATTGTATTTCCAAGCGTTTTTGAGCTCCTTTACTAGTATACGATGCGGATGCCGAGGGAAGCAGCACCTGCTCCAATGTAAGATTCTCACAGAGCCTTCTAAACAAGTTAATTGGATAGAACCGAGACTTGAGAAGTGAATGCGATGTTAGGTGTAATCATGTAAACAGGATTGATCTTTGGCGTGAGTCAAGGCACCGTCAATGGTCCGTTGTTCCGTCCTCCTCTCCTAGTCACTGACAGAAAGAGGGGTAGATCGACTGGCTTCGTCATTGGTCGCGGGTAGCAGCTTCCGAGAGAGCTTACATCAGCCATAGAGGCATCTGTGCCTCGACAAACCTCGGCTTTGCTTTGCGGAACCGAGCGTGGGCTCCAGGCTTTCCAAAGTCGGTAAACCGGAGTGCCGATCAAGTATCGCAACGTATGAAGTCGATGGTACCAAATACTGACTTCAGCCGACGGTTGTGACTGTGATTCGCAACAACCGCAACCCTCTTCCCCTATTCTCTTGACTTCCCTGCAGCGATTCAGACCATGTCGGAAATTTCGGTAAACCCTCCCTCACGTTCGTTCAATGGAAAGGTCGCCATAGTCACAGGTGCAGGCTGTGCGGGAGATGGGATCGGGAATGGCCGCGCAATATCCATCCTACTCGCTGACGACGGTTGCGATGTCATTTGTGTTGATCGAGACCTCTCTTGGGCAACCAAGACCTGCGAGATTGCGAACTTGAAGCCCGGCAGAGGCAAGACAATACCAATACAGGGAGATGTCACATCTTCAATAGACTGCCAAAACGTTGTTCAGCAAGCAATATCCGAGTTTGGTCGACTTGACATTCTCATCAACAATGTGGGTGTTGCCGGTGCATCAGGTACTGCGGTCGAAGTTGATATGGAACAATGGACCAAAAGTCTCGACGTTAATGTCTCCAGCATGGTTTTGATGGCCAAGTACGCGATTCCTGCTATGCAGAAAAATGAGGGTGAAATTAAAGGGGCAATCGTCAACATGGGCAGCGTTGCGGGATTGAAGGGAGGGACGCCGCACTTGCTCTACCCGACGAGCAAGGGCGCTATCGTTAATATGACACGAGCAATGGCGGCACATCATGCTGGAGATGGCATTCGTGTCAATTGTGTTTGCCCTGGCGTATGTTCACACACCCCAAGATTCACAACTTCTTTGCTAATACTGCTCAGATGTTATATACCCCCATGATGTATGCCGGCGGAATGAGTGAAGAGGCAAGAGCCGCAAGGAAACAGAGAAGCCTTTTAGGCACAGAAGGTAACGGGTGGGATGCCGCATGTGCGGTTGTCTTTCTCGCAAGCAATCATGCACGTTGGATTACTGGTGTTATTCTCCCAGTTGATGCTGGAACTACTGCAGCTGTTGGCATTGGGATGGTAAAAGCTGCCAGCGTTAATGGTTAAGATTTCTTTTGCAGAAATGTCAATTTGGAATGATAGTATATTTCAGGAGCTATTCAACCTAGACTTTGGTGAGCACGCGGTGAGTGTTCCCCATTCATTTAGTCGTGCAAAAGTGCGATGCGTGCCTTAATTTCCCCTTTCTCCAAACGGCCCAAAACGCGAGGAAAATCTTCCAGTCTCGCCGTTTCCACACGTGGCTTGATCTTGTTGTCAGCAATCAGCTGCAGCACCTTTTCAAGATCGCTGACCTGCCCTCCATATGAAAATATATACGTGAGGCGCTTTCTTGTCCCAATTTTCATGTGCACGGTGTTCTCAGTATCAAGACTGCCAATGCATAGCAATCTCCCCCCACGACGAACTTCAGGATTGTTTTAGCGGAGCTCCCAAGTGTTTCAATTAGAAAAAGAATCTAGGTGAAATTTGACTCACCAATTTGCTGTGCGTCCTCGAACGTTTGGTGGGTACCCACGAAATCCAGGACGGCGTCAATCTTACCAGTCAAGCCGTTGTCTGTGACAAATTTCTGCACAGGCTCCCCAACTGGAACCAAATCTGACTTTGGAACGCCAATTGCAGCTGCTTCCTCGAGAATTTGCGGCCTGATGTCGGACACAACGACACGTGCCCCAATAGCAAGGAGGAGTTGAAGAGCATTGAAACCAAGTCCTCCCAGTCCAAATAAGAAAACTGTCTCGGTCTGCTTAACCTCACCACGCCTGTAGATGGCATGATATGCCGTTGCCACAGCATCTGTGGCTATCGCTGCCACCTCAGGAGATACACCTTTTGGCACATGGGCTAAACCACGGACGTCGATTGCAGCATAAGGGGCATAGAAGCCATCTTGTCCAATCCCAGAGTGATGACCGACGTCGCAGAGCTGCGGCATGTTGCGAGAGCACTCTGCACAATGGCTCGAGCCACAGCCAGGAACCGCATTAAGAGCAACAACATCACCCTTTGACGTTTTATTCCAATTAGCAGTCAACCTAAAGAAAACCGGAAGTGAGACCGACGATTTTGAACCGAGTGTCTGTAACTTGATTACCTATCTTTACGATTTGACCGCAGCCTTCATGACCCTGGAATGAGGTAAGCCATAGGTGATGATTGGGAAGGGGGTAATTTTCGAATACTAAAGTGAACTTCTGTTGAAACCAGTGAGGTTGTTTGTCAACTGCAAGAAGCGATTGGTCACTCCGACAGACTATGATTTGGCGCTCCAGTCAACGGGTTGTACTTGATATGAGAGCAATAGGAAAGGTCTTACCGCCTGAAGCCAACATCTTGCACAAAACACCATTTGCAGGTGCCTGTGGCACGGGAACTTCTTCCCAAACCTGATCCACTGTTAGCCCTCAGGTTGGCACCGTATATCAGGCGGGCTCATTTACTGGCTGTGGCTTTCCTCTATGCTTACGCCACGCCATCATTGTAGGAGGAACAAAACTCGTCATTGTTGTTAGATGTACATTGCAAGCCGTAATTGCAAGGCGACTCTCATCTCCGGGGGTGGTCACGACGGGAAGGTTATATTATCCTGGGGACATTGAGATTTACGCCGGCATACCGATCCAGGCATTGCCGAGGTTTACCGGGTGTCGGCTTAACCGGGAACATTGCGGCATGCCTAATCAAACGAAGAGAAGAACTGTCTTTCCACAGAGGTCTCAATTGCGACTAAACAAGAAAATTGGGTAAATTGGCAGCGCTCGTCGAACATTGAGTCAGATAAAAGCACGTTAGAGACGGTTACCATTTCCGGAAGGCATTTGTTCACTAAGAACGACACAATAGTTTCCAGTCATAGGATGTTGAAGAAACAAGCAAGAGGCATCCCCACAAGTCAGTTCTATATGAAAACGAAAATTGCGGTATGTGTGGGCCTAAGCTACAGTGTTGTGTGCTCTATGCTGAGCGAGCAGCGTGCGTTGACAACCGAGCTAATGATGCTCAGATTTCCCTGTTTAGGATCGCCGATGAATACGGAATAGTCCGCCGTTCTTTGTCTTACGTGCCATTCTCGGCAACTAAATGGAATCAATTGTTCGATTCCACCAAAGTTGCAAACGAAATCCTGCGTCGAATTCTAATTTGGTAGTAGACGGCGAGAGAAGCAGACTTCGGCTGGCAATGGTCTAAATCAAGTGAGGCCTGAATCATTTCTTGGTCTCGGAGCCTGTGAAAGTTGCACGTGTTGAAGGAGATCTGGTTCCACATAAATCCTTGAAAATTTCCTTCGCCATTCAGTCCTCAGCAGTACAGAATGCTAGTATAGGGGACAGAATGCAGTTTGGACTTAGAATCGGTCAATTTACAGCAGGTCTCGCAAGGTCCAAACAATATAGCATAGTAAATCAACTGCAACAAGAACTTTCAGCTGGTAATCAACAGACGTCTGCATGCCAGGGGAACTCAGATAGGAACTTAGCCGACGGCCGCCGCCGGCATCGCAACACAACACGCACAGTGACAAGCCCAAGTTTCGCCTCACAGGTTGTGGCTGTGTAGTCGAATACGTGTCTAAGTGGGTGTGATGTGGCTGATATCTCCAGTGCAACAAGACATCCTATCGTCCTCTTGACTCGAGCGGAAGATGCATCTGGTGCATTAACAGGGACGTTAGGTCATCATTGTGTTGGAGTCGCATTAGAAGCGGACAGTCCGGAGACGAGATGGAGATCTCACGGGCCGCAGAACACTCCCCTCGTCCATTCCTGAAACAGCTAGCTTAATGGCCAAGCTCTCGGAGGGGTCTTGACAGCGCTAATCCTAGCACGGCTAGATATTTGGCCAAGACGCTTAGCGACTTTGCCTGGGGCTTGGCATCTGGGGAGCCATGAGCCCCTTTCCGCAGATCGGATGGCGACGCAGCAAGCTTCAAGGAACCCCCCAGGAAGAGCAGCCGTTATCACCCCGATATATGCAAATGACCATCCCAGAGAGCTTTCTAGAGCCGGTGATCTTCTTATCTTGACTCATTGCATGAGGTAGCGTGACGGCCGGCTGCCTATCTGGTATGAGAAGGGCTGCAAAGGTGTTTTACGAATAGCTCAACGAGATAAACATTGCGGTCGCTAATCTATTGGGTATACATACGTGACAATGACGCTCGAAATGAGGACTAATGGAAGACAAAACTCATTTCCCCTTTAGAGTGACATTACCTACTTCTTGCGCTACCTCAGCTGGCGCTCCATAGATGACTCGGCCTGATATTTCTTCCACCTGCAGATATGTCTGGCGGCCCCGGATGAACCAGAAGCTCAGACTAAAGACAATGATAATTCCAAAGACGACGATTGCGTAATTCATGTCTGCCGGCGCAGGATTCGGTTCAGATGGGAAAAAGAAAAAAACAGTAGTGATAGAGCAATAGACAAGGGAGACCCCGTTGACGATAGGCCCAAGTCTCCCTAGGCTAAATGGCCCGCGTTGTAACTTGTCGCGCCCCACGATGAGAAGGGTTAAGATAGGCATGGCGTAAGAGACTGTTAGGGCAATGGTGCTGACGCCAACAATGGCCTCTAGGACGGTGTTGGAAAAGGTATACAGGACGCCGACCAAGCCGATAACCGCACCCTGCATCCACAGAGCCCGGGCAGGAGCTTTCCAGTATTCATCAACATGGGCGAAGTAGACACCGAACGGCAAACCACCATCGCGAGCGAACCCCCATGTCAGTCGTGACGCTGTGGTGACGACCGTCACTCCTTGGCCGAGACCGTTGACGATGAAGAGAGCGAGAAGAACTGCCGATCCCTCGAGACCAACGGTGCTCTTGACTAGATCCATAAACGGAAGGCCGGTAGAAGGGTCAAGTATCTGGTTCAGGTCTTGGATACAGAAAAGACAGATCATCATGAAGATGAATCCTGTAGCCGCACCGCAAAGAATCGAAAGCCAAATGACCTTTGGGATATTTGTTCTTGGAGCTGGAATCTCTTCGACAAGATGAATTGCCGCATCGAAGGCAGTCAGGCCGTAAGCTGCCTGAACAAGACCCATGAACCAGGTGATGCCATCAGTCCACCCAGTCTGGTTGATCCATGCGCCGAAGACGAACGATGTTGGCTGGAACTCGAGGCCGTTTCTGACACCAACGGAGATGAGTAGGGCCAACCCAAAGATGAAGAACAAGGCGACAAATGTAATGCCGATGAAGTTGTTGAACATGGGCAAAATCTTGTCTTTGCGGCAGGCCACGACGTTCAATGCTGTAAGCAGAGCTGTTATGCCTAGGTATACTAAGAACTGCACCCAGCCTGTTGACGCCGGGGGCCAGCTTGGATCGAAGAGCAGGTTCATACCCAAGATAAACTCAGTCATGAACGCGATGGTGGATGCAGATAACGTCCACCAGCCAAAGGTGTTGATCCATGCGCAGAGGTAAGAGACAAAGCGCCCAGCAGCAGTGGGCCAAAGTTGTGAGACCCAGTAAGCCTGGCCTAGAGCTGTCGGCATACTACTGCAGAGTTCTCCAAGGGAAAGACCTATGCAGATATTGCAAGCAGCCACTAGGCACAACCCCCAAAGGATCGCGATAGGGCCGCCGTTCATCAGGCCGCTTGCCAGACTTTGCGCGAATACCGACCATGTTCCCAAAACCACGAAGGCAAGCGAAAGCATGCTCCATGTGTCGAACTTGCGGCTCATGGCCTGGGGATGCCCCATATCAGCCAAGTCGTGCGCGTCCTTATCTTTAGTTGGTGCATGTTTGAGTGTTGAGCCGAATTCGGGATCCATTGTGTGATAGCTGATATAGGTGGACTGGTGCTGTTGACCCAGCGGGAGGAGAAGGGGGTTGGTCTCGTATTGTGGTTTCCGTGTGTGCATTCTCGGTCGATAGCTTGTTGGTGGTGAATCTGTAATTATTGACGCCACGGCAGCTGGACTCTTATATTATTCTGTCTACCCCTTACTCCAGACCTCCGACCTCATATCTTACCCACCTTTAGCAATGTGATCCGGAAAATGTGACTATACATGATACATAATAGAAATCACAGCCCTGGAAGAGATACGGAGCTTTCGGATAAGTTCATATGTAGCAAAGCGGACTTAATCGTGAATGCGGTGGGGATTTGTACTTCAGTCCGAGCAGGCCGGTCCTGGTCGACCGACTCAGCAAAGGGATGTTGGACCAGCCATCCTTGATTTCCCCGCGTCAGAGGTGCTGGGTCTTGATCAGACTGCGAAACGACTAAAGAGGCTCGCCGATGAGATCCGAAGGGAACTCTTCATGGCACAGTCGTTTACGTAAATGAGAGTCATGGATCAAGTGTGTCAAGTATATATAAATGGCCACGAGGCTTCGCTGCACTCCTTTTCGTCAATCTGTAGGCTATGCACCAACAAGCTTAGAGGAAGCTGGTAGTCTGACATTTCTTCTGCCTTCAAAGCATCAACCATGATTGAAGACAGCTCGTCCCTCCCCGGGTACACCATATTTCAGGAGGAGGCCACGGATGCAACCCCCGATTTGTCGGCGAAACCTCCCGGGCATCCTCTTGGTAGGTTGTGCGACCCTAGGAGGTCCCTTGTCGTATCGACTCGGGCTATTTTGGGGAGCTTCAAGCTAATGCACGTCGCTCAGATCCGCTGTCAGTAGATGAAATCCGGATCGCGGCTAAGCTCATCCGAACTCATGCCAAGTTCACCACGCTGAAGTTCAATTGCCTTACCTTGAGAGAGCCGGGGAAGAGTTGCTATGCTGCATTCCGTGCAGGCAAGGGTCCTCGGCCCCCACGCCGTGCTTTCGCCATTGTGCTGAAGAAAGGCACCAGCCAGTGTGCTGAGGTCATCGCGAACCTCACGGCGCTAGAGGTTGAGTCCTGGAAGGCTGTTGCTGAAGTAGCCCCTACTTTGACACTAGAGGACCTTGACGTCACGGAGAGAATTGCCCGAAAAGATCCCAGAATCGTTCAGTTATGTCGCGAAATTGGTATCACGGACATGTCCAAGGTCTACTTTGATGCTTGGGCCATTGGCTTTGACCACCGCTGGGGGTTTGAACGTCGCCTTCAACAGGGGCTGCCGTACTACCGCAACTCGCAATTGGACAATCAGTATGCGCACCCTCTCGACTTCTCCGTGGTTGTGGACACTGAGACTGAGGAGATCTTGGCCATCGATGTCCGGTACGTCAACGGCGAGAGAACCAAGGTTCCGCTTGAGGAGCATAACTACCTGCCTGAGTTTGTCAAGAATACGTATGACGGTTCTAGATTGAAACCTCTCGACATAATACAGCCACAGGGGGTCTCCTTCCGCATGCAAGGCAATGAGCTGTTTTGGGCAGGTTACAAGATGCACATCGGCTTTAACTACCGTGAGGGTATCGTCATCTCGGATGTAAGAATGCACGATCAATACGAGCAACGCGAACGAGCTCTGTTCAACCGCATCAGCGTCGTTGAAATGGTCGTGCCATATGGGAATCCAGATCCTCCTCACCACAAGAAACATGCTTTCGATGTGGGAGAATACGGCAGTGGTCTCATGACGAACTCACTGAAGCTTGGCTGCGACTGCAAGGGCACCATCCACTATCTGGATGCTATCATGACGACAGCTAGAGGCGAGCCAGCCATGATCAAGAACGCTATTTGCGTCCACGAGGAAGATAACGGCCTCCTCTATAAGCACACGGATTTCCGCGACGGCAAAGTTATCTCGGCCCGTGATCGGAAACTCATTATCTCGCAGATCATTACTGCGGCTAATTACGAATACGCGTTTTATCATATCTTCACCCTGGATGGGACGTACAAGTTGGAGATGAAGCTGACGGGTATGCTCAACACATACTGCATGCATCCGACGGAGACGGCAGCGCCATATGGAACCGAAGTTGCGCCTCGACTCAATGCCCACAACCACCAGCACATCTTCTCATTGAGGGTGGACCCTGAGATCGATGGACCAAGCAACTCGGTTGTCCAAAGCGATGCGCTGCCTTCAGAGGCGCCAGTAGGGTCCTCAGAGAATCTGTACGGCAACGGATTCTACTGCAAGAACACTCCCCTGCGCACGGCCAAGGAGGGGGCGGCGGTATACTGTCACGAGACGAGCCGGACATGGAGCATCATCAACCCGAACAGGATCAATCCTTCAGCCAAGAAGCCAGTAGGGTACAAGATAATCAACAACAACTGCCCGACGCTCCTTGCCAAGCCAGGTAGCATGGTCTTCAAGCGAGCAGCTTTTGCGCGTAAGAGCTTGTGGGTTGTGCCCTACAGGGATCATGAGATCTTCCCTGCGGGAGACTACGTTTGCCAGTCCCAGGGAGAGGAGAACCACCCGCACAACACAACGATTGCGGACTGGGTAGCACGCGATGAGCCGATTGAGAATAGGGACATTGTTTGCTATATCCAGTTTGGTCTGACGCACTTCCCGCGGACGGAGGACTTCCCGATCATGCCAGCGGAGCCGGTGAGCGTGACGCTTCGCGCATCAAACTTTTTCCAGAAGAACCCTGCGATGTGGGTACCACCAACGTCGGTCAGCATTGACCGCTCTTCCAAAGACGCCTTTTGCCCAGCCGAGGGGAAGCCCTGCGCAAAGTTGTAGAGGGGCTAGATGCAGAGTGGTTGAAGGGGAGGAGGAGGGGGAGGGGGAGGGGGAGGGGGAGGGGCAGGAGTTTTGTTTGAGGGGTTGAGGAGGCAAGGCGGCGGTGGATGGAGTTGAAAATGTACTTTCACTTGCGAGTGTTTGCGACACCTGTCCCACAGCGAATGGCAAGACCGACTCAATGTCGCTTCGTCACGATAAACTCATGTTCCTCAACTTGGTAGCATCCATGACGGCGAAATGGCGATGGGGGCGGCGGCATCAGCCGGCCTCTCTGTCTCAATTGGGTGCGAACGGGGGGCCGACGAAGATAACGAGTGGCAAGTTACGCGAAACAAATCTGTTGGACTCGATTGACCGTCTTCGTCAAGCCGTGTGCTCCAATCAGTCAAGCGGTGACAGGAATTTGTTGACTCGGTCTGTCGGTGAGTTGGCCGGTTTTTTTTTTCATTTTTTTTTTTCATTATTTCTCTTCAATTGTCAGTCAACAGGGAGTCGGGGCGACCGGGCTGGAGGAGAGAATGACAAAGTAACCGTGACAACTCATCGTTCATGCAAGATTGGTGCCTTTTCCGCCTTAAAGCCAAGGCAGCTGCATCATGAGCCTGAGGGTGAAATCCGAGCCAGGTTCCCCCTCGATGCGTCCTCTTCGCCATTGTCAGGTTCCCCTCGTGTTCTTCGCTCCGCTTATCGCCCGTGGTCACATGCTTGCCCAGACGTGAGCAAGTGCAGCAGCAGTGCTGGTGCAGCACCCGCGCGCCGTACCTCCCTCGCTCGGAGTCGATGCTTATTACTCTGTTTCCTAGAAGAGGCGACATGACAAGTACAGACGGCGGATGACAGAAATGAAGAAGAGGGGAACGGGGGCAAAAAACTGGCGTGCAGCGGCACACAAAAACAGACCATTGAGAGCCCCCCACGTCTCTCGCACCTGCCAAATTTCCATAATGTGCCTGAGAGCCCGATTATCACCCTCAGGCCAACAAGCACCAAGTACCCTTTTGGTGTGATTTGGCTGTAGATAGGACTTTGCTGCCAGACGTCCGCTTCCCTCATTGGCGAGCAGGGCCTTGTGCAACGTTGGAGCTAGTGGAGCTATTGGCCGCAATTGGTGGAGCTGATGCAGGGGTCCACCGGTCTGTCCACCAACGGGGGAAAAAAAAACAAATCAGACCCTCATTTAATCACTGAGCGAACACCATCCACACTGGCCCGGCGGTTGCGTTGGGCGGGAGCACGACGCACCACGCAAGAATTGTGTGTGTTCTGCACTTGCCCCACGATGAGAAGCAGAAAGAACCAAAAGAAGGAGGGGGAAAAAAAAAAAAAAAAACAGACCCTGGTCGCTAGAAAAGTGAGGTGCAGTGGGGTAGCATTGTAGATGCACGGCTGACCGCCTTTCCTGAGGTGTTCGTCCTATTGTTTATCGTCCTCCTCCATTCTGCTGGCCCTCTCCTGTCCCTCCTCCGGTCCATGGGTCTTGCTTGCATACCGCCACCTTCCAATTCTTCAATTTCCCTCTCGCGCCGCATTGTAACCTGAAGAAAGCTCGTGTTGTTTGCATTCCGAATCTCAGGTCACCAGAACAAACCCAGTCGCGACTCCATCATGGGCAACGTTTTTTCCTCCCCGCAGACCGACGGTGACCGAGCCGACCTTGAGCAGAAGATTGCCGACCAGAAACAGACCATCACCGCCCTGGAGGAGGACCTCCAGAAGAAGGAGAAAGAGCACACCCTCGTCTCCAAGGAGGCTGAGGATCTCCAGAAGAAGGTCCAGGAGCTGAGCAACAACCTCACCGACGCCCAGAAGGAGAGCAACGCCAAGATCGCCCACCTCCAGTCTGAGCTTGCTGCAACGAACGACAAGGCTGCCGCTCAGTCTCTTGCTGGCGATGAAGCTACCGCTGCCAGCGCCCAGGAACTCAACGATGTCAAGAACCAGCTCGCCGCCCTCGAAGACCAGCTTGAGAAGGCTCGGGACGACAAGAAGACTCTCGAGGATGAGCTTGCCGCCGTGAAGCAGGAGCTCGCCGACGCCAAGAAGCAGCAGGAGTCTCTCGAGCTCTCCCTTCGCGAGGAGCTTGCCAAGCTCAAGGCCGACTCCGAGGCCGCCACCAAGTCTCTCTCCGAGAAAACAGAAGCCATGTCTGCCGTCGAGGCCAAGCTCAACGCCCTCGACAACGACCACACCAAGCTCAAGACCGACACTGCTGCCGAGATCTCCGCCGCCGCCGACAAGTACACTGCGCTGCAGGAAACCCTCGACAAGCTCAAGGCCAGCACGGACTCCGACCTGGCCGCTGCTAAGAAGGATCTCGGTGATGCACAAGACAAGTTTGCTGCCCTCCAGGCCGCCCACGACAGCCTGAAGACAGCCTCCGACGGCGACGCCGCCGCCGCCCAGAAGGACCTTGCCGACACCCAAGAGAAGCTCTCCACGCTTCAAGAGACCCTGGACAAGCTCAAGGCAGAGGCCGCTGCCGAGCTGGACGTTGCTAAGAAGGCTCTTTCCGACATCGAAGCAAAGTTCGCAGAGCTCCAGACTGCCCACGACAAGCTCAAGAACGGCTCGGAGGACGAAGCCGCCGCTGCTGCCAAGGAGCTTGCTGAGACCCAGGAAAAGCTTGCCTCCCTTCAGCAGAATGTTGACGAGCTCAAGGCCGCTGCAGACGCGGCATCCAGCGCCACCAAGCAGGAGCTCGCTGACGCCCAGGAAAAGATCGCTGACCTTCAGCAGAGCCACGACACGCTCAAGGCTGAGTCTGAGGCTGAGCTTGCGGCGGCTAAGCAAGACCTTGCTGCGGCCGAGGAGAAGTACGCCAAAATCCAGAAGGACCAGGAGATCGCGAACGCCGATACCGAGGCAGCTAAGAAGTCCGCACTCGAGTGGGAGGAGAAGTACAATGCCCTGCAGCAGGCTCAGGCTATCTCAACTACCGAACTTGAGGAGACGAAGAAGGCAGCAGCAGAGTGGGAGGAAAAGTTGAACGTCGCCCAACAAGCCCAAGACAAGGCTAAGGCCGACGCGAACGCCGAGCTCGAGGCCGTGAAGAAGACTGTTGCCGATTTGGAGGCGAACAAGAAGACTATCCAAGACGCTCTTGAGAAGGCGCAGTCTGATGCTGCCGCAACACTCGCCACCGTTCAACAACAGCTGGCGGAAGCCGAGGAGAAGGCCACCACGTTTCAGAACACCAGCGAGAAGGCTCAGTCTGATGTGGAGGCCGCGAAGAAGACTGCTGCCGAGATCGAGGAGAAGTACACTGCCCTTCAGCAAGCCCATGACAAGGCACAGAACGACGCGACCGAGGAGTCCGCTCGCCTGAGCAAAGAGCTGTCAGAGCTCCAGACCAAATACACCACCCTTGAGGAGTCTGCCGACGCTGCTAAGACTGTGTCTGCTACCGAGCTGGAAACCGCTAAGAAGGACGCCTCTGGATGGGAGGAGAAGGCCAAGGAAGCTGCCGCCGCTCGTGACGCTATGGCCAAGGACGTCGAGACTGCCAAGGGCGACGCCGCTGCAGCACAAGAACGTGTCAAGACCCTCGAGGCTGAGCTTGAGAAGCTTCGCGATGGTGCCAAGACTGAGAAGGTTAATGGCAAGAAGAAGAAGGCGAATGGCGTTGACAAAACGCCTAAGGAGGAGGTTGTTGTTGCGTAGGATTGACGGGCGCGTTTCAAGATACCACATTGTACAAAGGGGATAGAGATGCTTAAGAGTTTAGCTATTACTCTTAAGAGATATGATGAGGCTAGTTTAGCACTGTAAATAATATGATGATCCCCTGATGATTAAAGATAAATAGAATATAGATGTTATACTTTGTAGCGATGTCTTTAGCTGTGCTTATAAAGAAGGGCGTGCTTAGCATAGGGTGTTATAGGTAATGCCTACTTGCTTCTAAGTGGTGCTGCAGACTACTAGGAATTCCACCCCTAGTGACTGCATTTGCTTAACAGGCGCCTTATATTTATTTTTCCTCTATATAAAGAGTGTTCTAAAAACCTCTTTTTTTTAGCTTAGATTACTATAATTAAAATACTTCTAAGTTAAATAAATTAAAAGCTAGCTTTTTATATATTTAAGCTTTTTTAAATATTTATTTTATTAGTCATATAGTATAATAAATAATAAATAAAAAACAAAGCTAATTAAGTTAGAAATAGCTAGCTTAAAATTAATATTAATAAATAAAAAGATATTAAAAGTAATTTATATAGCTATTAATAAGTTTAATAATTAATTTAATAATTTAGTAATTCTTTAATAAATTAATAATAAACTAATTATAAATTTAATATAAATAATAATAGCTAATAATATTTTAATATTAATAATATTAAATTTTATAATAATTTTATTAATAATGTTAATATTAATATTATTTTTTAAATTAAATAGTATTTAGAAAATAAGTAGTATTTAGTATTTAAAACTTCTTTTTAATTTTTTTATATTTAAAACAAGCTATAATAAAAATATTATATAAATATAATATATATATTATATAAGTATAATAAATATATATTAATATAGATATATAAATAGAAAGAGAAGTAGTAAAAAGGGTATAATAATATAAGTAAATATTTAGTAAAACATTATAATTTAAAGTGATTTTAATAGTTTATTATATAATTTTATAGAATATTTAAATAGAAGAGAAAATAAAGATATTAATAGATATATATATTAATATATATATTAAGCTAAAAGGCTAAAAAAAGTAAGAGAAAAAGTAGGTTTATATAAATTAACTTCTCTTAAGTATATATATATATATATATATATATATATATTATAGCTATTTTTAGGATTTTAATAAGTATATATACTGCTTAGTAATATAATTACTAAAGATTATTAATAGATTATTAATTTTTAATAAGTAAATAATTTATTATAATAATATTATAACTTTAAAGTAAAAGTTGAATATTTCTTTAGAAGTATATTAATTTTAAACTTTATATAAGGTTTATATAAAAATTATAAATTAGTATATATTAAATTAAATAAAGAATTTAAAAATAATATATATAAATTTATATCTCTTAAGTATATAAAGTTATTACACTTTAAATATATAATATTTAATTATTAAATATTTATTCTTTTTTTCTCTTATATATAAAAGTATAAATATAAATAATATATAAATGCTTATTATAAAGTTTAATATTAATAAAATTAATACAGCTTATTTTCTCTTTATATAACTTAATTAATATAAAGAATATATTATTAAGATAACTTTTATAAAAGCTTTTATTAATGCGTTAAAAATAAACCTTATAATATATTATTTAATTTATAGTAAGTATTGAAACTTAGCAGCAAAAGTAAATAAAATCTTTATATATTTTATAAAGTACTTTTTCTTTAAATAAGCTTTTTATAATACTAAAATAAAAATAGCTTTTTAGAAATTAATAAGTATAGCTTATATAGAATAATAAAAGTATTACTAATAATAATATAACTAATAATAAATAACAAAATAATAATATAAATAATATTTAATAATAATAGAAAAAATATATAAAAAGATAAGTTAATAGTTTAATAGTTAGTAATTAAATAATTATAAATTATATTATTATTAAAGTGAAGTTAAAGATTATAAAGTTATAAATATATATAAATATAGCTATAATTAAAAGAAGTTATTAGAAATTTAAAGAGTTATTAAGAATTATATAACTAAAAGCTATATATATTATTAAGAAGTATAAAGTTAAAAAATTACTCTAAATAAATAAAAACTACTATAAATAGCTTATAATTAAAATATATTATTATTGAAATTTAAAAAAGCTAATAAGTAATAAAAAGTATATATATAAATTACTTATAAAATAATAAAAGTTTAAAGTGTTTATTTTATATATTATATAGCTTTTTATTTACTTTTTTAATTAAATACTTTTTATTTCTATTTTATGTTTTTTTAAATATATTTTAATTTTATAGAAATATTAATTAAATATACTTTTAAATAGCTTAAGAAATATTTAAATATATTTAATATATAGAAAGTATTAAAAAGCTGCTTTATTTAGCTTTAAAAATAACTTCTTTAGTTTTTATTACTTTAAGTTATAATTTTAATTTATATTTAAAATCAAAATTAATATCTATATTAGTTTTTTAATAAAGTTATCTAACTTTATACTTTAAAAGAAATATAATAATATTTAGTTTTAAATTATATTAATATAAAATATTATTACTAACTTTACTTAAGAAATATATTAGCTATTATAAAAGCTATTTAGAATTATAATAGTTTTAATATTAAATTAAATATATAATAAATAATAGGTTTTAATTATTATTTTATTTATAAATATTAAAGATTAAAGTAATAACTATAATAATAATAATAATAATAATAATAATAATAATAATAATAATAATAATAATAATAATAATAATAATAATAATAATAATAATAATAATAATAATAATAATAATAATAATAATAATAATAATAATAATAATAATAATAATAATAATAATAATAATAATAATAATAATAATAATAATAATAATAATAATAATAATAATAATAATAATAATAATAATAATAATAATAATAATAATAATAATAATAATAATAATAATAATAATAATAATAATAATAATAATAATAATAATAATAATAATAATAATAATAATAATAATAATAATAATAATAATAATAATAATAATAATAATAATAATAATAATAATAATAATAATAATAATAATAATAATAATAATAATAATAATAATAATAATAATAATAATAATAATAATAATAATAATAATAATAATAATAATAATAATAATAATAATAATAATAATAATAATAATAATAATAATAATAATAATAATAATAATATAAATATAAATATAAATATAAATATAAATATAAATATAAATATAAATATAAATATAAATATAAATATAAATATAAATATAAATATAAATATAAATAAAGTATATAGTAGTATTTATATTATTAATTTTACTAAATATTATAGCTAACTAATGTCTTTTTATAGCTTTAAAAGTATTTATAATAATATAAAATATTTAATATTTAATAGCTATATTAAATATATATTTATCTATATAGTTTTATAAAATATTTATATATATAAGCTAATTATGTTATAGTTTTTTAAGCAGCTAGTTTTATAATTAG
Source organism: Colletotrichum horii (assembly GCA_027406005.1). Taxonomy (NCBI): domain Eukaryota; kingdom Fungi; phylum Ascomycota; class Sordariomycetes; order Glomerellales; family Glomerellaceae; genus Colletotrichum; species Colletotrichum horii. The sequence continues at coordinate 8,164,489 of JANVYB010000003.1, forward strand.
CTTTTATATTATAAAAGCTAAAAAGTATCTTTTTCAATATCTTCTCTTAAGCTTTATAGTTTATTATAACTAGCTTAAATATATATAATAAACTTAACATATTAGTAACAACAGCTTCTACTTAAAGCTGTTGAAATCCTCACTAAAAATTAAGTAGGTCTGTGCAGATAAGAAGTTAAAGCTGTTATTTTCCAGCTGCAAAGAAGCTGTTAAGATTTCCTGCAGTAAAATATATAAAAGTAAGATATAATTAAAGCTTGAATGAAGGCGATTATAACGATATAGTTCTCAGTTTTATAGTCAGCAATATAAGTCTAGAAATTAGTGAATAGTATAGCTGATATTTTTATAATATAGTTTTAAACTCTATATTAACTAGCTAATTATATAATAAGGATCTTAGCTAGGCTAGAAAGTCTAACTGACTGATAGAATATAAGCAGAGAGGAAAGTAAATTAAAGAGAAAGTATATAGAATTAAAAGGTAGGAAAGTGAGGTTATAAAATGAGGATAAAAGGAATTATTTAATAGTAGTAGACTAAAGAAAGCTATCTATATAGCTAAATATAAAGCTATTTATCTATAATATATAATATTCTATTCTGATATATATATTATATCAGTATGCAGTAGTAGCAAATAAAGTTATAGCATATCTATAGAACTACTATTAGTTAATTGCTGCTAAAGCTAAGAGAAAAGTAGCTAGATTAGTTAGCAATATCTTAAGCATTATCTACAGCTAAACTGATTTGTAGTTATTTAAATACTTAGACCTTACAGTTAAGCTAGTTATTTATATTATATCACTTTAAATAGATAGTTTATGCTGCTATATATGCTGTTATATTTGCTACTATATATAAAATATATAAGAGTATTATTAGGTAGAATATAAATAGAATAATAATTAGAAGAAGAGAGGTGATGTTTGCAAAAAAGCTACTGCAGTTAGAGATTTACTATAGATAATAAGTGTGCTATACTAGCAGTTTTTCTTAATATAAGCTGCAAGCAGATAGTTTAAGGTAGCCTAAAGATAGATAGTAGATAAGTCTCTATAAGGCGTTCTGAATAGAAGCCTAGCTTAATAAGCGCTAAACTGCATTTAAGATCTCTAGAAAGTTTAAGCAGAATATATAAAAATAAACTATAATAAGCTGATCTATATTGCTACTAAAAAACTAAAGCTTAGCTTATAGCTAGCCTATATAGAATAAGCAGTATATTTAAAAAGACTTAATACTAACACACTCTTTAAAATAACAGCTTCTATTAATAAAAATAAGGTTATACTTTAGATAATATAAATAATAGTTAACTGCATACTAAACTAAGCTTAAATAATAACTGCTTTTAATACTGTTAGACTGGTTATACTGTTTAAAGTATAGTATATAGAAGTATATATCAAACTAAAGAAGCTGTTTAATAACTATATAGAGGATGATATATAAGTAAGATATAAAGGCATATAGCTAAATCTATTATATATTTAGTTTTATATATAAGAAATAGATAATAATAAGCAGCTACTATATAAACTAATATTATTATAAGAGGAGGCATAAGACTTATTTAAGCAGATAGCAGAAGCAGCTAGCATAAAGATAGAATATTAAATACAGAAGAAGCTTAAATGTATAGCACTTAATATGCTTATCAGTATGCTAGACTACTAGCTGAAGGGTAGAGACTATAGTAGTGCTCTTCTCAGTGCTCTTGCAGTAATAGATATTGCTGAGAATAGCAGCTAGGTTTAAATTATAGACTATATAACGAAGTATTCAGCTGTTATCAAAATAGCATATATATTAGTGATCTATTAGGTATATACTAAGTGTAATAATAAGGTTGTTAAACTAGAAATATCTCTAGAGAAGGATAAAGCAGAAGATGTAGTATAAAGCTTATTTTAGTATATATAAGTAAAAGTATAGCAGTTTATAATATAGATAATAAGCAATAAGAATGTTAAGCTAACACTAATAAACTGAATTCTTAAGATATAGATATATAGATTGCATATTTAATATAATATAGCAGCAGCTAGTATTATTAACTAAGTTAGTAATTATATTATTTAAGGTTTTAAAGGTTAAGTTTTATATAATTATTTAAAATATAAACTAAAATATTTTTAAAATATAAACTTATAATAAAAATTTAAATTTAAATATTATTTTATTAAATATTTAAATATTTAAAGATATAATTAATATTATTATATTTATAATTAATTTTATTTAAATTAAAATATTTATTATTTAATAATAATACTTATAATAAATATTATCATTAAACTTTTTTATATAAATTATTAATTAAGTTATATAGATTATATAAAGACTTTTTATTTTATATTTTTATATAAACTTAAAAATAATTAAAATAATCCTCTCTATACTTAAGCTTTATCTTTTAATTGCTAAAAGCAATTAAAACAATCTTCTTCATACCTAAGCCCTATCTTTTAATTGCTAAAAGCAATTAAAATAATCCTCTCTATACTTAAGCCTTATCTTTTAATTGCTAAAAGCAATTAAAATAATCCTCTCTATACTTAAGCTTTATCTTTTAATCACTAAAAGCAATTAAAACTATTCTCTCTATATCTATACTCTATCTTTTAATTACTAAAAGCAATTAAAATAATCCTCTCTATATTTATACCTTATTTTTTAATTACTAAAAGCAATTAAAATAATCCTCTTTATACTTATACCTTATCTTTTAATTACTAAAAGCAATTAAAATAATCTTCTTTATATTTATACTCTATCTTTTAATTACTTTTAGTAATTAAATTAATTGCTTATATATTTATATCTTTATTTAAATAAATTCCTTCTACTTTTATCACTTTAGTTATTCTCACTACTTTTCTTTTTTAACTTCTATAATATCTCTTTCTTTAATACCTCTTATAAATGCTAATAATAGCAAAGCTAATACCTCTTTTTTCCCTTTCTCTTCTTAGATCTACTATAAAGCTTTTATTACTTTAAAGTTCTTTTTAATCCTAATCCTATCTATAATACTCTCCTTTACTATATTATAAAAGTTCTATAAAAATAGCAACCTTTCTATTAAAGTACTATATACTAACTGCATCTTCTTATTATAACCTATAAATAAAGATAACAGCTGAACAACCTACTTAAGCGTCAGGCAGCTAGAACAGAATATTTATACTATAGAATCACAGAAATAATAGAAACTCACTTAGAAACAAAAGAACTATAGTATAAGTTATATAATAATAAAATAAGACTGAGCAGGCAGTATAGATCACTAAATGCTTAGTTGAAATTATTAAGCGCTCACTAATAATCACTAAGTGCTTATTAGTATCTAATTAGCAATTAGCAATAAGATAAAGAAACTGTTTAAAAACTTATATATAGTATAACTTAAGCCTCACTTAAAATTAAACTCCTATAGCTTTTCAGCAATTAACTTTATATCAATCTTTATAGATACTTTCAGTTTATTTTTACTATAAATTACTTATTAAATCTAAAACTGATCACTTTAGCTTCTAAAAACTAATCTATTATAGCTTATAACTTATAACCTAACTATAACTGCAATTACTGTTCCTAATATTAATCTTTAACTTCTATTAGTAGACCTTACTGTTAGATAGCTAATTATAACACTTTAATTACTTCTATTTATTAAGTTAACTATTAATACCTACTAATAGTATAAATATAATATCTTCTTATAACTCTACTAAATCTCCTATCTTAAGATCCTCTAGCTTTTTATGCTAGCAGCCTCAAAATCTAGCTTAAGAACTTACTAATATTAAAGACTTTAATATGCTAAACCTCTATTATAACTCTAACAGAGAAAAATTCTTTACTAAGAAAAGATATAATAAACTTAAGAAGATTATCTAGAAATAAGAAACTAAGACTAAAAGTATATAAGAAATTATTAATAAAAACTAATAAGTTATATAAAGACTTAATAAAAAACTCTAAAATATTACTGCAGCCTATTAGAAACTTAAAAAAGATATTAAGAGAGACGCTAACCTCAAAAAGATCTAAAAACTCTAAAATAAGCTTAATATACTTTATGCAGCTATAAATATTATTATAACCCTTATTAGAAGGTAATAAAAACTTAAGCTTAGCACTCTAGTTACTTATAATAGTACCTCTAAAAGCCTTAAAAGATTCTTAATCTAAGTTAAGAACTATTAAAACTTCTATTATAGAGATTTCACTAGTGAAATAGAGAAAGTAGTATATACAGCTACCTATTTCTAAAGATAAACCTTTAAATAGTTTAAACCTATCTAAAAAGAATACCTCAGCAAAGAAACTCTTAATAAGTGTTTTACTGAGACTTATAACATTTATGCTAACTTCAACAGCTTTAAAGAAGCCTTTAAATCCCTCTTTTAGAACCCTAATAAGAAATAACAAGCTAAGCAAAACCTTACTTACCTCTATTAAACTAAGTCTACTAAAAAGTATATAGCTATATTTAGATAACTTAGCATTTAACTAAACCTTACTAAAAAAACTAAAATCTTTATATTCTACTAAAGACTTAAAGATAAAGTTAAAAATAAAATTATTAAAATTAACTAACTTATTAACTTCTTCTAATATATTAAACTTATAATTAAAATTAATAATTAACTATTTAAATAAAAAAAGAAATAAAGCAATAAGTAATAAACGCTTAACTTAAGATATAAATACTAATAGCAACCTTAATATAAATTCAACTAGCAGAAGAATAATAAACCTCACTATAACTAAAATAACACTTAATAAAGCACTACTTATAGACAGCACAGCAGACCTATAGATCTCAATATAACTACTAAGAATTAAAATAAGAAATCTTAAAACCTAAAATGCTATAACTGTAACTAATATAGATATATTTCTAGAAACTGCAATAAGCTAAAGAAGCTAAGCTAGAAACTAGCACTAAAAAGCATAAAGCAGGTTAATATAACTATAAAGACACCCTATATATCTATATTATAGACTAAATACTATAATAATAAATATTAAATTCACTTTAAAAATAAAGAAATATTAAGATATTACTTTAAAGATAGCAATCTTAAACAATTAGGTTATAATATAACCTTACTAATAGTAAAAACCAAAATAATCGCTATAGCTTATTAAGGTAATAATAAGCTTATTAAGAAAACTACTAAATAACTAAATAAAATGCTCTAAGTTTAATAACTTAAACTTACTAGCATACCTGCTCTATAAACTACTAATATATAAGGATAGCTATTCTATAAGAATTTAAACTATACTATATAAAAATAAAAACTTAAGGATATAGTTAAAGAAAAATCTAAAAAAGAACTTAACTACTAATATAACCTCTTAATAAAATAACAACTTCTCAACCTCACTAGCAGTTAGACCTTTAGTAAAGAAGAAGAATCTTCTTATAACTTAGATAAACCTTATAATATTGCTTAATAATATATTTAAGTAGAGATTGCCTATAGGCTTACTTCTAGTATAAATAACACTAGCTCTAAAGAGGAACTTAAAAAGGATAATATATCTAAACAAATTATATATAAGTAGATTAATTAACATAATAACAAACAGTTTATTAAACTTTATAATATACTAAATATAAAGCTAAAAATGCATTATACCTTCTATCTTAAGATTACTAACTCTAACTATTAATACCTCTTTTAAATATAATGCTTTTTTAACTACTGCAAAGTTTATATAAGAGATAAGTATAACTACTACTTTTAATCTAAAAGGTATAATAATACTCTTATATAAAATGTCTATATAATATATACTCTTATAGAATAAGAACTTAAAAAGTTTAATAATAATATCGCTATATTTACTTCTAGTTAATAGTACTTTATAAAGTGTATTTATAACTAATATATAAAATAAGATAAATGCTAATAAGATATATATTTGATTTACTACTAAAATAAGGCCTAAGTATAGAGGATTTTTAAGAACAGACTTAGTACCTCTTATATAAGAGTTAAAGAGAATAGCTTTATAAAAGCATAATAGAAAGAAAAGCAGATTACCTACTTTAGAATATTAGAGCAGTTAAAAAACTAAACTTACCTACTAAATAAGAACTATAATAAGCAGCTATAATAAGATCTATCTATATTATAATGCAAAACCTATAAATATATTTATAACTTAAAGTTATAATTAATAATAAGAAGATAATTATATTTATAAACAGTAGATTAGAAGTTAATATTATTACACTTTAAGTAGTAAACTAACTATAAATACTATAGAAGGCAAAAAAATATATATATAAACTTAATAATACTGAGGGAAAATAAGTTTATTATAAAGGAGGAACTATTAAAAATAAAACTGCACTTTTTAAAATAAGTTACTTAGATTAAAAAGAACACTTCTAACTCAACCTTATAGAAATAAAATTATATAAAATTATATTAGAAATGCTATAATTAGAATAAAATAACTTATAGATAGATTAAAGAATAAGCTAACTCTATTAGAACTATAACGATTCAGTCTTTAAGCAGTACTGCTGAAAACAGGCTTTAAATAAATCCTTATAGAATAAAGCAGCAAAATAATATATCTACTACTTAAAAACAAAAAAAGCTATATTATAACTACTAATAAATATAAATCTTAAAAAGAAGAATAATCTACTTCTATTTATTCTAAAAGAATATAGAATTTATAAGAAACTTTTTGCAGTTAAACTAAAGATTAGACTGCTTAAATATATAAATTTTAACTATAAAATTCCTATTAAAGAGGGGAAGAAGCTTAAATTTAATAAAATTTATAGACTTAACCTAATAGAAATAGAAGCTTTTAATAAATACCTTAATAAAAATCTTAAAAAAAGCTATATTAGAGAATTAATATTATTAATAAGAAGTTTAATACTATTTATACTAAAAAAGAACAGCAAATTACAGTTATATATTAACTACTAAATGCTTAACAAAATAATAATTAAAAATCAATACTTACTACTTCTAATTAATAAACTATAATAACTTCTCTATAAAGCTAAATAGTTCACAACATTAGATCTTAAAGATGCTTATAACCTCATTAAGATAAAAAAAGGTAAAAAATAAAAAACTGCTTTTTAAACTTATAAAAAACATTTTAAATACCTTATTATATCCTTCAGTCTTACTAACACTTTAGCTACTTTTTAAAATATAATTAACTAAGTTCTCTAGAAGTTTATAAATATCTTTATAGTTATCTACTTTAATAATATCTTCATCTTCTCTATAACAATAGAATAATATAAGAAATATATATACTTTATATTGCAAGCCTTTTAAAACGCTAAATTACTAGTAAAACTAAAAAAGAGTATATTTCACACTTAGAAAGTTAAATACTTTAGATTTACTATCACCTTTAGATATATCAGTATATTAGAAAAAAAAGTTAGAGCAATTAAAGAATAGCTAATACTAACTAGCTTTAAAGAAGTATAAAGCTTTCTCAAACTTATTAACTTCTATTAGAAGTTTATTAAATATTATAATAAGATTAACACACCTCTTATAAACTTTAGCTGTAAAAACTAACTATTTAAATAGAAAGAAGCTTAAGATATAGCTTTCTAGAAAATTAAAAACTAAATATCTAATAAATTAGTCTTAATAATTTTAAATCTATAAAACTAATTTAAACTTAAAATAAACGCTTTAAACTTCACTTTTAAAGTATAACTATCTTAGAGAGACTTAAAAGAATGCTTATACCTTTACACTTTCTTCTCTTATAAACTTTATAAACTAAAGCTTAACTATTAGATCTATAATAAAGAACTTATAGCAATTATTAAAGCTTTTAAAGAATAAAGATTTAAACTTTTAAGAACTATCTATAAAGTACTTATATATATAGACTATAAGAACTTAGTATACTTCACTATATTAAAAATGCTTAATAAACAATAAATTAAATAATTAGAATTCCTCTTAGAATTTAACTTTTAAATTATCTATTAAAAAGGATTAGAAAACGGTAAGGCTGATGCCTTTAGCTGATAACTAAACTATAACATCTTAATATCTAAAGAAATATAAGTGATTTTTAAATAAAATAATAATAGAGACTTAGTACTAGTAATTAAACTCTTAATAATAGCTAAATAATCTACAGTTAGTCTAACTAGCAAACTAAATACTAAAGCAATTATAAAGTTTTACGCTTAACTTATATATAGTTACTAAGGAATTATAAAAACCTAGAAATAGTTATAATAATAATATAAAAAGAAGGTTATAAGAGAATATATTATAAATATAATTAAGAACTGCAAAGTATATATAAAAAGCAAACCTATAAAACATCAGCCTTATAGAATATTATAACTTTTACTTATACTTAAAACTGCTTAACACTTTATATCACTTAACTTTATTATTAAACTACTAAAGTCTAAAGAACCCTTTATAGAAGTCTATTTTAATAGCATTCTTATTATTATAAATAGACTTATAAAATATGCCTACTTCATTCTATATAAAGAAGCAAGCAATACTAAAGAATTCACTTATATATTTCTTAAGTATATTATTACTAATTATAGAACACTTAAAGAAATTATGTTAAATAGAAATAAGATCTTTACTTTTAAGTTTTAAAAGTTAATTATATTATAACTTAGTATTAAATAAGTAATATCTACTGCTTTTCACTTATAGACTAATAAATAAATAAAAAGAATTAATTAGATCTTTAAAACTTATCTCTATGCCTATATTAATTATAACTAAAATAATTAAGTAGTACTTCTATTAATCGCTTAATTTGCCTATAACAGCATAACTAGAGAAAGCATTAAGAAATCTTTATTCTATTTTAACTATAGATTTAAACTAACTGCTTATAGAAAACCTTAAGCTAGCCTAATAGCACTAAAAGCTATTATTATAATTAAATAAATCAAAAATATTTAAGATAATGCATATAAAGAACTTAAATTTATATAATAAAGAATAATGAAATTTACTAATAGATAAAAGATTAAAGAACTAACTTTAAAAGAGGGAAATAGCATCTATTTTATATAACAAAATATTAAAACAAAATAACTAAATAACAAACTAAACTTTAAAAAACTTAAACCTTTTAAAATCCTCTAAAAAGTCTCACTTATTAACTATAAACTTAACTTATTTAATATAATAAAATGTTTTTTAATATTCTATATTTCACTACTTAAATTAGCACTATAAAGGTTATATATAAACAACTTTATTATTATAGAAGATAACAAACTAAAGTATAAAGTTAAATAAATTATTAACTACTTTAAAGAACTAAAAAAATATTAATACCTTATTAAATAGAAAAAGTATAGCTATAAAGATAATATATAGAAACTAGCTAAAAATATCACTAATATAAAAAACAAACTTATAACATACTAGCAATAACACTAAAAGCAAGAAATAACACTAACAGCATTAGCAACACTACTTTTAATAAACACTAAAAGTTACTAATATATTTAATACTTATATTAATATATCAGACTACTAATAGAAGCAGATAGACTATAATAAAGAAAACTATTTATTTGCCTAGAAATACTAAAAAATAACTAAAACTCCCTTAATAAAAAGTTTAAAATACTTAAATTCTAATTACTAAAGATAATATCTAAATCTACTATACTAAAAACACCTATTAACTGCACCTTAAAAACTAAAGAAGACTTAGCAGAAGAAGACTTTACTACTTCTTCTTCTTCAGCTACTACTAAAATCTCTTTACAACCTTTCTTAAACACTATTTATTTAGCCTTATAAATATAATCTAACTTAGCAAATACTTTATTTATTTCAGTCTGCACTTTTTATAGCACCTCTATTCTCTTTTAAAATAATTCCTCAATCTCTTTCTCTTTATTATCTAAACGCTAAAACTTAACTATTAAATATTCCACTATATATAAGTTAGCATAAACAAAACAAATAAGCTTAAACCTATATAAATATTAGCAAATCGCATTATTAGAAGCATTATATAAACAACAAATGCTGCCTATACTAACACACTCTCTATAGACTAAAAAACTAAGCAGTATTTTGCAGTGCAACCTTTTAGACTAACAGCAATAATAAAGCATAACTTTAAAACTATTCTCTGCAATATTAAAGAAATAATAATAATAATAAAAAGTGGAAATTATAAGATTTTTAGAAATATAACTTAATATAGTGTTAGCATTATAAGTAAATCAAAAAGCATAATTAACAGCTTTCTAACTTAAAACTAATAACCTATTTATATTAGGTTTTAAAGATAAAACCTTCAGAGAGAAAACCTAATATTACAACCTATAAATAAAAATAACAGCTAAACAATCTACTTAAGCGTTAGGCAGCTAAAACAAAACATTTATACTGCAAAATTATAAGAATAATAGAAACTCACTTAGAAATAAAAGAACTATAGTATAAGTTATATAATGATAAGATAAAACTGAACAAGCAGTATAAATCACTAAGCGCTTAGTTAAAGTTATTAAGCGCTTACTAATAATTACTGAGCGCTTATTAGTACCTAACTGTTATAGTTAGCTATCTAACAGTAAGGTCTACTAATAGAAGTTAGAGATTAATATTAAGAACAGTAATTATAGTTATAGCTAAATTATAAGTTATAAGCTGTAATAGATTAATTCTTAGAGACTAAAGTGATCAGTTTTAAACTTAATAAGTAATTTATAGTAAAGGTAAGCTAAAAGTATCTATAAAGATTAATATAAAGTTAATTGCTAAAGAGCTATAAAAGTCTAACCTTAAGTAAAGCTTAAGTTATACTATATATAAGTCTCTAAACAGTTTCTTTATCTTATTGCTAATTACTAGTTAGATACTAATAAGCGCTTAGTAATTATTAATAAGTGCTTAGTAACTTCAACTAAGCGTTCAGTAATCTATACTGCCTGCTTAGTTTTATCTTATTATTATATAACTTATACTATAGTTCTTCTATTTCTAAATAAGTTTCTATTATTCTTATAATCTTATAATATAAATATTTTATTCTAGCTGCTTAACGCTTAAATAGGTTATTCAGCTGTTATTTTTATTTATAAGTTATAATATTAGGTCCTCTCTTTAAAAGTCTTATTTTTAAAACCTAATATAAATAAGTTATTAGTTTTAAGTTAGAAAGCTGTTAATTATACTTTTTGATTTACTTATAATGCTAACACTATATTAAGTTGCATTTCTAAAAATCTTATAATTTCCACTCTTTATTATTATTATTATTCCCTTAATATTATAGAGAATAGTTTTAAAGTTATGTCTTATTATTGCTATCAGTCTAAAAAGTTATATTATAAAATACTGCTTAGTTTTTTAGTCTATAGAAAGTATATCAATATAAGCAGCACTTATTATTTATATAATACTTCTAATAATGCAATTTACTAATATTTATATAAGTTTAAGCCTATTTATTTTATTTATACTAACTTATATATAATAGAGCATTTAATAGTTAAATCTTAGTATTTAAATAATAAAGAAGAAGAAATTAAGAAATTATTTCAAAAGAGAATAAAGATACTGCAAAAAGTATAAGCTGAAGTAAATAAAGTGCTTACTAAATTAGATTATATTTATAAAGCTAAATAAATAGTGTTTAAAAAAGGTTATAAAAAAACTTTAGCAGTAGCTAAAGAAGAAGAAATAGTAAAGTCTTCTCTTATTAAGTCTTCTTTAGTTCTTAAAGCGCAGTTAAAAAATGCTTTTAGTGCAGTAGATCTAAATACTATCTTTAGTAATTAGAATCTAAATATTTTAAACTTTTTATTAGAGAAGTTTTAATTATTTTCTAGTGTTTTTAGATAAATAAACAGTTTTTCTTATTGCAATTTATCTGCTTTTATTAGTAGTCTAATATATTAGTATAAATATTAGATATATTAGTAACTTTTAGTATTTATTAAAGGTAGTATTATTAGTACTATTAGTATTATTTCTTGCTTTTAGTGTTATTACTAATATGTTATAAGTTTATTCTTTATATTAGTGATATTTTTAGCTAGTTTTTATATATTATTTTTATAGCTATACCTTTTCTATTTAATAAGGTATTAATATCTTTCTAGTTCTTTAAAGTAATTAATAATTTATTTAACTTTATATTTTAGTTTATTATCTTTTATAATAATAAAGTTATTTATATATAACCTTTATAATGCTAGTTTAAATAGTGAAATATAGAATATTAGAAAACATTTCATTATATTAAGTAGGTTAAGTTTATAGTTAACAGATAAGACTTTTTAGAAGATTCTAAAAAATCTAAGTTTTTTAAAGTTTAATTTATTATTTAGTTATTTTATTTTGATATTTTGCTATATAAAATAAGCGCTATCTCCTTCTTTTAAAATTAATCTCTCAATCCTTTATTTATTAGTAAATTTCATTATTCTTTATTATATAAATTTAAGTTCTTTATATATATTATCTTAGATATCTTTAATTTATTTAATTATAATAACAGCTTTTAGTGCTATTAAGCCAGCTTAAGGTTCTCTATAAGTAGTTAGTTTAAATCTATAGTTAAAGTAGAATAGAGATTCCTTAGTGCTTTTTCTAATTATGCTGTTATAAGCAAATTAAGCAATTAATAGAAGTACTATTTAATTATTTTAATTATAATTAATATAAGTATAGAAGTAGGTTTTAAAGATCTAATTAATTCTTTCTATTTATCTATCAGTTTGTAAGTAAAAAGCAATAAATATTGCTTGCTTAATGCTAAGTTATAATATAATTAACTTCTAAAACTTAAAAATAAAGATTTTATCTCTATTTAATATAATTTCCTTAAGTGTTTTATAATTATTAATAATATATTTAAGAAATATATAAGTAAATTCTTTAGTATTGCTTACTTCTTTATATAGGATAAAGTAGGCATACTTTATAAGTCTGTCTATAATAATAAAAATATTATTAAAATAGACTTCTATAAGGGGTTTTTTAAACTTCAGTAATTTAATAATAAAGTTAAGTGATATAAAGTGCTAAGCAGTTTTAAGTATAAGTAAGAGTTATAATATTCTATAAAGCTGATATTTTATAGGTTTGCTTTTTATATATATCTTATAATCCTTAATTATATTTGCAATATATTCTTTTATAACTTTTTCTCTATATTATTATTATAGTTATTTCTAGGTTTTCATAATTCTTTAGTAACTATATATAGGTTAAGCATAAAACTTTATAATTGCTATAATATTTAGTTTACTAATTAAGCTAGCTATAGCTTATTTAGCTATTATTAAAAGTTTAATTACTAATATTAAGTCTCTATTATTATTTTATTTAAGAATCACTTAGGTTTCTTTAAGTATTAAGATATTATAGTTTAATTATTAGCTAAAAGCATCAGCCTTACTATTTTCTAATCCTTTTCAATAAATAATTTAAAAGTTAAATTCTAAGAGGAATTCTAACTATCTGATTTATTATTTATTAAGCACTTTTAATATAGTAAAGTATATTAAGTTCTTATAGTCTATATATATAAATATTTTATAGATAATTCCTAAAAGTTTAGATCTCTATTCTTTAAAGGCTTTAATAATTGCTATAAGTTCTTTATTATAGATTTAATAGTTAAACTCTAATCTATAGAGTTTATAAGAGAAGAAGGCATAAAGGTATAAGCATCCTTTTAAGTCTCTCTAAGATAGTTATACTCTAAAGGTAAAGTTTAAAGCATCTATTTTAAGTTTAAACTAGTTTTATAGATTTAAAATTATTAAAACTAATTTACTAAATATTCAGTCTTTAATTTCTTAGAAAGCTATATTTTAAACTTCTTTCTATTTAAATAGTTAGTTTTTACAACTAAAATCTATAAAAGATATATTAATCTTACTATAGTATTTAATAAACTTCTAATAGAAGTTAATAAATTTGAAGAAGCTTTATACTTCTTTAAGGTTAGTTAGTATTAGCTATTCTTTAATTGCTCTAACCTTCTTTTCTAATATACTGGTATATCTAAAAGTAATAGTAAATCTAAAGTATTTAACTTTCTAAGTGTAAAATATGTTTTTCTTTAGTTCTACTAGTAATTTAGCATCTTAAAAGGCTTATAATATAAAATATATATATTCCTTATATTGTTTTATTATTATAGAGAAGATAAAGATATTATTAAGGTAGATAACTATAAAGATATTTATAAACTTCTAGAAAACTTAGTTAATTATATTTTAAAAAGTAGCTAAAGCGTTAATAAGACTGAAGAGTATAATAAGATATTTAAAATATCCTTTATAAATTTAAAAAGCAGTCTTTTATTCTTTACCTTTCTTTATCTTAATAAAGTTATAAGCACCTTTAAGATCTAATACTATAAACCACTTAGCTCTATAAAGAAGTTATTATAATTTATTAATTAGAAGTAGTAAGTATTAATTTTTAATTATTATTTTATTAAGCATTCAGTAGTTAATATATAACTATAGTTTGCTGTTCTTTTTTAGTATAAATAATATTAAACTTTCTACTAGTAATATTAATTCTCTAATATAGCCTTTTTTAAGATTTTTATTAAGATATTTATTCAAGGCTTCTATTTCTATTAAGTTAAGTCTATAAATTTTATTAAATTTAAGCTCTTTCCCCTCCTTAATAGGGATTTTATAATTAAAATTTATATATTTAAGCAGTTCAGTCTTTAGTTTAGCTGCAAAGAGTTTCTTATAAACTTTATATTCTTCTAAGATAAACAGAAGTAGATTATCCTTTCTTTTAAGATCTATATTTATTAGTAGTTATAATATAGCTTCTTTTGCCTTTAGATAGCAGATATATCATTTTACTGCTCTATTCTATAAGAATTTATTTAAGGCTTATTTTTAGTAATGCTGCTTAAAGACTAAATTATTATAGTTCTAATAGAGTTAGCCTATTCTCTAATCTATCTATAAGTTATTTTATTCTAACTATAGCATTCCTAATATAATTTTATATAATTTTATTTCTATAAAATTAAGTTAGAAGTATTTTTTTAATCTAAATAACTTATTTTGAGAGATGCAGTCTTATTTTTAATAGTTCCTCCTTTATAATAGACTTATTTTCCCTCAGTATTATTAAGTTTATATATATATTCTTTCGCCTTTTATAGTATTTATAGTTAGTTTACTACTTAAAGTGTAATAATATTAACTTCTAATTTGCTATCTATAAGTGTAATTACCTTTTTATTATTAATTATAACTTTAAGTTATAAATATATTTATAGGTTCTGCATTATAATATAGATAAACCTTATTATAGCTGCCTATTATAGTCTTTATTTAATAGGTAAGTTTAGTTTTTTAACTGCTCTAATATTCTAAAATAGATAATCTGCTTTTCTTCCTATTATGCTTATATAAGGCTATTCTCTTTAACTTTTATATAAGAAATGCTAAGTCTATTTTTAAGAATCCTCTATACCTAAGCCTTATTCTAATAGTAAATCAGATATACATCTTATTAGCATTTATTTTATTTTATATATTAGTTATAAATATATTTTATAAAGTACTATTAACTGAAAGTGAATATAGCAATATTATTATTAAACTTTTTAAGTTTTTATTCTATAAAAGTATATATTATATAGATATTTTGCATAAAAGTATTATTATACCTTTTAAGTTAAAAGTAGTAGTTATACTTATTTCTTATATAAACTTTATAATAATTAAAGAAGCATTATGCTTAAAAGAAGTATTAATAGTTAAAGTTAGTAATTCTAAAGTAAGAGGTATAGTGCATTCTTAGCTCTATATTTAATATACTATAGAGTTTAATAAACTATTTATTATTATATTAATTAATCTGCTTATATATAATTTATTTAAATATATTATCCTTTTTAGGTTCCTCTTTAAAGCTAATATTATTTATACTAGAGGTAAGCTTATAGGCAATCTCTACCTAAGCATATTATTAAGCAATATTATAAAGTTTATTTAAGTTATAAAAGGATTCTTCTTTTTTACTAAAAGTCTAACTACTAGTAAAGTTGAGAAGTTATTATTTTATTAAAAGGTTATATTAGTAGTTAAGCTCTTCTTCAGATTCTTCTTTAACTATATCCTTAAGTTTTTATTTTTATATAATATAGTTTAAGTCTTCATAAGATAGCTATCTTTATATATTAGTAGTTTATAAAGTAGATATACTAATAGGTTTAAGTTATTAAACTTAAAGCATTTTATTTAGTTATTTAGTAGTTTTCTTAGTAAGCTTGTTATTACCTTAATAAGCTATAGCAATTATTTTGGTTTTTACTACTAATAAGGTTATATTATAACCTAATTATCTAAAGTTGCTATCTCTAAAGTAATATCCTAATATTTCCTTATCTTTAAAGTGAATTTAATATTTATTGTTATAGCATTTAGTCTATAATATAAATATATAAAGTGTCTTTATAGTTATATTAACCTGCTTTATACTTTCTAGTATTAGTTTCCAGCTTAGCTTCTTTAGCTTATTGCAATTTCTAGAAATATATCTATATTAGTTATAATTATAGCATTTTAAGTTTTAAGATTTCTTATCTTAGTTCTTAGTAGTTATATTAAGATCTATAGGTCTGCTATACTGTTTATAGATAATACTTTATTAAGTGTTATTCTAGTTATAATAAGGTTTATTATTATTTTGCTAGTTAAATTTATACTAAGATTGCTATTAGTATTTATATCTTAAGTTAGGCGTTTATTACTTATCGCTTTATTTCTTTTTTTATTTAAATAGTTAATTATTAATTTTAATTATAAGTTTAATATATTAGAAGAAGTTAGCAGATTAATTAATCTTAATAATTTTATTTTTAATTTTATTTTCAAGTCTTTAGTAGAATATAAAGATCTTAGTTTCTTTAGTAAGGTCTAATTAAATACTAAGTTATTTAAATATAGCTGCATACTTTTTAATAGACTTAGTCTAACAAAAGTAAGCAAAGTCTCACTTAACTTATTGTTTTTTATTAAAATCCTAAAAGAGAGATTTAAAGGCTTCTTTAAAGCTGTTGAAGTTAGTATAAATATTATAGGTCTTAATAGAACACTTATTAAGAGTTTCTTTACTGAAGTACTTTTTTTAGATAAATTCAAACTATTTAAAAGCTTATCTTCAGAAGTAAATAGCTATATATACTACCTTCTCTATTTTATTAGTAAAATCTCTATAATAAAAGTTCTAATAGTTCTTAACTTAGATTAGAAATCTTTTAAAGCTTCTAAAAGTATTATTATAAGTAACTAAAATGCTAAGCTTAAGTTTCTATTGCCCTCTAATAAAGGTTATAATAATATTTACAGCTGCCTAAAATATATTAAGCTTATTCTAAAGTTCTTAGATCTTTTTAAAGTTAGCATCTCTCTTAATATCTTTTTTAAATTTCTAATAAACTGCAACAGCATTCTAAAGTTCCTTATTAAGTCTTTATATAACTTATTAGTTTTTATTAATAATTTCTTATATACTTTTAGTTTCAGTTTCTTATTTCTAGATAATCTTCTTAAGTTTATTATATTTTTCTTTAGTAAAAGATCCTTTTCTATTAGAGTTATAATAGAGGTCTAGTATATTAAAGTCTTTAATATTAATAAGTTTCTAGGCTAGATTCTAAGGCTGCTAGTATGAAAAGCTAGAAGATCTTAGAGTAAGAGATTTAGTAGAGTTATAAGAAGATATTATATCTATACTGTTAATAAGCATTAATAATCAACTTACTAAATAAAAGCAATCAAAATGTTATAATTAGCTATCTAACAGTAGGATTTACTAATAGAAGTTAGAAATTAACACTAAAAACAGTAATTGCAGTTATAGCTAAGTTATAAGTTATAAGCTGTAATAAATTAGTTCTTAGAAGCTAAAGTTATTAGTTTTAAACTTAATAAGTAATTTATAGTGAAAGTAAGCTGAAAGTATCTATAAGAATTAATATAAAGTTAATTGCTTAAGAGCTATAGAAGTTTAACCTTAAGTGAGGCTTAAGTTATATTATATATAAATCTTTAAACAGTTTCTTTATCTTATTGCTAATTACTAGTTAGATACTAGTAAGCACTTAGTGATTATTAATAAGCACTTAGTAACTTTAACTGAGCGCTTAGTAATCTATACTACTTGCTTAATCTTATCTTATTATTATATAACTTATACTATAGTTCTTTTATTTCTAAGTAAGTCTCTATTATTCTTATAATCTTATAGTATAAATATCTTATTCTAGCTGCCTAACGCCTAAATAGGTTGTTTAGTTGTTATTTTTATTTATAGGTTATAACACTAACTAGCAATTAGCAATAAGATAAGGAAACTGTTTAGAAACTTATATATAGTACAACTTAAGCCTCGCTCAAAATTAAACTTCTATAGCTTTTCAGCAATTAACTTTATATCAATCCTTATAGATACTTTCAGCTTACCTTCACTGCAAATTACTTATTAAGTTTAAAACTAATCACCTTAGCTTCTAAGAACTGATCTACTACAGCTTATAACTTATAACCTAGCTATAACTGCAATTACTATTCCTAGCGTTAATCTCTAACTTCTGTTAGCAGACCCTACTGTTAGCAGAGGTTGGAAAAAATACAATACAGAAAATACATTATATTTTTGTATTTTTTATAAAAATATCTATTTTTAATTAAATTTAATAGTTTTTAATATTATTTTTAGATATATAGCTATAATAAAGCAAAAAATACAGGGTTTATATAGGTTATTACGTAATATTATTAAATAAATTATTTTATATATATTTAAAAGTGGGTCTGTATTTTTAGTGTATTGTATTTAACTTAAGAAGGAAAATATTAGTGCTTTTATTATATAAGCAGTAATAACTATAGTAAACTAAGGGCTATAAAAGTGGTTCCTACTGCTAAAAATAGCGCTTCTTTCATAGATAATTATAGTATATTTACTTTTTATAATAGCTATACTAATTGCTTAAAAATACTTACTTTAGTAGATTTAACCTTATAAGGGGATGTATTTATATTATATTTTTTGGACAACCTCTGACTGTTAGATAGCTAACTGTAACACTTCTTTCTCTTTAGAAACCTAAAAGTTCTATAGTTTCTTCCCCTTTTCAACTATTTATACTATAAGTTAATATTTTTAAGTAAAAACACTAAGACGCTTAAACTAAAAACTTTAATAAGAATCTTAAGCGCAGTAAACCTATAAATTAAGTCTATAAACTTCTTACCTCCTCTTAAGCTAAGCTCTTTTGCAAAATAAGCTGCTAAGAAGCTATTAACTCCTTTCTCTTATTAAGTACTAAAACCTTCACTTTTTAAAAAGTCTTATAACCTTAGTAATTTAAGTTCCTTCTCTTAGAAAACACCTCTTAATTCTATCTACCTCTTTTACAGCTTATATTACTATATATAGATCTATATCTAAGTAATAGTTATCTTTAACTTTACTGATATATTAATAACACTCCTTTATTACTATATAAAAGAAGCCAGTTATAAGTGTTTAGCTCTATTAAGCTTTTCTACTAATCTTTTAACTTTTTATACTGCATCTTAAAGCAAAGAAGTAGCGCTAGTATTATATTCAGCTAGCAAGCAATATAATTGATTTTTAGAAGTAGCTTTAAATATTTAATAGAATATAAGCTCTTTAATATAATAATAGTTATCTTTTAAAACCTTAATTTTATCTTCTTCTCTTAGCTCTTTTATAATATCTTAGAATACAGCTTAAAACTTAAATATCTTTTCTATTATATCCTTCTCTTCTACTTAAATCCTAAAGGCTTTAAGCGTCTTAAGTGCCTATAAAGTCAGCTTTAATTAATTAAGTGGTTTTCTCTTTAGAAAAGCTTAGCTATTAGTTTCTCCTTCTTCTTCTATTTTAATTATTTCATTCTTAAATCTTCTTTCTACTTTTTAAACTTTATTAAGTGTAATATTTATATTATCTAAATATATATTATTATATTGCTGTTTAAAGTTTATAAGCTTATCTACTAGAGATAAATTATTAGTAGAGTTCGCTATATTATTATATTACTAAAGCTTTAAAGTGCTCTTTTAATGCCTATTAATAATTCTTTATATTTAGCCTTCTAACTACTAGATATAAGAAAACTAAATAAGACCTAACTAGAAAACTACTTATAAATAACATTCTAACTGCACTTTAAACCTTTTAAAAGTACTGCTAACTTTGCAATATAAACTATATACTTATTTGTTTTATTCTAGCAGTTTAGGTTTTTTTTAAATTTAATAATAAACTAATAGAAACAGTTGCTCTCTTATATAGCCTTTAATAGTATAGCTTTTACTTATAGAGATAGCTGAAATATAGTAGACTACTATTTATTGCTTAGCAATTCTAATTAAGGCTTCTTTAATAAATAAGCCTTTTTTAAGTGTTACTTACTGTTAAATATAATATTATTAAAATAAATAGACTTCTGTTTTAATGCTATCTTTAATATTTTAGAAAATCAAACTAAATTATTAGAAGATAGACTAAAGTATTAAAAGAGAACAGAGCAAAGAATTTAAACAGCAGCCTTTTAACCTCTTATAACACACTTATATTCTCTAAACTACTAATAATACTTAAAGATATATATTTCTATATTAGTATATTCTATTAACTTTATTAATATGCTAATATGTAAAGAGGATAGGCTTAATTTGAGATTTATAAAAGGTTAACTACTCTTTATATATAATTTTATAAATCTTAAATAGCAATTATGTTAGATTTATTTACTAAAATAAATAGCTCTATTTATTACTAAACTTAGATATATATCTAAGATATTAACTATTTATAACTTATAGTAGTATATAAAACGACGCACTTCAGTAAACTAATAGTAATCTAATATTTTATACTGATATAAAAGGTTTATATTAATCTAAATAAGAGATAATATAACTTATAAGAGATAACATAAGTAAGTATAGCTTAAGGCTAAGGCTAGAATATAGAAAAGCAGTTTAAAGGTATATTAGTTTCTTAATAAATAAATAAAAGCTGTATATAATAGACTAAGTATTTTTATAAAATTATTTAGCTGTAAATAAAACGCTATAAGAGATAAGATATTAATATTTATATTTAAAAGAGATAAATAGTTATTAAAAAGTATATAAATATAGATATAAATAGTTTGCTTAGTTTAGTTTTATTATATATTATATTTCTCACTATATTTGTATAATATTGCAAAATAGCTACTCTTATGCCTAATGCTAACTTTAGCAATAATACAAACTTAATTAACTATATAAAGGAGATATTTAATAACTTCAGTAATAAAACAGTATAATATAGTGATAACTTAATTAAAAGTAGCAGAAGTATTAAAGATAATAATGTTAATAATAATAAGAGGCTTAATAATAACTAACTTAACTTTAAAGATAATAACTAAGATCTATTTGCTGAGAATAATAAGATAGATAGCAATATAAATAGTAATAGCAGACTCTCTATAATAGCGCCCTTAATTGCTCTTATAATAGAACTATAAAACCTACTAATATATATTAATAGGCATTCTTTAGCTACTTAAGTTAATAAAGGTATAATATTTAAGCAATTCTACTTTATATAAAGGATTATTGCTATTGCTTAACTTAGCTTTATCTTATATAACAGTTATTCTACTATAGCAAATAGAATCTAATTAAACAATAAGAGATAACACTTTAACTTAATAAGTAATAACTTCTGCAGCTTAAATAGTATCTTAAGAGATATAATTAATAATGCTGAGTAGATAAAAGGTGCTAGAGACCTTAGTATAGACTAAAAAGATAAGTTAGCCTATATATATAAATAATTTTCCTATTACAGTATGCTGCTAAAAGCAAACACTCTAGAGGCTATTGCTTATAATATAAGTTTATACTACAGCTTACTCTATTTAGAAGTATTATTAGATGTTGATTACAACCTAGCTACTTAAATCTATTACATTAAGTTTGATATTAACAGCTTCTTTAATATTATTTTAGATATTGCAGCCTTTTGCAAAAGCATTTAGTATATGCTAACTTGCCAGCCTATAAGAAAGCTGAATAGAAATATCTATATTTCCTATTTAATAAAAAACCTAAAGACTTCAGCAAATAAAAATATCCTGCTTTATAAAATCCTTTACACTTATTTTAGATTAATCTAAAGATAAATAATATATATTTTTTTCTTTAGTATATATTAGTGTATAAGGTTGCATTTCAGCAGTATATAAGGTGCAACTTAGCTTAAAAATAAGAAGCACTATATATTCTATAATAATATTATAATCTTTAGTATTAAATAGATATTTCTTAAATCTATAATAGGCTATATTTCTCTCTTATACTGCAATATACTTACTAAGGCTATATTCTCCTAAAAACAATTTATATATAATGCACCTCCTCTATATAGATTTCCCCTCTTATTATCCTATCTCTAGCAGCTAAGCAACAGCTTTAAGTTAATATTAGCTAACCTACTAATAGCACTAAAAGGTAACCTTAGTAGTACTAATAAGGTTAGCACTTTAATGCTTAAAGAATTCTTCTTCCTTTTTAATACTAAAAACACTAAAGTCTAATATAGAGATGCAGTTAATACTTAATCTTACTTTACTAACTTCTAAGGCAAATAATAAAGTGTTATTAGAGAAGCAGTTAAACCTAATATTATAAATCTATAGCTTTTCAATCTAATAGTTAAGTAGTCTTCAGCTAGAAGTGAAGAAGCTACTATTCTCTTTATATATAAGTATTACTAAGTTAATACTTTTAAGTTTCTCTATAGCAATATTTAAACTGCCTTACTAGCCCCTTCTTCACTTAATCAGCTTAAAGCATAAGGTAGTAAGATCAGCAGAGGCTAGCATTACTACTATAATATCAATCTCCTTTAAAACTCTATTAGCACTACTATAGAGCTTAAATTGTCGCTCTATTAATTTAACTTCTACTACTTCTAAAGCTACACTATAAGTAAAGAGGTCTTAAATGCTACTAGCATAAAGCCTTATACTAATAACGTTTTGCTCTATAGTAGCTATAATATAGGGAAACAGCTACTGAGGGTATAAGGTTAAGGTCAGCTAGCTAGGAAAAAAAATAGCTTTATGTTGTAATAGGTGAAAATTGCTATTCTAATAAAATCTTAAACCTAGGTTTAAAGATTAAGCTTAGTAAAAAGCTAAAACTAGAATCTTAAATCTAAGTTTAGAAATTAAGTTTAGTAAAAAGCTATTACTAGAATCTTAAACCTAGGTTTAAAGATTAAGCTTAGCAAAAAGCAGCTATTAGAATCTTAAATCTAGGTTTAGAAATCTAACTTACTAAAAACCTGCTATTAGAATTTTAAATCTAGGTTTAGAAATCTAGCTTAGCAGCTAATAGCTGTTAAAATCCTAAACTTAGGTTTAGAAATTCAGCCTAACAAAAAGCTATTATTAAAATCCTAAACTTAAGTTTAGAAATCCAGCTTAGTATAAAGCTGCTATTAAAATCCTAAACCTAAGTTTAGAAATTTAGCTTAGCAAAAGGCTGCTACTAAAATCCTAAACCTAGGTTTAAAAATTCAGCTTAATATAAAGCTGCTACTAAAATCTTAAACCTAGGTTTAAAAATCTAGCTTAGCAGCTAATAGCTGCTAAAATCTTAAACTTAGGTTTAGAAATCTAACTTAGTGAAAACTAGCTATTAAAATCTTAAACTTAGGTTTAAAGATTAAGCTTAATAAAAAGCTAAAACTAGAATTTTAAACCTAAGTTTAAAAATTAAGTTTAGCAAAAAGCTACTATTAAA